>CM041781.1:284477176-284714127 GCA_023374045.1 Limonium bicolor
TTCGGGGTATTTCATACTATCCTCAATACATCCTTGTTTCTCCCATTCACCAAGTCATTCCTTAATGCACAATTCCTACCAAAAATTTGCCATAACTCATCTACTTTCCTTACTTATCCACACCATCCTTTCTCATCAAGTTCATCCCTATTCTAGTCAAACCACAGGGTTCTACCAGCCACATGAGCAATCTTAATACATCAATACCCATCAATCACAATACTAATACACATACTCATTTCACTTGGCTCCAAAGCCTTCAATTCCAATACTTGCACTTAAATCCCCAAACTTCACAATTCTCAATACTAGTACAAGGTTTTTGGGTTCTTTAAATATTTTACCCATTCCCATTACTCTAATGCAATAAAATTTAACATTAGAAAGGAGCTCTTGCCTTGAGCTTTTGATTCCTTCATTTCTTTTCCATTTCTCCTCTTTCCTTTTTTCTGTTCAAATCGATTTTGTGGGGGATGGAGTTACCAAACTCCATCCCAACGCCCAAATTACACAAAGAGAACATAATTAATCTACTAACCCTCATAATACACTAATTCATTGAAGTGTTTAAAATACAAATTCTAGGGTTACCTTTGGAGTGCTTTAGGAGGGGTTTTAGCCTTGGTTCAAGAAGGTGTTCTCACCACCATTGGAGGGTTGAAGCATAGCTCCAAAACAGAGGAAAAACGAGGTAATAAGTGAGACCAAAATCGGATACCAAGAGATGGAGAAAAGTGAGGTCTTTCATGGGATTTTTTACCTTGTTGGAAAGAGAAGACTCCAAGCTTCACAATGGTGTGCTTTTCTCTTCAAATGGGGAAAACCCATGGAGGTGAAACTCACCCTTTTCAAATTTTTAAAAGATAGAAATGTAGAGGAGGATGAGGGGATTCAAATGTGTTTTGTTTTACATTTAGAGCTCAAATGGAGCTAGAGCTTGAGGAAGAAGGAGAGAGCCATGGAAGCCATGGAAAAGCTCTCAAATTGCCCAAATGAGAGAAGGGAGGAGGGGGACGGTGAGAAAAGAGAATGGGAGAGGAGAGGAAAAGTGAGAAATAAGAGGTGAGAGAGTGCTATTTTACTTTGTACTTTACCTTTTGCTTTTTGATTTACTTATTTGTTACTTGTGTGTGTGTGGTGAGAGAGGAGGGTTGTTTACCCAGCAAAACCGGCCCCCACTATACTTAAGCTGGAGCAGTTTTCTCGTCTTTTACAGAAGACGCTCGTTATTTACCCGGTTTTGGTACTATTCATTACCGGGCCCGTTTTCCGGAAATTTTCTTGTTTAATTATTTATTAGTTATTAAGCTTCCATAAATGCTTAATAATTATTTATATTTTTTTTTTTACGGGTCTGTTTGACCCACTTAGAATCACGTTTCGGGTTTCCTCGAAAAACGTTGCGCTAAACTCTTTTAGCGTTTTAATACATTTCTTGATCCGTTTTCTTCGGGAATCATTCCGTATACTAATTAGGCATGAATAAGCCTAGGAATCCTTACGCTACTATACCGAGGTCTCGTACCTCCTATGGTTATTTAACGCTCATTTTAGCGTTTTCCGCTTCCTAAGCGTTTTTTCATTTCTTTGGATTTATTTTCTTTACCAAAAATTAGTTAGCTACTATTAGGCCCTTAATACCATATTAGAATAATCTAATCACCATATTTAAGTTCGGGGTATTTCAATTATAATGCAGTAAGAAATGTTATACTATGTTAGAATTATCTTGTGTAAGAGGGGTTGTGGAACTCAAAGAAGTAGATAAGAATTAAAAATTAATGAAGTGTTGACATGTGTCTATTTTGAGAGATTAATCTCACTTAGAAACTAAAACCGATGACCTTTGTAAAAAGTGTAAAGAACCGATGCTCTTAAGTTTTTTTTTGAAAGAAAGCATGTTATAATCATTAAGCATTAAGTTATGAATCCATGAAGGAACATCATCCAACCAAAACCATTGATCCTTAGATCCCTCCCCATATTTACTAGCATATGTGCGGCTACATTAGCTACCATGCAACATAATTACAACTTATAAATTCCAGACAAGATAAATTTATCAAAAAAACCGTCCACAAGTCTCTAGCATCCGACATAACTCCTCCTTTGCCATCTAGATAGTTAACTAAACCTAACAATCTGTATGGAAGTTAAATTTCGTATAAACCCATTCTAAACATACAATCGACACATACAACAGACTTTAAACCTCTACCGCCACCAATGTAAAGCCACCAACTCCTCCCTTGATACCTACTGCCTTTAACCGCCCATCCCTAAGCAGACAAACCCCAGGCCGTAGCATCCACGCCCATCCAAACTTCTATCAACCACACATCAAACACTCCCATATCACAAGTGTCATGCAGGGTGTTCGTCTAGCATCAGGCATCACTCTCCCCAACACCTGTAAAAACGCTCAGATTGCAACCATCCCCGTACAAGCTCACACACCCTACCACACAATCTGACAATGAGCATACCACAACTTCCACAATAAGGTTAAAACATTAGTTATGTCACGCAAGGGCAAACTCAAGCAAGCTTGGTAACACCAATCATGCAATGCACCATCAGCAGACCCCGAAGTAGGCATGCATTTGCCTGCATTATCCCAAAGTTCAGCCACTTCATCACAATGAAGAAAAACTGTATCATTGACTCATATCCTCCACAAAAACTCAAATGACACATAGTACTTCCACAACAAGATTGAACAATCGCCTTGCATGGAATCCGACCATTGAGAAACTTCCATCCAAAAAACTTAAGCCTTAGAGGAACATGACACCTCCACACACGCCTTACACACACCCACAGAGCTACCACTTGTAGTAGTATTTCTCACATTCTTCAAATGCAAAGCCTCATCATATGCTGATCGAACAGAATATGCACCCTTAGAGGCTCAATTGCCAATCGTCTCTAAGATCCTCCTCATTACCCTAAGACATGTTCAAGATCAAGGCTGCATCAAAAGGATCAAACCATTGTTTAATCATCCCAACACGCCAAACTCGTTGCGCAAGATCAATGAGCCAAGAACCAACCCCTCTCGTTGAGCAAGTGGCGGCAAAGACCAAAGGAAGAGCTTGGTCCCAACTTTACCCTGCATCCAATTGTCAACAATATTTGTACTACTACCATCACCTATCCTTTCTAATATCTCCTTGTGTACCAAGCCTAGAACCCATGCAAAGACCTCCAATCGGGCTGGACTACTACCAAGCTCCGCATCCAGCAATTCATTATGTAGAAAATATTGTGCTTTCAAAACCTTTCATATTAGCAAAGATGAATCATTCAACACACGCTAGCATTGTCGAGCCAGAAGAGCTGTATTCATGCTTTCCAAATTCCTTAACCCTAACCCTCCATGCTCAAGATCATGCCACATATCCGACCACTTCCGCCAATGCATACTTCTGGCTGTGAACCTGCCTCCCCACCAAAACTTGCAATCATCTTGTGCATCGACTTAATCACACTCTAGGTAATCAAATAACACTCATAACGTGCAGGGTATCGCTTGTAATTAACACCGATGCTCCTAAGTTGTAAAAAAGTAAACCTAGTTTTGGATCCATTGTCGAATAAAAAAAACAATCTTTCTAGATACAAAGATATGTGGTTATATTTGGTTACATTTGTAGTGGTAAGGTTGTACACATTAAACGTACATGTTTTGTAAGCTTACTGTACACTTTAAGAAATCAATATGTACATGTACAATTTTTGTAATATTAGAATTCAAT
The DNA here is from genome assembly GCA_023374045.1 of Limonium bicolor. Lineage (NCBI taxonomy): Eukaryota > Viridiplantae > Streptophyta > Magnoliopsida > Caryophyllales > Plumbaginaceae > Limonium > Limonium bicolor. Next base: position 284,480,935 of record CM041781.1, read on the forward strand.
GTAAATTATATATATGCATATGTTTTTAAGTATAATAGTCTAGTTTTTACAGAGTAAAAATACATATGTAGCAATTTGTTGCTACATTAGAATGTAGTCGAGAAGTTACCAAATAAAAAAATAAAGGGAAATTTCACGAGATATCCCCGAGGTTTGAGCAAATTTTACGAGATACCCCTAAGGTTTCATTTTCATTACGAGAGACCCTAAGGTTTAATTTCTTTTGCGAGATGCCCTGAGGTTTCATTTTAATTTACAAGGTACCCTTGAGGATCAATTTTATTACAATATGACTCTCTGTTCAAATTTTGATATATTACATTTTCATATCCCCATTTTTCCCTCGCACGCTCCCGCAATAACATCAAGGTTTATGGACAATTTTTTAAATTTAAAATATTAACAAATACATAAAAACTAATTGAAGATCATATTAACTTTGAATTCAATTATTTTAAATGAATGAAAATTAGAAAAACAAAATGAATTAAAATCATAAAATTTTAAAAATAAATTGAAATGACTAAACAATAAAAAGAGAATTTATTAATATATATATTTACATAATTTAAAACTAGGAAAATTTCACGAGATACCCCTAAGGTTTGAACAATTTTTATGAAATACCCCTGATGTTTCATTTTTATTATGAGCCTCTAAGGTTTCATTTTGTTTACAAGATACCCGAGGTTTCATTTTCATTATGAGATATCTCTAAAGTTTCAATTTCATTACTAGATACCCCTTCGTTCAAATTCTGATATATTATATTGTTGATATCACCATTTTACCCTCACACCATATGCCCCGCAATAACCTCTAAGGGTTTATGGTTAATTTTTTAAAAAATTTAAAATATAAAAATACAATAAAATAATTATAGATCTATAAATTTTGAATTCACTTTTAAAAATGAATATAATTAATTAACAAAAAGAATTAAAACATAAATTTTTAAAATAAATAGAAATGGCTAAACAACAAAAAAATTATTTATTTAAAAAATATAAATGTTACATTTTTAAAAAATATGTAGTGGAGACTTAAAATCGTAAAAATCGTTATAAAAGTTACATTAAAATCAAAAAACTATGATTATATTTTATGTTCTTTATACTTTATTTTATAATTTTAAATAAATTGTTTTATATGTACCATATGAAAGTTGTTACTTTTATTATTTTTCATATTATGTTATACTTTTCTATGATTTAAGTTATTGCTACATAACATTTTAACATTTATGGTTATTTTTCAAAATAATCTATGCTTTATTATTTAGTCATTTCCATTTATTTAGCATTTTGCTTTTTTGTACATTTAACAATATTCATTTTCCAAAATTGAATTCAAAATTTATATGATCTTAATTATTTTGTTGTATTTTTCAATTTTTTAAAATTGATTATAAATCCTTAGGTTATTATAGGGAATATGGTGTGAGGGTAAAATGAGGATATTAACAATATAATATATCAGAATTTGAACGGAGAGGTATTTCGTAATGAAATAAGAAACCTCATGGGTATCTTATAATGAAAATGAAACCTCAAGAGTATCATGTAAATAAATGAAATCTCAAGGGTATCTTGTAATAAAAATGAAACATCTGGGGTATTTCATAAATTCACTCAAACCTCAGGGGTATACTCGTAAAATTTCCCTAAAACTATTTAACGGTGATAAAATCATAAAAAATTATAACAATTACATAAAATATAAGAAATTATTAGAAAATTATTAATTATAAAAATTTATTAACAAATATATTATTTGATATCAATAATCATCAGAAAAATATTAATTTTATGGTTTTATACTTTATTTTTCTAGTTTAATAATGAGTTTTTCTATGTACTAGATGAAATTGTTACTTTTAATATTCTCATATTATTTTTATAACTTTTTTACGATTTTAAGTCATCACTACATAGCACTTTAACAATTTATTTTATTTCTTCAAAATAATTATTTTATGATTTAGTAATTCTATTTATTCATTTTTTATTAATCATATTCATATTTAAAATTGATTTCAAATTTTATATGACCTTTAAATTTTTTAAATTCTTTAACTTTTAAATTTAAAAAGTTTGACCATATATCCCTGAGATTATTATAGGGACATATGATGTGAGGATAAAATTAGATATAAAAAAACATAATATTTTAGCATTTGAACAAAGGGATATCTAATAAAATTGAACCTCTAGAATATCTTGTATAATAAAATTTTAGAGATATCTCTTAAGAAAAATGAAAGCTAAACATATTTCTTAATAATGAATTCTGAGCATATTTTATAAAATTCATGACTATCCGTTCGATCCTAACATGAAGCTTAGTTTTCAAAAGAAAAAAAAAAGGAAGCAGTGTGTTCCACCGTCCCTTAATAATTTGACAATATTAATTCACTTTAAAGTGGACACTTGTCATTATCTATTAGGGTTTTTCTTTTTTTTTCCAGTGGGATCCACTCTCAAACAGATTAATTTTCAAACCCAGTAGGGCTGCCCATGGTAGGTTAACCACCATTATTCGGTTAAACCGCTTTCGGTTAACCGGGTCTTCGGTTTTCTAAATCTAATTCCATTACCATTCCATTTAGATCGGTTAACCGGATTCGGTTAACCGTTTAATTCGGTTTTCTAAATCCGATTCAATTACCATTCCGTTTAGACCGGTTAACCATTAGTTCGGTTCGGTTTTATCGGTTAACCTGATATCCGTGTATTTTTTTAATTGATGAGACTCCTTACCATTAATATTATAGTACAACATTGATTATTCACATAAATCATGAGTGACAAATCAAACACATATGACAAAAAATATAATATTGTGCATATTTCCTCAATAGTTACATTAATTAATATATAAGATGAACATTAATATTTGAAGTTTTTGATTGTTTATATAATCGGTTAACCACGGTTAACCAAACGGTTAACCGTTATGGAAAATTTAATACCGTTACCGAAACCAGTCAATTTATACGGTTCGGTTAACCATACCGCAAGAACCGGTACGATTAACCTGAAAACAGGTACGGTTAACTTCGGTTTCGGTCGGATACCACGGTTTCGGAATTTTTTGGGCAGCCCTAAAACCCAGTCATTGGTAGCTTTAAAAAACTTACGGATTATGCCATGGTCGAAAGGAGTAATTACCTGCCTTACCGCAAAGCTCATACGTGAGGAGGACCCACTAGGAAAGAGAAGAAAAAAAACTCCAGTTATCAGACGACAGCTGCACAGTCTTCTCCGCGCTGCCCATTTTTTACATTGAGAACGAACGGCCCAAAATTAAACAAGCGAGATAAAATGACTTTACTCGTCAATTTTCTTACACTCTTTTCTAGCATGTTTGCTTCTATTCGGTTCTTACCTTCTCTCTAGCAGTAGAAATTAGAATGCGTTCCTCCCTTACTTCTTCCTTCCCGTAACAGACATGTAGTTAAATTTGTTTTGTTTTCTTATCTGAGCTATGGAGCGTGATTACAAAAGTCACGCTCTTCCACCAGAAATATTCACCTTGATACTCTCCCACCTTCCGGTTAAGTCTCTCCTTCGGTTCAGATCGGTTTCTAGGGAGTGGAAATCGATAATCGACAGTCCGGATTTCACATCTCTACATCTTAGCTGCTACTCCAACAATCGCCTGGAAACCAATCTGATTGTAGTTGAGAAGCTCGCCCATCTGTCCACCCCAGAGGTTAGGCTTAGGGCCCAGTGCTTCAGGAATTGCCCTGTGACTCGAAACAATCGTCAAACAACAGAATTTGATTTCTCAGTTCCAGCTGAATATGTCAGTCTCGGGAGCCCTGTTTCGATAACTGGCGCTGTTGACGGGCTGCTCCTTATGCAAACTAAACGGCAACGGGACGGCATTCTTTGGAACCCTTCTATCAGAAAAAGCTTAACCATTCCTCGTCCACCATCTTTATCTTCTATTCTGCACTTATCCCTAGGGTTTGATCCCTCAACCAATGATTACAAGGTGGTGAACATCGTTGACGATGAACAGAGTCTCACGCTAGATCTAGAGATATTTTCATTAAACTCTCGTTCATGGAGAAAGGGAAGAAGCTTCACACTCGGTTGCAAGGTACGTGATCTGGCTATGGCGTGGTCGAAGAAGGTATATTCCCAAGGATCTGTGCATTGGGTTGTGAAAGATTACGAAGGTGGTGGTTTTGATAAAGCATTTGTTTCATTGAATTTATATCTGAGACAATTTCATATACCCGAATACCTAACACTATTGGAAACTATAGTATCGATACACCCATTGCGCTGGCAGGAGGGTTAATACCTAACACTAGAAACTATAGTATCGAGACACCCATTGCGGTGGCAGGAGGGTTAATGGGGTTACGGATACGGTCCCGTGGCGGTAGTGATATTTGGGTGCTGGAGATGGATGGACGCTGGAGTAAAAGATTCAGGATCGATTTGCACTCCTTGCCTATGGGCATGCTCTTTCGGTCTCGGCTTTATCTCAATAAGCATGGTGTGCTGTTCTTCGAATCAACAGTGGATGAGGATTCTATTGAAGATAGTATATATGCTTATTCTACAAAATCTCGAACGAGTTGGCTTGTTTTAGAGGGTAACGAGTGGAATTCATTTTACTTTGGTGCTTACATCGAGAGTTTGGTACTGTTGAATTAAGAATATTGATGTGGAGCTTGGACGTTTTGTATTATCACTAAGGGTGTTAAAAATTCAGATATTGGATTCTAGATGTGCGCCTTCTTTGGATATTATGTAACGGGAGACTGCAGTCATCTTTCTGTGTTGTTGTGCGATGCAATGGAGTATATATGTACGTCGCAGCTGTTAGGTAGTGACGCTAGTAGAGTAGTTAGTTATCTTGCTTGCTGAACTCTTTGTTTACAAACAAGTGCAGAATGCAGGTAGAGTTTGATGTTCTTTTCAGTCTTTTTCTGTAGTCCGTAGCACATTGGAGTTTCCAGGTTGCATCGCTTTGCATCAGTTATGGTGGCCTCTTAGACTGGGAAGATCTGCTGGTTATAAGTGGCTTTCTATAGTTGTGGAAGCAATAACCATGGTCTACATCGCTGCTGCTGCTGCTGCTGCAGAAATTGCTGCTATAGTTAGGTTTTTGCAAGAACTGTCTGTACTCGTATGTTATGTTTCTTTGGGAATAGCCATGTCCATCTGTTAGACTCTCAGCTGGTGAAAGCTTGGCTTCTTTGTCTAGTTTCTTATAAATATGTGCGAGTGGAATTACTGCTCACATTATTGTTGTGTAAGGTGGACCCTGTCTCCTTATATGTGGTTTTATATTGCTATATTGACTTGAGAGTATTATCTTAATTATCTTCTTCTGGATTGCCTTTGAGCCTGAGATAATTACTTATGACCCATAGCCCCCTTTATTGGATTGGGGCAACTCTTACAGCTCATGTTGGTTGTGTGACAAATGGATATGTCAAACATAGACAAGACCCCTACTTTGTATACTATATTATACCCCTCTTTATTTGTAGTTGAATACAGAGTTCTTTATTATGGTGTATTTATATCGGCCTGTATGTATAGCCGTTATCAATTATGAGGTCACATGAGTCTTGTTCAAACTCACGTATATGAACCTCCTATTCAAAATTTAGAACTGTATCTAGATTTAAATCTATTCAAATTTATCTTTAAAATGACTTATATTTTGAATAAGAGGGTGTATGAGTTTAGACATTCAAGATTTGGTCTCTTTGCTCTCCCCCAAATAAAATCAGTAGTAGTAGTTGCCTCTTGGGTAAAAAGTCAAAACCACAAGTAGTTTTAGAAGGGGTTTGGCTTGAGAAGGAATTCAGATTTTTCTGGACGTATTCTCATTGGTGGAATGTATTATTTTATTATATAAATGATTAGTTGTTTTAATTGATTGTTAATGATAAGTGTCTTCGGAAATCAAAAAGGTAATTCTGACATAATTTTTTTTACTATATTTAAATCTCTTCACGTTTTTCAATAATATAGAAGTAATAATTATGGGGTAGCTTAATAGTCACAGGATACTTGGTATATGAACGTAGAAGACGTTTGTACTTCAACATATTGTTATATGTAATTGATATATTACTGATTTAGTATTTCTGTGTGTACGTTTTGGGAAACTAAAAAGTTATTTGTGATATTAAAAAATTATTATATTTTAATTTTTTCATGTTTTCCAATATCGCAAAAGAAATAATTATGTGGTAGCTTAACAGTCACTCGACATCTGGTATGTGAGTGTAGAACATATTAGTGTTTAAAGATATTGTTATGAATAATTGAACTAATACTAATTTAGTATTTTAGTATGTATATTTTGAAAAACTAAAAAGGCACTTCTGACATAAAAAAAATTATATTTAAATTTTTTCATGTTTTCCAATATCGTAGAAGTAATAATGATGAGGTAGTTTAATAGTTATATGATATCTGGTATACGAGTGTAGACGTTAGTACTTGAACATATTGTTATAAGTACTTGATATACAACTGATTTAGTATTTTAGTGAGTATGTTGTGAGAAACTAAAAATGTATTTTTGTTATAAATTTTTTAATATGTTTACATCTTTTCACATTTTCAATATTGCAGAGTAATAATTATGGGGTAACTTAATACTTCTCATAGCTCGTACATGAGTATAGGTGTACATGGTAATTCAATTAGAACTCACTCAGTATTTGAAACGATAGTATATAAAAAAAGCATTATAATTAGTAACATATATGTAATATTCGTATACTTAATCTGTGAGAATTCGTATACATAACACTATCACATTGGTATACTTGATTTGTAAAAATTCTTATACTTAACACTATCACATCCGTATATTTTATCTGTAAACATTTGTATACTTCACACTATGACATTCATATACTTAATATGTAACCATCTGTATACTTAACACTATCACATCCGTACACTTAATCTGTAAACATTCGTATACTTTGCACTATTACATTCGTATACTTAATTTATAAACGTTTGTATACTTTACACTATCACACTTGCATACTTAAATTGTAAATATTCCTATACTTAGCACTATCACATTGGTATACTTGATTTGTAAATATTCGTGTACTTAACAGTATCACATACGTATACTTAATCTTCAAACATTCGTATACTTTGCACTATTACGCTCGTATACTTAATTTGTAACCATTTGTATACTTAACACTATCACATTTGTCTACTTACTTTGTAAATATTCGTATATGTCGCACCATTACACTCATATACTTAATTTGTAACCATCTATATACTTAACACTATCACATTCGTATAATTAATCTGTAAACATACGTCTGTATACTTCACACTACTACATTCGTATACTTAATTTCTTAGAATTCGTGTACTTAACACTATCACATTGGTATACTTGATTTGTAAAAATTCGTGTACTTAACAATGTCACATCTATATACTTAATTCGTAAACATTCGTAAACCTCGCACTATTACATTCGTATACTTCACACTATTACATTTAAATACTTGATTTGTAAACATTTGTATACTCGACGTTGTCTTTTTAGATTTGGCTTTTGGAATGTGTTGATCTAACTCCATTCTCACTTTCTGGAGCGTATGGGATGCCGATTGTGTGTGGTTTCCATTGTTGCCATGAAGCAGGTAGAAGGAACTGCCAGAACTACCAGCAGGTTCACCCCCGCCACCACAGAGGGTAAATGAGAAGGAGGTGAATGTGAGACCCAAATCTAAATATCGTAGAAGTTGCTGGAAGGTGTATGCGAGACCCTAACCCAAATATAGTAGAAGTTCCTGGGGTGAGAATTTGCAGAAAGGTGAATGCGAGACCCTAACCCAAATATTGTAGAAGTTGTTGAGGTGAAAATTTTGCAGGAAGGTGAACGCGAGACACTAATCCAAATATCGTAGAAGTTAAGGATGAGTAGTTAATGGATTTGAGGTAAATGAATTATGTGTTGGTTGGTGAATTAATTTGAGAGGGAATGGTTGCTTTCAAAAAAAATTGAGGGAGGATGGAGGTAAAGGAGAGAGAATGAAGGTAGAGGGGAGAGAACGAAGGTAGAAAATTTGATTTTGGTAATTGATTTGGGAATTCTAAAAGTCTAGTAATGATAATAATCTATAATATAGGTATTATAATAGGCTACAAATAGGTCTGTTGGAGTTTAATTAATGTTGTTTTTCATTTAAAATTAAAAAAATATCAGAAAAATAATTACTAAAATCTTGACCATTAGATTACTTATCTCCTAGATCTAAATGACTAAATTAAATCCAGACAAATCAGGGACCTTAACTGTCCAGACCCTAACCCAGATTCGGAGATGATGTTGAAATTGAAGTCAACAACTTTTTTTCTCCAGTTTTCGTACCCCATACATTTATTTCTTTTATATCCGAAAGATATTAGTCACCGACGTATACTTTCTTACTACATCAATGGCATGCTTATAGTCACCAAAAGTATACTATCTTAGACCTTCGACTACAGCCTAGTCTTTTAGCCCTAGAACTTGTTCTATTTCTTCTTGATAGCGGACTGGAATTTTTTTTCCTTTGTGGCTCTTTATCGCACTATTCTGATGCCATCCATATTCAGCGATTACATAAAAACGCATTGAAAGCTGCGTTGAAAAGATTAAAAGATTTATAACTGCTAAGCTCGGGGTCAATCGACAACATTAAGCTCAAGTTGCAATGTAGTTTAACCTCATATTCGCCAATTTTAGAGTACATCGATTTAGTCCCCACTGCATAGGTTTCTATTTATGTAAGCCCGTTTATAGAGGCCCCACTAATGCTAAACTAATGAGTAATGATAAACCAACAAATTTAGCAAATTGACAATAAATTGAGAAAACCCTAAACAAATCTCCAATTCATAAGCAACAAGTTTAGAAGTCATAAACACTTAATAATAATCTTCATTAAGTCAGTGACGAAAATAAAACATCAAACAAGTTCAACATTCAACCATTGAGTTTAGGGATTTTGGGGTAAAATCTCTATCTCAAGCTACAAGGAGACTACAACCATTAGAGAATAAAAATGAGATAATGGAGAAGAATTATCCATTAGAGGTGAAGGAGAGCTTCCAAGGAGGTAAGGTTCTTTCTCCTCCTTTTCTTCTTCTTCTTCTTCTCCTTTTTCCTTTTCTTTTTTGTGTTTGTCGCGGTGTTGGGTTGTGTCGACTGAAGACTCCCTCTTTTCTCTTCCTTCTTTTCTTCATTTAAATCATGCTTGAATCTGCTTCATAGCCACGTCCGGCTAGGCGTCCGCATGAGGACAGACACATCCAGGTAGCGAAAGTGAGACATCCGTGGTGAGGACATCTTTGTCCGGGCGAGAAATGGAGAGTGTGTGCTCGTGATTTCCTTGTATGTCTAGCTGGGACTCCTTGTGAGATGTCCTGCCCAACTTAGTTGAGAACAGTTTTAGCACTGATTTCCCAATTCGACTTTCTGACTTGTACATGGCCTCAGTTCTTCGTTGTAGCTCTGATTTTGGATCTGTTTATGCCCACGCGTTCCTCTATTCGTCTACTTCGCACTTAGATGAGTTTACTAATGTTTAAGCAATAAATATGTAAGAAAATGTAACACCTAGCGAGGGTTATCTCCCACATCGATTGAAGTGAAGAACAAATCATTCCTTATATGGGTGATACCTCTCCTTGTTGTGACACATCTAGAGAGGTGTATATGTTGACCCTTCACAATAAACCCCCATAGGGGACAATATCCACCATGGGCAGGACTTTCCGCTTCCACTGGGCCACTCTGGTGTGACGCGTTTGAGCCTAGGAAACCCGGGGAACAAAATTGTGTGGTCTGCATGCCACAACGGACAATATCACAATAGTGAGTACTTAGGGATGTTAAATATGGTATCAGAGTTAGACCCATCTCGGTGTGTCATTGGGCCCGTAAGGGCGCTGGGCTCCCAAGAGAGGTGGAGTGTAACACCCAGCGAGGGTTACCTTCCACATCGATTGGAGTGAAGAACGAACCATTCCTTATATGGATGGGGACACTTCTTCTTGTTGTGACACGTTTGGAAAGGTGTATATGTTGACCCTTTGGAACAAAACCCCACAAGGGACAATATCCACCATGGACAGGGCTTTCCGCTCTCGGCCACTCTAGTGTGACGTGTTTTGGGGATAGGAACCTACCACACTAGAAAATACCCGCCATGAACGACTCAACTCAAGCCCAAGTTGATCAGCCTTGTTCCTCTTCGATCGCAAGCATAGGTTGTTCGCACCCGCCTCCCTTCAATCTTTTCAGCGCTTCCACCTTTTCCCTTCTTCTAGATCTTTAACTCGTGGACAACCCAACTCGGATGTACAATCACGTTTTACCACCCACACGGTAGCAACCCAGTCCAACACTACTCCACTCAGATTGAAGAAGTAGCGGGTCTACTTTACTAATGGGATAAAGGGGTTAGAAGCGGTCCAAGACCCTTCCACTCTGATGGCGTATCCAAGGAGGAAAAAGAGCCTAGCTTCTCTTTTGGGAGAATTAGCTATCTTTAGGGATTGTGGGATTTTCCAAGTAACAAAGCTCTCTTTGTTTTCATACTGAAGGCGCAGATAATAGATCACTGTCCAACCTCTGCCGCCTCTAATCCCTTTTATAGCAACCATTAGCAACTTCTTTTTCTAAAAACATGGGGAGTTAAGATCCTCCTTTTATTTCTTCTTTTGTTCAACCCACGCGGTTGTTAGAGATAATATCTCAACCACTCCACAAAATCAGCCAACAAAGAGATAACCGATTTATCTCTTCCTTAGGCGCCTTGATTTTAGGAAAGGTGGTTCCTTTTCTTTCTTAGTCCGATCGGTTACAAGGAGAGATTTTCTCAACAACTTTTCACTAAAATAGGTGCAGGAAGTTAGAGATCAAATCTCTAAACTAGGAGCCACCTTTTTAGGAATTTGTTGCTCATCCTTTAACTAACTCGATTCGAGGGGAGAGAATATCTTAACAGGTAACAACCTTGATTTATTCCCACATGAATAAATCAGTAAGGCTATTATCCAAGAATATCTCAAAAACATTATCTTATCCAACAAAGATAGTGGGAGATAATTGTAACACCCAAACTCGTAATGCGTAATTAATGGTACTTAACAATACTAAATTTAGTCGAATTCGCAGCGGAAAATAAATCAACCCCAGTGCTACTGCTGTTAGTCACCCACGTGACTAACTAGGCCTTACTAAATCCACTGTAACGGTTTGATAGACTGAACACTTAACTAAGTTAAATCCAAAAGATGCATATACATACCGAGTACTAATAATCGTTTCCAAAATACAAGTTCATTTCCGATTTACTACAATGTACAATAGAGTTCTAACCGAGGTAATAACAAAACAAAAGCACACCCGGTCCAAAAATCTACCCCGCATACTCTCGGTCGGGTCACAACTCCATCAAGTACTTGAAAAATATTAGGCCCAAAAGGGCTCTGCACAACTGCTAAGTATGAAAACGTGCAACCCGCAAGCTACCAGGCCACACACAACTACTTGGTCGTTAACATGCGGTTAATTTTTACAACAATATAAATGAAGGTTGTAAACACTCAGCATGTAGTATATAACACAAGCATTGTAACACCCCAACTACTAAAAACGTGATTATCGCTTAAATTTCATGGCCTTACAGTAATATCGCAGCAGAAATTCATACTAAGTTGGTGTTACCGCCGTTAGTCACCCACGTGACTAACTAGGCCTATTCCATTTTAAGTCACGGTCTGATAGTCCAGAATATACCGAGCATAAATACTTACAACACTTAAACCGAAACATACCGAGTATCAAGTATCTCGCACCGCTAATACAAATTTACTACAACCGTTTACTTGTATACATCCATGAGTGTACATGCACTACTCGTGTAACAAAGTAAAGGCAACCGAAGTACGTCTACCCACTCCTACACTCAGGGTGAGTCGTTTTCCGTCCTTTACCTGAAAAGTAATGGTAGGCCCCGAAGGCCTCAACACCTTTGCTGGTATGATAAATGTGCAGCCCACGAGCTACCGGGGCTACACACGACTAATTGATCGTATACATGCAATTGATTATTACATAAATAACAATATGAAGTGCGGTAACATACAATACACCAACATGCAAAAACTTAACTCAACAGATCGAATGTTGTAATGGAAGTCTATCGGGTAAGTGAGTTAGTTTTCTTTTCATTCCAAGGCCCGAGAATTGTTTAGTTCTCGTATTCGGCCTTAACTCATATAATGTTAAATGTTCTTTAATTAGAACCGTTCATACTCATCCAATTATTTACCTTGTCAGGTTGTGAGTAACCCTAGCCAGTGAGTGTGAGCTCCACTGGTTAAATAAACAATAATTCTTAAGTTGGGATTTAGGTGATCCCACCGCACCATCTTAATACTGGCCTCCCACCTAAAACTGTAATCCGAGGAGGTCGAGTCAGTTCATTGACTCTAGGCGACAAGTCTGTAGATGAGTCAAATGGAAGTCGGATCTGATCAGATACCGACCTCCTAGCTAGGCATGCATGACCGGAGTCAGTCCCGGATTCCTCTCCCCCTAGTTACTCATTGGTTAGAATTCTTGTATAAACAATCTCCGTTAGTTAAATCTCGTAGGATATTAACTAAGCAATATTGGGGAGTCATTCCATGATCTTACATCATTGTCCAATGTTAGACATTTTCGTATGTGGGTGAAATACCCCGTAATTAAAAATAGTGATTAGTTAGGCTAATAAATATTTTAGAAGCTTAGTTAAGTATAAATAAATATTAGGGAACAAATCCCGAAGAAAACGGATCCTTAAAATGGATTAAAAACACTAACAAACATTAAAGCGTGTTTTTCGAGGTAACCGGGAAAACGTGACTTTAAGCGGGTCAAATAGACTCGTAACAATTTTAGTCAACAAAATAGTCATTAATAAATATTAGTGAAGGTCTAGGACCAATAAAATCAATAAAACGAGAAAATAGTAAAAACTGTCAAAAACGGGAAGTTGTGGGGTGAGAGTGTAATTAAAATAAGTTAGTGTGTCCACTTTGGAAATAAAAATGTAAGTGTGTGTGGGTGTGTGCAGTATGGGCCGATTTATTAGCCTCTCTCACACCCCTCTCTTAATTCCCTCCTTATGTGCTAACAAACAAAACAAATAAAAAGCAAACCTCACTTTTAGCACTCTCTCTCCTCTCTCACACACAACCCCCACGTACTGGACCTCTCATTTTCCTCTCTGGTTCAACCATGGCGATTTGAAGAACCCACATACATAGCCTCTTCTTCTTCATCTTTGAAACCTCAAACCATCACCAAATGCTACAAAAACCATACCGTTGAATTCGTATCGTCAAGGAGATCATTCTCCACCCTTCAAAAATCTAAAACCACCAACTTTAGTTTTGAGGGTATTATCGGTTAGGAGCTTCAAGAGCACCATTTCAAGATCTATCTTCTTCTCCATGTTCTAAGGTAAGAAGTATACCAAAGCTTCACTCTTTTCCATGTTTCCTTGCAAAAATATAAAACTCGCGTAACACCACTATTCCATTGCTAGCCGGTTTTGGTGTTCCATCTTGAGGGTTGAAGCCTTGTCATTTTCTACTCCAAAAACCCCATTAGAAGCTCAAGGTAAGATCTCCTAAGAGTTTAAATAAGTTCTCATAAGTTAGGGTTTAATACGTGAGATATAAAGACTTACCAGTTGGTGTGTATGTGTGCACCTTGTTACATAGTGTAGCTTGGTTTAAATAATCAAGAAAAACAAAGAAGGAAAGGGGGAGCAAGAAAGGAGAAGAAGGAGAGAAAGGAAAAGAATCAAGAAAACCAAAGGTAATGAGAAGCCTCTGTGTAATTTTAATGTTTGTGTATGTGTAGGTATATTGTTTTAGCAATGAACTAAACCACTGTAACTGTAGGAAAAGAATGAGTATATTAATGTGAATGGTAGTTGTAGTTTGAAGTTTTTGGAAACAAGAAAATAATATGCTAAGTGTAAATGTTGAGTGTGCAGGAGGTATTAGAAATATATGTGAGAATAATGTATATGTTGAACAGGTTGTGAATTTATTGAGTGTGCAAAATTATGTGGTGAGAACACTTAGAAATGTGGGGAATCTCTGTCAAAATTTGGTTAGGGATTTAGAGACTTGGTTGATGTTAAAAAAAGGAAGAAACAGAAGAGAGTTGTAGAGAAGAAAAATGAGGTTGTTCACTTTGTTTTGTAACAGGAAAAGAAATGTAGTTGAGTGGAGTTGTAAATGGTAAAACGTGAGTTGTCAAACTAAGTTAGGATAGTTTGAGAGTCATTTAGTGAGTGGGAAGAAGAGAAGGAAAGTCTGTAGCATTTCTGGAAGAAGTAGAAATTGTAACAGAGGAGAAAAATCACAGTAAGAGTGTTATGTAACAGATCTTTATAGTATTGGTTTAGGCTAGATTAAAATGCTTAAACAAAGTTAAAACATGCTAGATTATATGTAGAAATATTAGGGAAGAGATTGGTAGAAGTTTGGAATTGAGACAAACTCAAAAACTTACATATATTGCAATACTGTAACTAGTCCGGTTTTGCAAACCAGAACACAAACCCGGACTAGCATGAAAACACGACAGAAAGTTTTACAAAGGGATGGTCCGGGTTTACAAACCAAGACATTAACCCGGACCACCCCAAAAACACACCCGTAAGTTCTACAAACATGTGGTCCGGGTTTGTAAACTAGCACACAAACCCGGACCATGCACAAAAGACACCCGAGAGTTCTATAACCTTGTGGTCCAGGTTTGTAAAGTAGGACACAAACCCGGACCAGTCCCAAATCTTACCCGAGAGTTTTTCCAAGTGGGGGTCCGGGTTTGTAAACTCGGACAGTAACCCGGACCACCCCGAAATTTGTACAGAAACTATTTTAAAGCTTAGGTAAGGATGGGTAATGATGGGTAATGATATTATAAGATGATTAAGACATAATTAATGATGTTTAAGGGTCATTAAGGCCATAAACAAGCTTAGAAAATAATTGTAAGTAGATAACCTAAGTATAGGTATTTGAACAATAATGAATTAATAAGTGTAAACCAAGGAATGTTAGTAAAGTAATTAGTAAGGTTAAGTAAGGGTAATTAACCACCCAATTGCATGTATATGTTAGGACTTGGATTGTGAACACCGGAGGAACGTCGGATACAAGTACGACGGTGAACGGTATGAATTCCTCATGCCCCGTATGCTACCTTGGTTACTCTGATTTGTGTGTTGTGTGCTAATTGATCACCAAATAAGATAAATGCACAAATCGGAGTTATTATGCTTACTTGTGAATATGTAGTGTTGTATGTTGTGAATATCCTCTTTAAATCTCAGTTTGTATAATTCATGAAATGTATGGATGAATATGAGTGTGTGTAAGTATGATGTATTGTATTGTGACCGAATATGTTTCTGATTGGACTTCTAACTGATTCCTAACCAGCTAACCAATCTAACTTAAATTGGTAATTAAATTGGAATGAGTAGTAGTCCGATATAGTTTCGGCCACGCGTGAGGATGAGGAGACACAAGAGGTTGGATCCGATTCCTGACTCTTAAACTGGTCCGCGGCCCAAACCCCTTAAATGGGTAGCATCCCGGATTGGTGAGTCAAGTAAATCCCGGTGGTGGGACGGTGTAGTCCCCGGGCCGGAGGTCATACCGACTTAACATGAGTAAGAGTAAGTAAGTAAGAATGAGTAAGTAAGTAAATGAAAGTAAGTAAGTAAAGTAAGAGTAAGTAACGTGTAATGAGTAAAAGAGTAATAAGCATTCCGATTAACCCGGATGCGTAATTTGGGTAACTCTGTGAAGGTAAGTAATGTGGATGTCATTGTAATGTTTCCTTGGATTGTATATGTATGTATGTTGTATGCAAAGCATGTATGTATGAAATTAATGAATCGCATGTTTAGTGGACGTCAAATAGTCGGCGTGCCCTTGTTAGCACTCGGTATATGCGGAGTTTATGCGCAGCTTTTGCTGAGCCCCTTGGGGCACCGTTTTTAATATGAATGCAGGTACAAGAGAAGGGTGAAGACGATGAAGTTTTAGTTTGATTTCTTTTTGTCTGTAAACAATGAATTGTGAAAGGTGTACTATGTTGTACACGGCTGTAGGTTTTTGTTAGCCGGTGTACCATAGGGTACACCCTTTTGGATACTGAAAGGATGGGAAATTGGTATAGATGAGTAGTTGGTAGAAACTCATTCTTTTGGAAGGATTGGTAAAGGATGTAATTGAATATACTTTAAATACTCGGTGATCCAGCAATGCAAGTATGTTATCTTTTGTAATTAGTAAGTAGTTGTAGTAGTTCGGTATACTATGACCATCAGACCGTGACTGTAAGTAAGGTAAGCCTAGCTAGCCGTATGGGCGGTTAGCGGCGTTGTACCACCCGCCGTAGTAAGTAGTAGTCTTCCGCTGCGAACTGATAGAATTAAGGGATGATTGGACGGTAAGCATAGGATTAACGGTAGGAGTATTACAAAAAGTGGTATCAGAGCGTAGTTACGCTCTGATGTCCATAGTTACCGAGCATAGGGATTACCGAGTTAGGATTTTAACCGTTCTAAAACGGATACTTAGAAACCTAACTAGGAACTACTGTTGTTAACAACGGATACCCTTGACGTTCTTATGAATGATACCTTTGCTTAAATTCGTGACCAATGGTTCTCAAGTCACTTGTCACTTGTCACAATGTCATATGTCACAACCTAATGCGAATGTTAATTATTCAGATGACAGGAAGAGGTCCAGGTCGCCGAGGGACCAATGACGGACCGGGCGCAGACGATAGCAGAGATCGTCGCCGCCACGGTAGCGCAGATGCTACCACAAGTAATCACTGCTATGCAGCAAAACCAACAGACTCAAACGGGACCAATCCCTCCCCCTCCACCCAGAGAAGTAAACTGGGTAAAAGCTATCGCAAATCTCCGTCCTCCATGCTTTAGAGGCGAGAGCGATCCTGCTAAACTTGAAGCTTACATCTCTGAAATGGAGACTACTTTCGAAACCCTCGAATGTCCTGCTGGAGTTCGAGTGAGACTAGCCGCCTACTACCTCAAGGATGCAGCCATGGATTGGTGGAAACTAATCAAGCACGACCATACTGATGACCCCACCTTTGACTGGGAGTCTTTCATAGCCCTCCTCCAATCCAAGTACTATCCTGAACACGTCAAAACCAGAAAAAGACTTGAGCTGGATGCTTTGAGAATGAAAGAGAAGATGTCTGTCGATGAGTACTACCGCACCTTCACCTCTCTTCTCCGTCTACTACCCGACCTTGGGTACACCGGCCAGGTGTTGGTCCATCGCTTCTATGGTGGTCTGAGCCATCGCCTTCGGTACGGTATGGGCTATACCAGGTTTACCTCCCTTCAGGTAAATATCGGTTAACCCTTAGTACTATTTCAATTCCTTAAATTCCTTGAATTTCTTAAATACTTTATCTATACCTCTACCTTTTTAAATAAGAATCCGGGCTAATACCTGAAACTTCAGGAGTGTTATCACGCGGCTTCCCGCGTTGAGATCACTTGCCAACTTCGGGATGAAGAAACCGCGCTGAAGCGCAAGGCAAACAGTAAGAACACAAGTGCCGAGGAGCAGAACCAAGGCAAAAGCTAGAAAAAGAAGAAGGGAAAGTTCTTCAATCAAACTCAAAAGAACTTCCCAAGTGAGAGAAGTGCCCATGCTGAACAGGGCAAACCAGTTGAGTTTCTTCAGCTAGGTTCTTCTGCACCGGTGGCTGCGAAGCCACTGAGATCACACCCACCTAAGGGTAAACTTCTCTTCCTAATTCGTATCTATATGAGTATCATACCTTGTAATTCCGCACCAATGTGCTAACTCTCTAAACCTTAGGTTCTGGCTCCGGTTTCACCAAGAACTTCACCGATGGCCGCACCTACGTGTGCAGAAAGTGCAACCAAGACCATCCCGGCAAGGATTGCTATGGGAGAGAAATTAAGTGCTACAACTGCCAGAAACCGGGACATAGAGCAAATATGTGCCCGGAGAATGCCAAGCCAAAAGGGAACTTCCAAAGCTACAAGCAAAGGGAAGGCAAGGAGGTTGCATCTGGCGATGCACCAGCCCAGCAGGCACCACAGGGACAGGGATCCCGGGGACCTCAGAGGGGCGTACCCCAGAGGCAGCCTGTCTTGCATGTCATTGACCGTGACGGGTCTGGTTCTAAGTCCGGCCCAGGTAATTAGTCTAAACCGTTAATCCTTAAGAAGCATGACTAAGTATTAGAGTAATCGTATGAGTGAATGCATGAGTAAATGAATTGAAGTGTGTATTGAGCATGAAATGAAGTAGTTGAAACTAGTACTCACCGTAGATGAAATTTGTAACCATAGGAAGCTTTAGTATCTGCTATCCGATACCGGTAAACTTGAATCAAGAAGAGACCGACATCACCACATACCACTACTCCAGTGAGCGGTGTCAGGTCATCCGACCAGGTATGATTTTATTAAGGGGATACCTAACACCTGAAGCACAAATCTCAATTATCCGACGATGCAACGAACTAGGAACAGGTCAAGGAGGATTTTATACACCCGAATTCCCCGGTGGAGCGAAGATGAAGCTGAAGATGATGTGCTTGGGAAAGGATTGGAATCCTTATACCAAGACATACCAAGAGACACAAACACAAGACGGAGCGACGCCACCGACAATACCTCCAGAATTTCAGACACTTGTCACACAAGCAGTAGAACTTGCACAACAATGCGTATATGATCCGATCCCCACACTTGAAGCGGACCTTTGTATTGTTAACTTCTATGAGAAAGAAGGACGACTTGGGTTACACCAAGATAAGGATGAGACAGCGGAATCCCTTGAACAAGGAGTGCCCGTAGTGTCTTGGTCCATTGGTGATGACGCCATATTTATGTATAGCGAGCAGAAGCGTGTGGACCTCACACAGAAATTGGTATTGAGATCAGGAGATGTCCTAATCATGGGTGGAAACTCTAGGATGCTGTATCATGGGATCAACAAGATCAAACTGAATACGGCACCACCGGCAATAATCAATGCCACACACATGAAACCAGGACGCCTGAACCTTACCTTTAGGAAGTATTAAATTCATAATATCATGTAATGTATTAGTAACGTGTATTAGAGACACGGTATGTATGATGGTTGGTTTATCAATAAAGAGCAGTGTTGATTTGAATTCCACTTGTGTCCACCATCATTACTTATGAAATTGTGAATTCAATAGGTTGTGGACTCGGTACCGAAGGTGTCCTGAGCATCCTCACCGAAGCACAAGCCGGCAAAAGCGGCACCATCTTAACGGGAACCTTCCCAGTGAATGGCATTGAAGCCAATGTGTTATTCGACTCCGGCGCCTCTTACACCTTTGTATCACCATCTTTTGTGAAGAGGTTAAAGCTAGATGCGGATGAGCTACCTAACTTCCTGGTTACTCTCCCATCAAAGGAGCGAGTACAGTGCACCAAGTATTACAAAGCAGCCACGATTGAAATCAAAGGCGAATCGTTTCCCATCTCCTTCACCGAGTTTAATGGATTGGGATTCGACTTGATAATCGGAATGAATGGGTTGGAGCGGCACAAGGGTAGGATCCTCTGCGCCTAGCACCGATTGCTGCTCAAGAGTCCTTCTAGGGTTACTGTATCTTACCGCCAGAGACCGAGAGAGCCTTCGACCACAGTCATATCCGCTATGGCTATGTACCGGGAGCTCAGAAAGGGCCACGAAGTATATTTGTGTTATGTACAAGACCTTGAGAGAGATCCAGAGTTCAGTGATGATGTACCGATTGTATCTGAATTCCCCGACGTATTCCCTAAGGAGCTACCCGACATGCCACCTCAAAGAGTAGTAGAGTTTGAGATTGACCTCTTTCCAGGTACCGGTCCCATTGCTAGGGCACCGTACCACATGGCACCTGCTGAAATGACAGAGTTGAAAGAGCAGTTACGTGATTTACTTGACAAAGGGTTTATACGCCCAAGCGTATCACCCTGGGGAGCACCGGTTCTCTTCATGAAGAAGAAGGACGGTAGTCTCCGACATTGTATTGACTACCGCGAGCTGAATGCAGTCACAGTCAAGAATAAATACCCATTGCCACGCATCGATGACCTATTCGACCAGCTGAAAGGAGCCTCAGTCTTCTCCAAGATCGACCTCCGTTCTGGGTATCATCAGATTGCTATCAGAGAGCAAGATATAGAGAAAACGGCATTTCGTATCAGATATGGTCACTACGAGTTCACCGTCATGCCATTCGGTTTGTCAAACGCACTAGCAAAATTCATGGACCTCATGAATCGACTATTCAGTGAGCAGTTGGACACTTCAATTGTTGTATTTATTGATGACATCCTAGTATACTCAAAATCAGCAGAGGAACACGAAATCCATTTGAGGAAAGTGCTTGAGACACTGCGCGAGAACCAGCTGTATGCGAAGTTCTCCAAATGCGAGTTCTGGCTAGATCAGGTATCATTCCTTGGTCATGTCATCTCGAGCGTAGGTATCTCAGTTGACCCTTCTAAGATAGAAGATGTACGATCATGGCCTAGACCTAAGACTGTTACCGACATTCGGAGCTTTCTTGGCCTAGCTGGTTACTACCGGATATTCGTAAAGGACTTTTCAAAAGTCGCTAAGCCCATGACTACACTGATGAAGAAAGATGCACCGTTTGTATGGACAGACGAGTGCGAAGTATCATTTCAGAGCCTAAAGGACTCATTGACCTCAGCGCCCATCCTTACTCTTCCAGAGGGCACAGAGGGATTTGAGGTATATTGTGATGCATCAGGCAAGGGAATGGGATGCGTACTCATGCAGCATGGCAAGGTTGTAGCTTATGCCTCCCGCCAGCTGAAAAAGCATGAGGAGAATTACCCGACACATGACTTAGAGTTATGAGCCATTGTCTTCGCCTTGAAGATATGGCGACACTATATCTATGGGGTAAGCATCACCATCTACTCCGACCATAAGAGCTTACAGTATGTATTCACGCAGAAAGAATTAAACTTGAGACAGAGAAGGTGGATGGAGTTTCTTTCAGATTACGACATCGACTTACAATATAAGGAAGGGAAGGCAAACGTGGTAGCCGACGCCCTGAGTCGTCGAGCACACTCGCTCCATTCGCTACTCGCTTCTTCTAGCTTGGTTGACGAGGTGCGAGACGCTCAGTTGAGCGACCCTTACATGACCGAAATCAGACAGAAGATCATAGATGGTACATTTGAAGAAGAAATATGATTTTAAGTTGTATGAAGATGGTCTGATTCGGCTGAATGGCAGACTATGCGTCCCCCGAAGTAATGCTGAGCTAAGGGATCGCATCCTGCGAGAGTCACACAGTTCGACATTGTCAGTCCATCCAGGAGCCTCCAAGATGTACAAAGACATGAAGAGGTACTTCTGGTGGTCTGGAATGAAATCAGATGTGACAGAGTATGTATTGAGATGCTTAACATGCCAGAAGGTGAAATTTGAACATCGTAGACCGGGCGGAATGGTACAATCGATGTCAGTTCCGGAGTAGAAGTTTCATGATATCTCCATGGATTTTGTTGTAGGACTCCCACCTGCCAGGGGAGGACTCAACATGATTTGGGTTGTAGTTGATCGCCTTACCAAGGTTGCCCGATTCATACCGATGAAGGACACCTGGAAGGTAGTGAAGCTTGCAGAGCTATTCGACAGGGAGATTATCAGACATCACGGAGTCCCGAAGACCATTGTATCAGACCGCGATACCAGATTTCTTTCGAGATACTGGAGAGCTACACGGGAAGCGTTGGGTACAGAATTGAAGTTGAGTACCTTCCATCCTCAGACCGACGGTCAGACAGAAAGGACCATCCAGACATTGGAGGACATGCTTCGGGCATGTGCCTTAGACTTTCAGGGGAGTTGGTTAGATAAGCTTCATCTTATCGAGTTTTCTTACAATAATAGCTATCATGCTTCGATTAAGATGTCGCCTTTCCAAGCTTTATACGGTAGACCTTGCCGTACACCCTGTGGGATGAGTCAAGTGAAACGGTCATCATAGGACCGGAGTACCTTGAGCAAGTACAAGCTGAAGTTAGCAGATTCGAGCAATATGAAGGCAGGCCCAAGATAGACAGAAATCCTATGCGGATGTGCGACGACGCGACCTTGAGTTCGCCGTGGGCGACCAAGTGTTCTTGCGCGTTTCACCTATGAAGGGTGTCTTCCGATTTGGCCAGAAGGGCAAACTAAGCCCAAAGTTTGTAGGGCCGTATGCTATCACCGAAAGAGTTGGAGTTGTAGCCTACAGGTTAGCACTACCTGAGGACTTGGGACGTGTCCATGATGTATTTCATGTGTCACAACTCAAGAAGTACATTGCTGATCCTTCTTATGTCTTAGAACCTGAGAGACTATCCATTGAGCCGACCATGAGATATGTCGAGACCCCTGTGAGAATCCTTGATAGGAAGACCAGAGACACTCGCCATAAGTCTATATGAATGGTGAAGGTCCTATGGTCAAACCATGATGTTGAAGAAGCGACATGGGAGTTGGAAGATGCCATGAAGGCAAAATACCCACAGTTATTCATAGACTAGTATTTAGTAGATACGGGTACGGGGCGTACCCCTTTTAAGGGGGGTAGAGCCTTTTTGCTTTTGCATTGCTTTGGGTTAGCATTGCATAGTGTGTAGGTACCGTAGTATGTTTTGATGGCACATGTAGTGCGGAGTGTATGTGTAATGTGCAATGTATTGATGTGTATGTACGATGTGTGATGTATTCGTGTAATGTGTATTGTGGACTGCAATGGTGTATTGTGGAATGGTATGAATTGAAAATGGTGCATTGTGTATGTGAATGGTGTATGGTGCTTGAATTGTGTATGCTTGCGATGTGGAAGAAGTAAACACCTCATAGGTGGTAGAAAGACACATTATGGCAATTGGTTTGCCTAATGAGTAGAATAAGCAAACGAATAACCCTTGAGCAACTTTGAGGGCAAAGTTTCTTAAGGGGGGTAGATAGAAATACCCCGTAATTAAAAATAGTGATTAGTTAGGCTAATAAATATTTTAGAAGCTTAGTTAAGTATAACTAAATATTAGGGAACAAATTCTGAAGAAAACGGATCCTTAAAATGGATTAAAAACACTAACGAACATTAAAGCGCGTTTTTCGAGGTAACCGGGAAAACGTGACTTTAAGCGGGTCAAATAGACTCGTAACAATTTTAGTCAAATAAATAGTCATTAATAAATATTAGTGAAGGTGTAGGACCAATAAAATCAATAAAACGAGAAAATAGTAAAAACTGTCAAAAACAGGAAGTTGTGGTGGGGTGAAGTGTAAAAATAAGTTAGTGTGTCCACTTTAAAAATAAAAATGTAAGTGTGAGTGGGTGTGTGCAGTAGGGCCGATTTATTAGCCTCTCTCAACCCCCTCTCTTAATTCCCTCCTTATGTGCTAACAAACAAAACAAATAAAAAACAAACCTCACTTTTAGCACTTATCTCCTCTCTCACACACACCCACGTACTGGACCTCTCTTTTTCCTCTCTGGTTCAACCATGGCGATTTGAAGAACCCACATACAGAGCCTTCTTCTTCATTTTGAAACCTCAAACCATCACCAAATGCTACAAAAACCATACCGTTGAATTCGTATCGTCAAGGAGATCATTCTCCACCCTTCAAAAATCTAAAACCACCAACTTTAGTTTTGAGGGTATTATCGGTTAGGAGCTTCAAGAGCACCATTTCAAGATCTATCTTCTTCTCCATGTTCTAAGGTAAGAAGTATACCAAAGCTTCACTCTTTTCCATGTTTCCTTGCAAAAATATAAAACTCGCGTAACACCACTATTCCATTGCTAGCCGGTTTTGGTGTTCCATCTTGAGGGTTGAAGCCTTGTCATTTTCTACTCCAAAAACCCCATTAGAAGCTCAAGGTAAGATCTCCTAAGAGTTTAAATAAGTTCTCATAAGTTAGGGTTTAATACGTGAGATATAAAGACTTACCAGTTGGTGTGTATGTGTGCACCTTGTTACATAGTGTAGCTTGGTTTAAATAATCAAGAAAAACAAAGAAGGAAAGGGGGAGCAAGAAAGGAGAAGAAGGAGAGAAAGGAAAAGAATCAAGAAAACCAAAGGTAATGAGAAGCCTCTGCATAATTTTAATGTTTGTGTATGTGTAGGTATATTGTTTTAGCAAAGAACTAAACCACTGTAACTGTAGGAAAAGAATGGGTATATTAATGTGAATGGTAGTTGTAGTTTGAAGTTTTGGAAACAAGAAAATAATATGCTAAGTGTAAATGTTGAGTGTGTAGGAGGTATTAGAAATATATGTGAGAATAATGTATATGTTGAACAGTTTGTGAATTTATTGAGTGTGCAAAATTATATGGTGAGAACACTTAGAAATGTGGGGAATCTCTGTCAAAATTTGGTTAGGGATTTAGAGACTTGGTTGATGTTAAAAAAAGGAAGAAACAGAAGAGAGTTGTAGAGAAGAAAAATGAGGTTGTTCACTTTGTTTTGTAACAGGAAAAGAAATGTAGTTGAGTGGAGTTGTAAATGGTAAAACGTGAGTTGTCAAACTAAGTTAGGATAGTTTGAGAGTCATTTAGTGAGTGGGAAGAAGAGAAGGAAAGTCTGTAGCATTTCTGGAAGAAGTAGAAATTGTAACAGAGGAGAAAAATCACAGTAAGAGTGTTATGTAACAGATCTTTATAGTACTGGTTTAGGCTAGTTTAAAATGCTTAAACAAAGTTAAAACATGCTAGATTATATGTAGAAATATTAGGGAAGAGATTGGTAGATGTTTGGAATTGAGACACACTCAAAAACTTACATATATTACAATACTGTAACTAGTCCGGTTTTGCAAACCAGAACACAAACCCGGACTAGCATGAAAACACGACAGAAAGTTTACAAAGGGATGGTCCGGGTTTACAAACCAAGACATTAACCCGGACCACCCCAAAAACACCCGTAAGTTCTACAAACATGTGGTCCGGGTTTGTAAACTAGCACAAACCCGGACCATGCACAAAGACACCCGAGAGTTCTATAACCTTGTGGTCCGGGTTTGTAAAGTAGGACACAAACCCGGACCAGTCCCAAATCTTACCCGAGAGTTTTTCCAAGTGGGGGTCCGGGTTTGTAAACTCGGACAGTAACCCGGACCACCCCGAAATTTGTACAGAAACTATTTTAAAGCTTAGGTAAGGATGGGTAATGATGGGTAATGATATTATAAGATGATTAAGACATAATTAATGATGTTTAAGGTCATTAAGGCCATAAACAAGCTTAGAAAATAATTGTAAGTAGATAACCTAAGTATAGGTATTTGAACAATAATGAATTAATAAGTGTAAACCAAGGAATGTTAGTAAAGTAATTAGTAAGGTTAAGTAAGGGTAATTAACACCCAATTGCATGTATATGTTAGGACTTGGATTGTGACACCGGAGGAACGTCGGATACAAGTACGACGGTGAACGGTATGAATTCCTCATGCCCCGTATGCTACCTTGGTTACTCTGATTTGTGTGTTGTGTGCTAATTGATCACCAAATAAGATAAATGCACAAATCGGAGTTATTATGCTTACTTGTGAATATGTAGTGTTGTATGTTGTGAATATCTTTAAATCTCAGTTTGTATAATTCATGAAATGTATGATGAATATGAGTGTGTGTAAGTATGATGTATTGTATTGTGACCGAATATGTTTCTGATTGGACTTCTAACTGATTCCTAACCAGCTAACCAATCTAACTTAAATTGGTAATTAAATTGGAATGAGTAGAAGTCCGATATAGTTTCGGCCACGCGTGAGGATGAGGAGACACAAGAGGTTGGATCCGATTCCTGACTCTTAAACTGGTCCGCGGCCCAAACCCCTTAAATGGGTAGCATCCCGGATTGGTGAGTCAAGTAAATCCCGGTGGTGGGACGGTGTAGTCCCCGGGCCGGAGGTCATACCGACTTAACATGAGTAAGAGTAAGTAAGTAAGAATGAGTAAGTAAGTAAATGAAAGTAAGTAAGTAAAGTAAGAGTAAGTAACGTGTAATGAGTAAAGAGTAAGCATTCCGATTAACCCGGATGCGTAATTTGGCTAACTTGTGAAGGTAAGTAATGTGGATGTCATTGTAATGTTCCTTGGATTGTAATGTATGTATATGTATGTATGTGTATGCAAAGCATGTATGTATGAAATTAATGAATCGCATGTTTAGTGGACGTCAAATAGTCGGCGTGCCCTTGTTAGCACTCGGTATATGCGGAGTTTATGCGCAGCTTTTGCTGAGCCTTGGGGCACCGTTTTTTAATATGAATGCAGGTACAAGAGAAGGGTGAAGACGATGAAGTTTTAGTTTGATTTCTTTTGTCTGTAAACAATGAATTGTGAAAGGTGTACTATGTTGTACACGGCTGTAGGTTTTGTTAGCCGGTGTACCATAGGGTACACCCTTTTGGATACTGAAAGGATGGGAATTGGTATAGATGAGTAGTTGGTATAAACTCATTCTTTTGGAAGGATTGGTAAAGGATGTAATTGAATATACTTTAAATACTCGGTGATCCAGCAATGCAAGTATGTTATCTTTTGTAAGAGTAAGTAGTTGTAGTAGTTCGATATACTATGACCATCAGACCGTGACTGTAAGTAAGGTAAGCCTATAGCGTATGGGCGGTTAGCGGCGTTGTACCACCCGCCGTAGTAAGTAGTAGTCTTCCGCTGCGAACTGATAGAATTAAGGGATGATTGGACGGTAAGCATAGGATTAACGGTAGGGGTGTTACAGTGGGAAACATTTGTGAGTCTCTAACCGTTATTTTATGTTCCTTACATGCGTTATTACTAATCGGAGTTAGTACGTAAGCTCAAAGGAAAGACGGTTTAGTACTATACGAAACACGAAGGAAAACGCAGTAAACTGTTTTCATGCTTTAATCTTGTTTAGGCATAGCATATAACAAGTAGCAAACAAATCGAGGTAGACTTCAGTAGCAAGCAAACTGCAAGTAAACCATACCGTTCACCGACGAGCGTGGCTAATCTAGAAGATGCTCGGCTAATCCTGTCAAATGTCTCCGACTATTCGGATCCTATAATACATTAGTGAGTAGGTTAATAACTTAATTATCTCCTAAAATCTGTCATTCATTTAGTTCTCTAAATCAACTCCTAAACAGTCGTTATTTATGTGACGTTTCTAACCGTTCATTATTTCATGTGACGTCTTTTCGTCTTAAAACTAAGTCCGGTTGTACGGCTCTTATCTTTAATCTTTAATCATTAATTCACTAATTTTAAACAGCCATTCTGTTTTAATTACTTACCCCACTCAACTTTCAAATATTACAAACTAACCACACTTAGTTTTCAATATTTACAAAAACGGCTGGTGGTGGGACAATGACAAACCCATCGGGAGTTCCACCGGAAGACGCTTTCTTGTCGAAAAGGGAAAAGCCGGCCTTCGCCTTGATGGTCGGCTATCAGGATCGTCCCTTGTGGAGAAGAATTGGGCGAACTCGGTCGCCTCCGCCCGAATTTTGTTCTCCTCACAGAGGAGAACATAGGCGTGGAGGTAAGAAAGTGCCTTGGGGTAGGTGAGCAAGCAACGCAGCAACGGCGAATTAGGAAGCCCAGAAGGAATGGTGAGGGGGCACGGTCAGGCCACGGGAAAATAAATCCGCTAAACGGCATATCCGAGCCCAAATCATGGGGGTGTGAATCAGACGGGAAGATGGATGCGAGTACCCTGGTGGGACTTCGACATTCTTTAGGCAGGAAAGAAGGGAGAAGTGTCCAGGGAGGATGGAGAAGGCTCCTGATCGGCAGAAAAGGGCGCAGTAGATTTCAATAAGAAGGGCGAAAGCCTGGGATGAAAAGGTACCTTGAATCGCCTCTTTTGCAGGAACAAAACTTGCTGCTGCCTTGTTTTTCTTCGAGCTAGAAGAGGCCATTGGGAGAGATGAGCGGAGGAAGACAGTGGAACAAGGGAAGATAGAGAAAAGATTCGGAAGCGAAGCGTAAGGAAAAAGCGACGAAGTCTGGAGTGGGTAAAGGAAAGAGAAGATATCAAAGATAAACCTGGAGTTTTGAAGAAAACGGTTCCTGCTCAGCTAATAAAAATCAATAAAATAAGGACTCTGCACCTTCCTGGAAATGGGACACTGACACAAAGCGCCTCCGAAAATTCTACATCGAAAAGGCGCGAGGACGGGCAAGTTTTCTTTTCTTTTTTTAAAAAAAAGGAGAAGGGAAAAAGCAAGGAAAACTTGTGGGACTAAGGAAAGGAGGCCGGGACGGAAGTCAGAAGAAAGTCAATCCGGAAAATCATAAAGAAACTAAAGACAGGCAAGAATTTTTCTCAAAAGCATGTCGAAGAAGAAAAAGTTCTACTTTTACATTTAGGGAATCAAAAGTAGAACTTGTGGGACAGATGAAGAGGGAAAAGTATGAGAGTAAAGAAAGAAAGACATCCGGTCTCCTGAGACTGGAAGGGATAGCCTAGATATCGCCGGGCCGGAACGCGTTCCGGCCAAATAGGTAGTCAAATATCTCGTTTATGTACAAATGCCAGCCTGGCAATCAAAAGAGAGACAGGCTGGCAACCCCCGATCTAGCAATGTAAACATTATAAATAAGAGGGCACCCCCATAAGGGGGACAGGTTTGACACTTTGGTACAATTCATACATCCTTTCTCTCCATAAAGCTCTCTCTCTTCAAATCGGTTTTGGGATCAGGTACGCAGCAAGATTTGTCGAGGAACAGGAGGGAGGGTACTTTCTTACCTTTTCAATTACAATTTTACCCCAAAACATTATAATTCTTATATTTTATGTTAATATTCATTTTAAACCCTAAATTTCAATATTTTAACCTAAGTTTTGGTCAACATTTGACCTAAGTCATTTTCGGCCTTATTTATGGTTTTCTACCTAGAATTTTATAAAATTACATTTAGACCCCAAATATTCCTAGAACTTACATTTAATTACCAAATATCATTTTTAACTTATAATTTTATTTATTTACCAAAGCAGCCCCCATATTCTTGGCTTTATATTTATTTACCCCTAGTAAACTTTTCTTTTTACAATATTATACTTACTCCCTTAGTCATATTATAACTAACATATTTAAATTCTTTTAATTACTTAAATGGTCATAAAACTAAGTCACTAAATTCTCTAAATTCATAAATTATTTTTGTAACCAATTTTAAAGGTCTCTAAAGTTTCTGAAATGTCATATTTATCTCTGATTTTTATACCTAAGCTTATACTATATTATAGCAATCATATAAAAGCATAAAAACACTTAATTAAATATCTAATTGATGTTGGCCAGAATACAAGCCTTCAAATTCAAATCAAAGCTCTAAAATTAAGCCTTAATTAAGTACATAATTAAGCTAATAAAATGCACACCAAGCACATAGTTTCGGTAATAATTTAATTAATGTTATAATTCATTTTATAAGTTATTTTGTAACACCCCATCCGATAATTCCTCTAACCACGGTCTAATCGTCACAGACACTAAATTAATCGCAGCGGAAAAGCACTTAACTACCGAGGGTGGTACAATACCGATAACCGCCCATATGGTTACCGGGTCTAAACTACTATAACTTGCAGTCCCGGTCTGATAAAAGAAATACCAACTTAATCGACATAATTTACAACACCTGATTACCGAGTACTAAGTGTATGTACATCAAGGCACACAGCCCGTCAAAAGAATACGAGTTAACAGTCACTCAACTACGCCATGTATTCTCCACTCCAAAATACAACGGGTGTACCACATAGTACACCGACTATCCTAGGGCTACAAGCCCGTGTACAACTCGGTACACCGCCATCTACTACTAACAACCAAAAGCATAACAACCCGGTCTTCATATCTATCAACCATCTCGTGTACCTGGAAGAATAAAAACGGTGCCCCAAGGGGCTCAGCTAAAGTTGCATATGATAATCGCATACCCCGCGTACTAGCGAGGGTACGCCAACTACTTGGTCGCCAACATGCGGTTCATTATTATTCAAACAAGCATGCTATTAGTAACAACAACATATTCATGTATAAACAATACCCACACATAGAGCATACACACAATGGAAACATTACAAGACATCCACACGTTGGTCACTGAGGCCTTGAGATTCTCCCTCAAGTATCACACCTCTTCTCGTGTTAGCCAAATTCTCATCCGGGTTAGACGGATGTTCATATCTCTTATCTCTTGATCTTATGTCTCGCACAAGGCATGATCCACACTTAACCTTTATTTATCTCTTGAAATAATTGCTCAGTTAAGTCGGGTGACCTCCGGGCAGAGATGAGGTATACACACCACATCTCACCACCGGGCTTTAGGTTTGGCTTACTTCCCCGGGCTGTGACCATACGGTTCGGAACCATGATGGGAAGGTTAGGCCAGAACTCGGTAAGCAATCTCTCTTGCTTCCTCATTCTCACGCGTGGCCGAAACTTTATCGGTCTCCTCTCAACTTCAGTTACCATTATCAAGTTAGGTAAGTCAGAAGGTTAGTGTGTTAGTGAGAACATCTCAAACACAAGGATTCTTCTCATTCAAACATTTCATGAATTATACAAACTAGTCTTTCAAGACATAGTTCATCGGGTGCAAAGACAAGCACACAATATACAAGGGAATGCCATTAATCATATTCATGCATTTTATCTTGATTAGGTGATTGCACATAAACACACAAACACACAAATCAGAGTAACCAAGTTAGGATACAGGGCATGAGAAAATCATACCGTTCACCGTCGTATCTTGCCCGTTGACTCACTCTCTTGGAGTCAAACTAATCGGGTCCTATAGCATACATTAAGTCGGGAGGTCAACTATCCATAATTAACCTAACTCGTTACTCCACTAATGTTTCCCGTACTTTACTTACTTAGTCATTACGTTTCAAGCTTAACTCACACAAGTTCATGTTTCACATCTTCTCTTAATCTTGTTTAAGCCCTTAATGACCCTCACATGTCATTAGTTAAGTCCTAATTAACTTATAATATCATTACCAATCCATTCCCTAGCTTAAACCCCACTTAAAAGTCTTAATTTCACATTTCTGGTCTGGTCCGGGACTTCATACGGGACTTAAGTCCCGGACCAGGCATGATGCATACTCTCGGCTTAAAAATTACAGGTGGTCCGGGACTTGGGCATGGACTTAAGTCCCGGACCAGGCAGGTAGTGCAGTCTCGGGGGTAAAATCAGGGGTGGTCCGGGACTTGGTCCTAGACCTAAGTCCCGGACCCTACTACAGATTTTGCAGATTTAGCATTTTCTAACTCTGTTCAAGGTCCTCTCATAGCCCATTGATTACCCAATCTTCCCCACCTATAATCCACCTGTTTTAGCACCTAATTACCCACCTAAACCACCTTAAACTAAGCACCAAGTACACTCACCATGCTAGTTAATATCACTTAGATTCTTTCACACTTACAAAACTAGTTTTTTTCTTGTTTTCTATAAGACTTGTAACAGATTTTGGTTTCTTCATTATACCATTCAAACCTCACTTACTAATGCCATACCTAACACTCAAATGACATTATTTTACTCCTAACACACTCTTCTTCTTAGTTAGGTTTTCAAACCATTAACCACTCACCTTAAACCTCTTAAACAACCTAGTTTATTCCTTTAAAACAAAACACTCAAGACTATCAATTCCTAGGTGAATTTTGACAGCACCTACTTAATTCCCTATGCATTTTCACCACACTACAAAAGCTCACAACACTCTTCACCCACCTGTTTGGTTTAAGCATCAACAACACATCAAAATTCCACTTGTTCACACATGTAAACTAACTTAACTTCTAGGTTTATTTTACACACTCATACACATTAATACATTCTTTTTCAAATAACAATATTGTAGTACCATGACTACACATGCTCAAGGTTATTTATACAACACCAACATAAGTTTCACAAGGAAATAAAACCAACACAAGGTAAGCTCTTTACCTTGTTTATTTTCAGTTTTCACTCCTCTTCTTCCTCTTTCTCTTGTTCCCTCTTTCTCTTCTTGTTTCCCACACCACACAAGGATTATGGATTGCTAGCTACAACCATATCCCATCACACACATAACAACAAATCAATTCAATTTTCCCCACACAACCTAACATTTTAAAGAGCTAGTTTTCAAAGTTTAGCTTAGATATTACCTTAGAATAACCAAATGGATAGCTTGGCAATCAATTGGAAGAGTTTCCAAAACCCCACAAGAACATGGTGGTTCGGCTGAAATGGAAGAGAATTTTCAACGTGGGGAAAAATTCTCCAAATTTGTAAAACTAACTTGAAATGGCCTAAACTCTTACTTATTATTACCTTAAGGCATCAAGGAGGTGAAGGAGGGTTAGAATCAGCTCTTCAAGCTTCAAAAGCTCCAACATCCATGGAAGTGAAGATGGAGGAATCAAGACTTTGTTGGGTGGAAATCGAAGCTCTCACCGAGAGGAATCTAACGGTATAATTTTTGTGTGATTTGGTGGAGAAATGAACAAGATAGAGGTGAGGCAAGGTGAGGAATGTGTGCTGTTTGAAATCGCTAGGAGGAAGAAGAAGTTTAGAGAGCTGGGCAAAACAAAACGTGAAATGGAGAAAGGAGAAGGTGAGAGGGTGAGTAATTAAGTTACTTTTTACTATTCCACTATTTGCTTTATTTACTTACTTGTCCTCTTATTACTTAATAGCTAGCAAGCTATTAATGTGTGTGTGTACACACTAATTAAAACCGGCCATGCTAATTAATAGCCCGGGTCATTTTTCGTCTTTTCGAATTAAACGCGTTTCGTCTCCCGGTTTCGACACTATTCATTTACCGGGTCCGTTTTCCGGAATTTTCTCGTTTAATTAATTTTAATAGCTCTAGACCCACAATATAGTCTAATTATAGATATTTAACTAACTATAATTATTACGAGTTAATTAAACCCGTTAAAAATCACGTTTTCCCCGGTTTCTCAAAAAACGCGTTTTAAAGCTCGTTTGCGTTTTTAACTCGTTTACGAATCCGTTTTCTTCGGGAATCGTTCCTACATATTCATTTAGGACTAATTAAGCTTTTAAATATTCTATTAGCCTAATTAATCACTATTTTTAATCCCGGGGTATTTCACCTCCCTACCCCCTTAAGGAACTTTGCCCTCAAAGTTGGTCAAAGTCGGTGGATTAATAGATTCACTCATTTGACAACTCAATTGTCAAAATCACTCTTAACACAATACACACTTAGTATTAGACACCAAAAATTCTCACCCCATAAAGCAAATTCTGAAATAATAAATAAAATAAGAGGGGTCGTCGCCTTTCTTTGTCAAAACATATTAACGTGCGTGCCAAAACGAAACCATCGTTTAGTCTTTTTCAAAGCATTTCATAAAAACACGATTTTGCTAAAACGAATTTTCAAACGACAATACGGTTTTAAAATCATCACGTTTGAATCTTATTTTTAATTGTATCCCATAATTTCATCTCACTATGTTATTGTTCTCATTTTATTGTATACTTTCCTTCTGAAACGGTAGCATTTTTTTTGGAAGAGTTATCCCGGTCTGGGCTAAAACTCTAGTATTGTTTCTTTCGTGAAGATACTGATTTCCGACTCAGCATAGCCGGTTAACATGTTCTCCATGTAACTCGATGGTCCTGGGTTCGACTCTGAATGGAGGCGTTTTTTTTCATTTCTTGTCTAGCTCGCAATAGGCCCTTTGTTTTATGGTCTGCTGTTGTAAACTGAAGCTCGTTACAGCTCAGTTGGTCAAGGTGTGCGGGTAGAGGGTCGGAGGTACCGGGTTCGAACTTGGATACCTGCATTTTTAATATACATGCTCGTTTGTTTTCTAGTTAGGCGGACCAAATATGGCCCAGCTGGGCTACTGGGTCCTTTTTTGTCTATATACCCAAATAAAACCCATTTTGTAATCAGCCCATTGAACTATTAGACATTCCCCATAGAAACCCTAGTTTTACTATTATAAAGACGACTGTAGCAGACACCCAAAAGGGGGAGACTCGATCGTTGTCTGTTGTTCGAGGCTAGAATCTAAAACCCGAAGAAAAACCAAGACGTGGAGCAGTTTTTTCTTCACTGCACTCCTTCCATGGAGAATGGCCGCCACCTTCATTCACCCACTTCCCTTCCTTCCTTTTCTCCTCTGAAAATTGAAAACCCTAAAGACTGTTACATCTCTTTCATCTCTCAGCCGCTTCATTCTCTGAAAACAAACGATCCACAGTAGCCGTCTCTGTCGCTTGCTTTCCTTTCTGATCCGTTCCCAACATCAAAAAATGAACTCTACTCTCTTCATTTCTCTCGTTAATCACCCCTCTTTCACCCTCCTGGCTACCAGTAATTTTGCAACCCAAAAATGTCGAACGAGAGGCATACAATTCTTTTCTTCCCTAATCGATCGACCTCCCTTGCTCCAAGGATTCGAAGACTCAAGGAACAACATCCAACCCCACGCCTGAGAAAATCTTCAGCCCTCTCTTGATATTCTTTTGCACTCTTTGTCGCCACAGCTATCTCCCTAGTCGAGAAGAAGAACGACCAACTCCCACTCCTTTTCATTCATCTCTGAAACCGAGAACGCCACCAAACTCCACCTTCTCCCTGAACATTATCTTCTACTACCGTCACCGTCTTCATCGATCTCTCCTCTTCGTCTACCTCCACATTCGAAGACTTCGGAAGCCGCAACTCCTTAGAGCCCCAATCTAGCCACAATCTCCGGCGCATACTCCGACGGACCCCCACAAACCCGAACGCAATCGTCCACAAAGGCCATCAATCCAGTCTTCATCACTTGGCTACGATATTTTGAGATCGATTTCGGTAATAACTGAACTGATTGACTTGATTTGGTATTAACTAGCTTTGCGAAATCGTTTAGCTCGGCTTCACTGATGGATTCGAATTAGAATGGATGATATTGACTGACTTTTCGGTTATGAATTAAAACTCATTCGGTGTTTGGCTGAATCATGGTGTTGGAGTTGTTCCCCATCAACATTTTGCTTTCCTTTTTACCACCAATTGTACGAGTTTAACGGAAGAGTTCCATTTCTCCTTCACGACTTTCTCGAGTAGTTTTAATGGTCATTTTGTGCTCTTTATTGCAATGCCTCGCTACGTTGGAATGATCTGGTTTTGCTCATTGTGTTTGAGTATATGCTGTTAACGAAGTTTCTGTTTAATCTCTCGATGAATTTGTGGGGAAATTGCCCTACTCTGC
Organism: Limonium bicolor; assembly: GCA_023374045.1. NCBI lineage: Eukaryota > Viridiplantae > Streptophyta > Magnoliopsida > Caryophyllales > Plumbaginaceae > Limonium > Limonium bicolor. Next base: position 284,516,392 of record CM041781.1, read on the forward strand.
TTTGGATTATTAGTCTGTCAGATTAAATTTGCTTTAAGGTGTTGATGTCAGTTCTGATTTAGGGAAGATTGTGGATAATTTGGTCCTCACCGTTGGCGACTGCGTTTTGCGGTCGATTATTGTTTAACATTCTTACGAGCGGTTTTTATATTGTCCCATTCCTGAATTTAACTTTTGGTGCTCGTTGTTGGCTTTGAACTGGATTCGGAAATCTAACCATTGACGAATTTTTGCGGTTTGGTTTTGGTGATTGTCGAAATAATCTGGATTTATTTTGTTTGTTGACTACTTTGCTGTAATATGTGGCTTCTGGACATAATTCGTTATACGCTTTGCTGACCCACATCAATCTACTTCGCGTTGGATTTCTACATGAGGCAGGAACTGTCTGTTTAAGTTCTAATTGGGCATCCTGTCTGCCGGTTTCGGTCGCTCGAGGTGCTTTTGGTTGTTGATCTTGAATTGTTGAAATCTTGAGCAGGGATATGTTTCGAGCTATGTCCGATCTTTGATTGCTCGTTACGCATTATACTCATTTCACCCATTTGTTTTCATGAATTTGACCGAGGTACATATATTGGACATGTGGGGATGACCTGGGCTGTGCGGGCTGGACATGCGCTTCGACTTGGACCATGGGAATTGACTGTATCTACTGCGCTTTGGGCCTGTTCTCTCATGGGTTTAGAAACTCGACTGAATTTTGAAGTTTGGAAGATTCGTTTCATTACTTGGTGGTTTATTGCCTTGCTGTTTATACCGTACGATTTATTATCTATTGTTCTTTCCGTTCTAATAGAACTATTAAAACCCTAGAATGCCTTTTAGGTCACCCATTTTTTTTGTGTTCAAGTTTTGGAAAGTACCCCACAGCTAGCTTATTTCTGATTTGCTTTGTGGGAACAATACTTCCCAAACCTTGAGAGCCTTTGAAGGTACCCCACAACTAGCTTATTTTTGATTTGCTTTGTGGGGAATAATACCTTCCAAACTTGTAAAGCCTATCCCAAACCATCCCTTAATTTCATTAAAAAACTTTACCAACAAAAAAAGAATAAATTCAAATCCAAATTCAACTTGAAGTTTCATTTCACCTTCAACCCGAATAAAGTCCAACATCCAAAAAAAGAAGCCTGAGGCCAAGATTGGGCCCAAAAATCAAGTCAAGCCCAACATTCAAATTCAAATACCCACTCGGCCTAATCAAAAATCCATTTCTGCCCAAATCAATAAGGTCCAAATGTGGCCCAATTTCCAAGGTTCAAATTCAAACCCACTTTAAGGCCCAAACTCACTTCAAGGCCCAAACCCACTTCAAGGCTCAACCTCATTTCAAGGCCCAAACCCACTTCAAGGCCCAACCCCACTTCAAGGCCCAAACCCCAAATCGGCCCAAACCCCAAATCAAACCCGATACCCAATCAAGCCTACCAAAGTCAAATTGATTTGACCAACTTTGAACCTTGACCAACTCCCAACATTGACCGAACCCAAGTTTGACCCAAAACTATGACTTTGACCAGAATGTTTACCTTTGACCAGAATGTTGACCTTTGACCTTGACCAAAAAGTTGACCTTAACGTTGACCTTGACCCAATTCTGAGGCCCAAGCCCAACTCGATTCAATCCAATCCTGTTCAATTCAAACCATCTCGTCTTTAATTCAATTCGGTCCGATTCAATTCGACCAAGTCAACCCAACCCAAATCCAACTTATAAATCCCATTCAAAAGTCCAAAACATTCCTCTTTATTTGGCTTTAATCACAAAAATCTTCTTCCTCATATTTCAAACAATCATTTTATCACGTTTTCAAAGAAACCATTTTGTGGAATTTTAAAGGAAAAACTCTTCTCACATCACAGAAAACTCTTCTCAAATGCAGAAAGTTCTTCTCACATATACAGAAAGTTTTCTCCTAAAACATTTCTCAAAATCAGCGTTTCCTCATCGAGAATTCCGAACAGCTTCGAAAGTTTTCAAATTTAGTTTTCAAACTCAAAACTAAACTGTTTTCGGGGAACATGGGATGTCTAACCCCTTCAAAACATTTCATCCATGGTTAGAACATCGCTTGTCTCCCTTCCCAAAATAAAAATCCGAGGCGGGGCACTGGGGTCATAACCTCCCTTGTCGCAGTCTGGATCTCTTTAGGCGGGGCATTAGGGTGACAAACCTCCCCTAATTGCAGCCTAGATTTTTACAAGGCGGGGCGCTAGGGAAGTAACGACCTTCCTAGTCGCAGCCGGGATTTTTAGAATCGTCTAACTCCCTCCTCCACTCGATTTCAGTATTTTCGGTTTTTAATGTTTTAAACCCGGGAGTTAGAGACGTTACTAGGTTTGACCGAGAACATCTCATTCATGGTGTTTCTCTAAATCCTATTTTTCGACATAAATTCATTGCCCCATCTTTCGAGCCTCGACACTTACTATTAATTAAGTGTCGTGTTCGAGGGGGTACATAGGGTAATCCCTCGGGATTATCCGCCCTTTTACAACAATAATGAATTCTCGATTTTAAAGACTTTAAGAGAGACAATTTTGACAATCATTCCTCCAAACAATTCAGTCCACCATCACCTCACTCTAAATTCGAAATATCCCAAAACTTCAACCCTTTCAGAACCTCGTACCCAAAAACCCGGGATCTCTATTCAAACTCCAATTGCCTCACACATGCTCAAATCATCTTCAAAACTCCAAATCATTTTCACACTCAAATCATTATCCAAACTCAAATCTTTTAAACTCGAAACATCTCTCGAATCCTGACTTCTTCCAAACTTCTATAGTCTCATAGGCCCGAGTGCCCCACAGACTCGAACATCTCGATCTCTCCACCATTTTAAGATTCAAATGTCTCACAGATCCGAGTGTCTCACAGACCTTGATATCCCATGCCTCCCACTACATGAACACCCCAAATGTCTCATAGACCCGAGCGTCTCACAGACTAATCTCTCACACCCAAAACTTCAAACCCTTCAAAACTTCCAAAACCCAAAAAACCTGAACTACGTATGGTCTGATCTCAATACAAAATTGAGTACGTAGGCAGCCCACCTAGGGTGCGACCCCATTCCAATCCAAAAAACCCCCTTCCCAACTCTAAGGCAAAATTCATGTTTGTCAAACATTCAAATCCCCTCTTACTCCCACAAACCCTCGACATCTTCAACCCTCAAAATCAAACCCCAAATCTTTCATTCTATACTCATTCGAATTCATCAATTCTTCTTCTTGGCGCTAGCTTGGCAGAAAAGCTCGCCTCATCCACTCTCTTTCTCTCTCCTTGTCCTAATCCTATCCTTGGCTTTTAAATGAATCTCTCTAAAAAGGTTTTGAAAGAAGACAATCCCGACAATTGGAGATCGAGGTTTCCTCGGGCACCAATCCGAAGTCGTGGTCGTTGCCACTTCTAAGGGGTGTAACCCAGTGCGAACCCAGCACAGAATCTCTGACATGACCAGATAAGTCCTATCCATAGGCAACAATCTCAGAGTCAACCAACGGTTCTTAGAACCCTCCTTCCCTTCCTTCCTAGTATCTTAGGTCAAACTAGGTGGCGACTCTAGTCAATTCCGCCCTTAGGGCATAAGTCCGCGTGGAGCCCATTGAGAGCGGGTGTAGTGCACACTTGCATTCCCCTTTATGCTTTCTGGGAAAGACGGACGATGTAGTAGGTATTTGAGGGCTGCCATGAATAACGGGTTTTCACCCTCCACAGAATGGCAAATTCTTAGGATCTAGACTTCTTAGTTAGACCGTATTTTAGATAGACCCCCCTCATCCGAAAAATCACCCTCCACAGAATGGCGACTCTGCTGGGGAAAACTTGAGTAAGTTTTTCTCAAACTCAAGGAAGACTGAACTCCATTCAAAATTGTCGGGACTTCCCCACTTCTTTCAAAACCTTCAAGAGATTCATTTCAAAGCCTTTAGGATTATTCTATTCCACACTTAGAGTGTGTATCTGATGAGGACAGATAGGACATATTAGATCCTCAACAAACATTGCAACAATTGGGTTAATAATTAGCTCACGATTAGAAAGAGACACTTAGGACTGAATGAAGCTAACTTCCCTTTAGGTTAATAAACAACCAATTTGGTATCACTAATCTCAAGAATAAAACCCTTAGTAAATAGGTCGGTGCTAACTTCGTTTGTTTCATTTACTGCTTTCATATTTATGTTACAATTGTGGGGTGCATGGGGTGGGTAGCTTAGGACATGCATTCCTCTGTGTCACCCGATTTACCAACGATGTCACGGGATCCCCAACCGGTCCACGGTTGATTCCCCATGAGCTAGGGTCACTTTATGAGTGAACAAACCCACAAGGCGGTAAGGTTTCTGACCGACGCCTTGAGCTCATGATCCAAAATTATCCTCCATTATCCGAGTCGATGCCAGCATATAGTGAACTTTGAGCCTTCAGTGTCCAGCTACCTGGTCCGGTGTCTAAGACGGGTTTATGGAAGTCACCCCCTTGTATGTCGCCTGTCTGACCGCCCTTTTGCCTTATCCTGAAGATTGCATGGGCTCAGTTCTCCATTGTTCCTCTGCACCACATGTGTCTCTAAAGCCCAATGTCACGCTATACGTCCATAGAGGATCCCGTATTTACCGGATACCCATACATGGCACAACGTAGTCAGTGAATAATTTGGACTTTAGACACACCTGACCGTGCAGATGACGGGAGACCCGTGCCCATGCAGTACTTCTCCGAGTTTCCCGAAAAGTGAGCGTGTTGTCGGATAATCACTGGCCGTGGCGTATGTTTCCTTATCATCTCGGGTGTCCTGACCTTTCGAACTTAAGCACTCCGGACTTTCTTGATAACGTGCCCCACAAAGGCATAGCAGAGAAAAACCCCCGAGAGATGAACAGTGAAGGGACGACGGTTCCCCCGGTGAAACAGAATCGTAATTGACCTGGAAAGTGATTATCCCAACATTAACACTTACAGCTCCACATCAAATATAGCCACGATTTACTTTATGCTATACATGTGTGCAAACCATTTTTTTCAAAACAATCTGTTTTAAAACATTCGGAATTCTCTTTTGCATATCTTTTAAAGTTGTTTTACGAGCTCGTTCAATATAGAGCCCCACCTTAGTTTTGCTCATAAACGTTCACTTCATCTATAAAAAACTTTCTGTTATCTCCAAAAAGATTTTCAAAAATAGATTTCGAAAACCTACTTTCTACAAACGAATTTCAAACAACATTTCTCACCAACATTATTTTAAAATAATTTTTGAAAGCAGTTTTCAAAGTTGATTTTCATAAACGTATTTCGAAATAAATGATTTAGTCCCCATGTCGTGACCCGCTATTTTTTGAAGTTCTGCCCACCTTCAAGAGCAGCGGTCATTACTGTGGAGCGTACTAGTCATTTCGTGTTTTCACAAAAGTGGTGGATTTTCACATAAAATTTTTGCTCGATCATTCACCTTTCCGTTCTCAAAAACATCCCCCATTCCTCTCGTCGGAGCAAGTGAAGCAGCATAAAGATCGACTACGTGGATCGAGCTGAAGGCCAGAGGTGCACCAACCCGTGGAGCTAGCCGAGCGGCATGAAGACCAACACCAACCATTCAAATACAAAACCAGAGGTGTACCAAACCGAGTCAAACGACATGAAGACTAGCGACATCGGTTCGAGTTCAAATTGTTGAAAATCAGAAGAACACCAACCCGTTTTGTTCGATCACAGTTTTGCTCCACTGCAAGAGCCTGAAAATGAGCCAGCAGTCGGTCAAGCGTCCGAAGACAAGCGAGCAACCGGTCAAGAGCCCGAAAACGAGCGAGCAGCCGGTCTAGAGCCCAAAGACGATCGAGCAGCCGGCCTAGATCCCGAAGACGAGCAAGCAGTCGGCCTAGATCCCGAAAACGAGCGAGCAGCCGGTCTAGAGCCCAAAGACGATCGAGCAGCCGGCCTAGATCCCGAAGACGAGCAAGCAGTCGGCCTAGATCCCGAAGACGAGCAAGCAGCCCCCAAGAGCCCGAAGACGAGCGAGCAGTCAACCAGGAGCATGAAGATGGATCAGAAGAGTTCAGAAGAAGTTTAGCTCAAAATCCCCCTTTTAATGACTTTTTAGAATTGATGATGTATAGGTTTTCCCTATGATTCTTTCCTCGCTTGTCCATTTCTCAGTAGATTACATGTATAGGTTTATACATTCCCTTCGAGTTTATTTAGATCAATGTGTATAAGGTTCCCCACTCCCTATTTTATTTGTGAATGACCGAGCGTCAAAATTCATATTGAGAAAATCCACCACTTTGAAAACACGCGTTTTCAAAATTGTTTTTCTAAAACTTGGTTTCTTTTGGCATGCACGAATAAAGAAATGAATGAATAAGGAACGACTCCTCACAGTTATATATCATTCATCAAATTTGCTTTATGGGGCGAGAATTCACGGTATCTACAGGAGGCATCCCCTAAATAAACAACACCAACAAATACAACCGAGCACAAAGCAAACCGCATGCATTGCATTTATTACAAAAAGTCTCGTCCACACTCACGAGCATCACGCACTTACGTGTTTCATCGTCACTTGTCACACACCAGCTTTCATCCCAATATCTCGAACGCCAGAACCCGATCTCAGAGGGATAGAAAAGAAAACCGAGCTCAAACCTTTCCCAATCTCAAAGTGTATCATATCGTGGGGCTACCATACGGGAGTTGTCACTCCCCAAAATCCAAAAAAAAAAGCATACATCCAAAAATCCCAAAAAATGTAGTCTCCGTCATATCGTTGGGCCACCATGCGGGAGTTGTCACTCCCTAAAAATTCAAAAATCCAGGAGCCAATCACCAAGCCGCCCTCACTCGAGGATTTCTTCTTCGACAACAACCCCGGCAGTTAGACCATCTCCAGGACCAACAGTGACTGGATGAGCTTCATAAGCCGCGAGCTGAATACGACTCAAGCGAGACTAGGTGTAGCCTCACCACTCATGCATTGCATCCAAAAACAAAAAAAAAAACAAAAAAATCAGTCATCCATCTCAATTCATCATTTTCAGCATTTCATGCATCCTATACATAGTAATTCCATATTACCACAATACGTCACATGGTAGATAATCACATTTGCATACTCCCATATCGAAATGACATCTTCGGGAAAATCGTGAGAGATTGTTTGAATAGAGTGCGTGAACCGCTAAACTCTCGAACCGTCAACGAACACAAAGGTCCGATCAAAATCAGCACCACAAACCAAGTGAGTAGTGTGCGAAGAGCAGTATTTTCTCTTGAATTTCAAATGAGGGCGTTGGACAATCCATTGAGCGATGAGGGAAGATAGAGCGAGTCCATAGAGATAAAACCATGAACGACATGTGCATTCCTTTAGCACATGGAGAGGCACAATACAGAGTGAGATCAATGTCGATATTCAGGATACGAACTGTGATTCACGCAAAGATCTGAGAATAGTAAGAAAGCAATCATTGACTAACGAGAATGATGAGGCACTTAGGATCAAAATCTCCACAAGGCCAAAAAGCTTTAATTTTCCCGAACATAACTCCATAGTGAGCCCCGCTGAGCCTTTCAGGAAAAACTTTTTTTACAAAAAAAATCTCCACAACATGCCACTCCACATATACATACTTACCCTTGCAATAGAGGATATTGAAGGAGCCGGAGCCATGGTCTCTCTCCCACCATCTTCCCAAGAACAAAAAACAAAAATGTCCAAAGCAATCATTGAGTCAAGGCAACTCCAGAGTCAAACGCCAAAAAGAACATCAAAAATGTTCAAGAAGATCGATAAGTCAATACAACTTCGAAGCTGAAAGCCGAAAGACAAAGCAAAGAATGCTTGAGAAAATCGATAAGCCTATGCAATTCCAAAAGCAAGACACAAAGAAGAAGATCACACACTGAAAAGGAAGAAGAAGAAAGTGAAAACTGTACACCAAAAGAGGCAAGAATGAGGAAGCCAAACCCAAAGGACCAATGATGTCCCGCAGAAGTCAATAAATGGTTATCAAAAACCCGTCCAATCATTCCACCATGGCAAAGGCGAAACATATCCTCTATTGCACAAAAAACTCCACAACTTCCAAACAAATCCTCCAGTCCCATGTGACATACATTATACCCTCATCCCCATTATAACCCAATAAAAGACCTCTGACTCGTTAGTTGATGAGCGTTAACTGAAAGTATCAGATCTGAAACATGAATCATAAGTTTTGTACTTGTTATCAGCATGTCCCATCGTGCCAAGGGGACCATGAGTGAATGAGTGTGACCTTACCTTACAAGGTCTTCCGAGTGCGAGTGACTCTTGGATCTAAGCACCAAAACGTAAACAGCCTACCCCATTACAGGTGAGGAATGTGAAAGGATTGGAAAGTCCAGAACCTCAAAAATAAATTCTAAGGAAAATACTGCTCCGAGCACCAAGAGTATCATCACGACATTCGCACACACGGCCATACTCACGAGAGATTGACCCACATCCCTCCATGAAAGGAAAGTGATTCACACATTCCAGTTCAACAATCACTCAAGACCGAACCGAAGATGTCTTATATTCGTAAACCTCATAATAATAGAGATAGAATCATACCTTCTCTTCAAAAAACGCATATGCATTTTGCATCTCTTCTAGCAGTTAGCATTTGCATGCATCATAACCACTTCATTTTCAACATCCGACTGGTAAGAACCATGCATAGTCTCGTGGAAGGTCGACTTCAGTTTCCCGCTATCGAAGCTCAACTCAAAATCAAAAGAAATCAAAACCGAGGCCATCCGGAGCCATATGACGATCTTCCCGGAGCCATCCAGCGTCGTCGGGCCTCAACAACACCATATCCAAAACCAAACTAGAGCCATGCGAGAGCCATCCTCAAACATTGAGACCGTCCTAGAGACCTCAAGACTACACAGGAGCCATTTCATCACCGGGGTCTTGCCTACACAGTTTCGAACTACGTATGGTCTGATATCAATACAAAATTGAGTACGTAGGCAGCCCGCCCAGGGTACGACCACCTCGCAGGCGAAAGTTCCCCTTTTATTCCCCACTATCATTAAATGAAGCCATCTGTAGCCTCCCCGGAGCCATCCGAGCTATCCCGGAGCCATTTCGAAGAACCTGAAGCCGTAACTGACCGTACACAAGAATTCATCCACAACCAAAAAAAATTTTCAACCAAATCAAAGTACACAAATCACATCGACCCGTCATTCGACTCAAAATCCAAAACAAATCGAAACCCACCAAACCATCCCGAAAATTTCAATCCAAATCGAAACTATCAACCATCCAGAGTCGTTGCTCACAAGGAGTCACATATCAAACCGGAGCCATTGACCGCAACTGGAGCCACCCGACGCAATGGAGCCATCCGGTCCCGGAGCCCTCGGATCATATCGAAGCCATCCAATCACATCAAAACCTTCAAAGTTCCCAAAATCACCATTCACAAAAAAAACCCATCCACTCACACACCAATCACAAAATCACAAGAACCAAAAGCTTAGAAGCCATACCGGAGCCATCCGAAATCTGGAGCCAAGAGTCCTACCAAATCCCGAAACTATAGTGCACATCGGGCGAGACCACCAAAAAACAAATCCAAAACAAAAGTCCCACACTCACAAAGTCAAGGGCCACATCAACAAACATTCGACTATCATATCCCTCACGAAGACAACCGAAAAGCATTCAATCCCGAATTCAACCCACAATCAAAGTCATCTCAAATCAACCACTCAAAAAACATTTCGAAGATGCATTCTAGGCCCGTCAAAGTCCTAGAGCTAGACACCGAGTTCTAGTTGAGGCCCGTCATTAGTCCTCATGCATAACCTTATTCCGATTGTATTCTAGGCCCGTCATTAGTCCTAGAGCTAGACACCGAGATCTAGTTGAGGCCCGTCATTAGTCCTCATACATTTCGAAGATGCATTCTAGGCCCGTCATAAGTCCTAGAGCTAGACACCGAGTTCTAGTTGAGGCCCGTCATTAGTCCTCTCATAACCAATATACCGATTGTATTCTAGGCCCGTCATTAGTCCTAGAGCTAGACACCGAGATCTAGTTGAGGCCCGTCATTAGTCCTCATACATTTCGAAGATGCATTCTAGGCCCGTCATAAGTCCTAGAGCTAGACACCGAGTTCTAGTTGAGGCCCGTCATTAGTCCTCATGCATAACCAATATACCGATTGTATTCTAGGCCCGTCATTAGTCCTAGAGCTAGACACCGAGATCTAGTTGAGGCCCGTCATTAGTCCTCATACATTTCGAAGATGCATTCTAGGCCCGTCATAAGTCCTAGAGCTAGACATCGAGTTCTAGTTGAGGCCCGTCATTAGTCTCATGCATAGGTTGTTTGATCGTATTCTAGGCCCGTCATTAGTCCTAGAGCTAGACACCGAGATCTAGTTGAGGCCCGTCATTAGTCCTCATACCATCAATCACCGGAATTTGGGGCCCGTCATAAGTCCCCGTGCACCCGCACCTATAAGAACACATCATAAACCGCAGTGAGAATTTTTGGCGTCCCGTCAACCTTGATCCAATTCTGCAAGGCCTTGCAAAATTGAATCAAGGGGAGCCATCTGTAGACACCAAAAATTCTCACCCCATAAAGCAAATTCTGAAATAATAAATAAAATAAGAGGGGTCGTCGCCTTTCTTTGTCAAAACATATTAACGTGCGTGCCAAAACGAAACCATCGTTTAGTCTTTTTCAAAGCATTTCATAAAAACACGATTTTGCTAAAACAAATTTTCAAACGACAATACGGTTTTAAACTCATCACGTTTTGAATCTTATTTTTAATTGTATCCCATAATTTCATCTCACTATGTTATTGTTCTCATTTTATTGTATACTTTCCTTCTGAAACGGTAGCATTTTTTTTGGAAGAGTTATCCCGGTCTGGGCTAAAACTCTAGTATTGTTTCTTTCGTGAAGATACTGATTTCCGACTCAGCATAGCCGGTTAACATGTTCTCCATGTAACTCGATGCTCCTGGGTTCGACTCTGAATGGAGGCGTTTTTTTTCATTTCTTGTCTAGCTCGCAATAGGCCCTTTGTTTTATGGTCTGCTGTTGTAAACTGAAGCTCGTTACAGCTCAGTTGGTCAAGGTGTGCGGGTAGAGGGTCGGAGGTACCGGGTTCGAACTTGGATACCTGCATTTTTTAATATACATGCTCGTTTGTTTTCTAGTTAGGCGGACCAAATATGGCCCAGCTGGGCTACTGGGTCCTTTTTTGTCTATATACCCAAATAAAACCCATTTTGTAATCAGCCCATTGAACTATTAGACATTCCCCATAGAAACCCTAGTTTTACTATTATAAAGACGACTGTAGCAGACACCCAAAAGGGGGAGACTCGATCGTTGTCTGTTGTTCGAGGCTAGAATCTAAAACCCGGAGAAAAACCAAGACGTGGAGCAGTTTTTTCTTCACTGCACTCCTTCCATGGAGAATGGCCGCCACCTTCATTCACCCACTTCCCTTCCTTCCTTTTCTCCTCTGAAAATTGAAAACCCTAAAGACTGTTACATATCCTTCATCTCTCAGCCGCTTCATTCTCTGAAAAAAACGATCCACAGTAGCCGTCTCTGTCGCTTGCTTTCCTTTCTGATCCGTTCCCAACATCAAAAAATGAACTCTACTCTCTTCATTTCTCTCGTTAATCACCGCCTCTTTCACCCTCCTGGCTACCAGTAATTTTGCAACCCAAAAATGTCGAACGAGAGGCATACAATTCTTTTCTTCCCTAATCGATCGACCTCCCTTGCTCCAAGGATTCGAAGACTCAAGGAACAACATCCAACCCCACGCCTGAGAAAATCTTCAGCCCTCTCTTGATATTCTTTTGCACTCTTTGTCGCCACAGCTATCTCCCTAGTCGAGAAGAAGAACGACCAACTCCCACTCCTTTTCATTCATCTCTGAAACCGAGAACGCCACCAAACTCCACCTTCTCCCTGAACATATTATCTTCTACCGTCACCGTCTTCATCGATCTCTCCTCTTCGTCTACCTCCACATTCGAAGACTTCGGAAGCCGCAACTCCTTAGAGCCCCAATCTAGCCACAATCTCCGGCGCATACTCCGACGGACCCCCACAAACCCGAACGCAATCGTCCACAAAGGCCATCAATCCAGTCTTCATCACTTGGCTACGATATTTTGAGATCGATTTCGGTAATAACTGAACTGATTGACTTGATTTGGTATTAACTAGCTTTGCGAAATCGTTTAGCTCGGCTTCACTGATGGATTCGAATTAGAATGGATGATATTGACTGACTTTTCGGTTATGAATTAAAACTCATTCGGTGTTTGGCTGAATCATGGTGTTGGAGTTGTTCCCCATCAACATTTTGCTTTCCTTTTTACCACCAATCCCTGAGTTTAACGGTAAGAGTTCCATTTCTCCTTTACGACTTTCTCGAGTAGTTTTAATGGTCATTTTGTGCTCTTTATTGCAATGCCTCGCTACGTTGGAATGATCTGGTTTTGCTCATTGTGTTTGAGTATATGCTGTTAACGAAGTTTCTGTTTAATCTCTCGATGAATTTGTGGGGAAATTGCCCTACTCTGCTTTGGATTATTAGTCTGTCAGATTAAATTTGCTTTAAGGTGTTGATGTCAGTTCTGATTTAGGGAAGATTGTGGATAATTTGGTCCTCACCGTTGGCGACTGCGTTTTGCGGTCGATTATTGTTTAACATTCTTACGAGCGGTTTTTATATTGTCCCATGCCTGAATTTAACTTTTGGTGCTCGTTGTTGGCTTTGAACTGGATTCGGAAATCTAACCATTGACGAATTTCTGCGGTTTGGTTTTGGTGATTGTCGAAATAATCTGGATTTATTTTGTTTGTTGACTACTTTGCTGTAATATGTGGCTTCTGGACATTATTCGTTATACGCTTTGCTGACCCACATCAATCTACTTCGCGTTGGATTTCTACATGAGGCAGGAACTGTCTGTTTAAGTTCTAATTGGGCATCCTGTCTGCCGGTTTCGGTCGCTCGAGGTGCTTTTGGTTGTTGATCTTGAATTGTTGAAATCTTGAGCAGGGATATGTTTCGAGCTATGTTCGATCTTTGATTGCTCGTTACGCATTATACTCATTTCACCCATTTGTGTTTCATGAATTTGACCGAGGTACATATATTGGACATGTGGGGATGACCTGGGCTGTGCGGGCTGGACATGCGCTTCGACTTTGGACCATGGGAATTGACTGTATCTACTGCGCTTTGGGCCTGTTCTCTCATGGGTTTAGAAACTCGACTGAATTTTAAAGTTTGGAAGATTCGTTTCATTACTTGGTGGTTTATTGCCTTGCTGTTTATACCGTACGATTTATTATCTATTGTTCTTTCCGTTCTAATAGAACTATTAAAACCCTAGAATGCCTTTTAGGTCACCCATTTTTTTTGTGTTCAAGTTTTGGAAAGTACCCCACAGCTAGCTTATTTCTGATTTGCTTTGTGGGAACAATACTTCCCAAACCTTGAGAGCCTTTGAAGGTACCCCACAGCTAGCTTATTTCTGATTTGCTTTGTGGGGAATAATACCTTCCAAACTTGTAAAGCCTATCCCAAACCATCCCTTAATTTCATTAAAAAACTTTACCAACAAAAAAAGAATAAATTCAAATCCAAATTCAACTTGAAGTTTCATTTCACCTTCAACCCGAATAAAGTCCAACATCCAAAAAAAGAAGCCTGAGGCCAAGATTGGGCCCAAAAATCAAGTCAAGCCCAACATTCAAATTCAAATACCCACTCGGCCAATCAAAAATCATTTCTGCCCAAATCAATAAGGTCCAAATGTGGCCCAATTTCCAAGGTTCAAATTCAAACCCACTTCAAGGCCCAAACTCACTTCAAGGCCCAAACCCACTTCAAGGCTCAACCTCATTTCAAGGCCCAAACCCACTTCAAGGCCCAACCCCACTTCAAGGCCCAAACCCCAAATCGGCCCAAACCCCAAATCAAACCCAATACCCAATCAAGCCTACCAAAGTCAAATTGATTTGACCAACTTTGAACCTTGACCAACTCCCAACATTGACCGAACCCAAGTTTGACCCAAAACTATGACTTTGACCAGAATGTTTACCTTTGACCAGAATGTTGACCTTTGACCTTGACCAAAAAGTTGACCTTAACGTTGACCTTGACCCAATTCTGAGGCCCAAGCCCAACTCGATTCAATCCAATCCTGTTCAATTCAAACCATCTCGTCTTTAATTCAATTCGGTCCGATTCAATTCGACCAAGTCAACCCAACCCAAATCCAACTTATAAATCCCATTCAAAAGTCCAAAACATTCCTCTTTATTTGGCTTTAATCACAAAAATCTTCTTCCTCATATTTCAAACAATCATTTTATCACGTTTTCAAAGAAACCATTTTGTGGAATTTTAAAGGAAAAACTCTTCTCACATCACAGAAAACTCTTCTCAAATGCAGAAAGTTCTTCTCACATATACAGAAAGTTTTCTCCTAAAACATTTCTCAAAATCAGCGTTTCCTCATCGAGAATTCCGAACAGCTTCGAAAGTTTTCAAATTTAGTTTTCAAACTCAAAACTAAACTGTTTTCGGGGAACATGGGATGTCTAACCCCTTCAAAACATTTCATCCATGGTTAGAACATCGCTTGTCTCCCTTCCCAAAATAAAAATCCGAGGCGGGGCACTGGGGTCATAACCTCCCTTGTCGCAGTCTGGATCTCTTTAGGCGGGGCATTAGGGTGACAAACCTCCCCTAATTGCAGCCTAGATTTTTACAAGGCGGGGTGCTAGGGAAGTAACGACCTTCCTAGTCGCAGCCGGGATTTTTAGAATCGTCTAACTCCCTTCCACTCGATTTCAGTATTTTCGGTTTTTAATGTTTTAAACCCGGGAGTTAGAGACGTTACTAGGTTTGACCGAGAACATCTCATTCATGGTGTTTCTCTAAATCCTATTTTTCGACATAAATTCATTGCCCCATCTTTCGAGCCTCGACACTTACTATTAATTAAGTGTCGTGTTCGAGGGGGTACATAGGGTAATCCCTCGGGATTATCCGCCCTTTTACAACAATAATGAATTCTCGATTTTAAAGACTTTAAGAGAGACAATTTTGACAATCATTCCTCCAAACAATTCAGTCCACCATCACCTCACTCTAAATTCGAAATATCCCAAAACTTCAACCCTTTCAGAACCTCGTACCCGAAAAACCCGGGATCTCTATTCAAACTCCAATTGCCTCACACATGCTCAAATCATCTTCAAAACTCCAAATCATTTTCACACTAAATCATTATCCAAACTCAAATCTTTCTAAACTCGAAACATCTCCGAATCCTGACTTCTTCCAAACTTCTATAGTCTCATAGGCCCGAGTGCCCCACAGACTCGAACATCTCGATCTCTCCACCATTTTAAGATTCAAATGTCTCACAGATCCGAGTGTCTCACAGACCTTGATATCCCATGCCTCCCACTACATGAACACCCCAAATGTCTCATAGACCCGAGCGTCTCACAGACTAATCTCTCACACCCAAAACTTCAAACCCTTCAAAACTTCCAAAACCCCAAAAACCTGAACTACGTATGGTCTGATCTCAATACAAAATTGAGTACGTAGGCAGCCCACCTAGGGTGCGACCCCATTCCAATCCAAAAAACCCCCTTCCCAACTCTAAGGCAAAATTCATGTTTGTCAAACATTCAAATCCCCTCTTACTCCCACAAACCCTCGACATCTTCAACCCTCAAAATCAACCCCAAATCTTTCATTCTATACTCATTCGAATTCATCAATTCTTCTTCTTGGCGCTAGCTTGGCAGAAAAGCTCGCCTCATCCACTCTCTTTCTCTCTCCTTGTCCTAATCCTATCCTTGGCTTTTAAATGAATCTCTCTAAAAAGGTTTTGAAAGAAGACAATCCCGACAATTGGAGACCGAGGTTTCCTCGGGCACCAATCCGAAGTCGTGGTCGTTGCCACTTCTAAGGGGTGTAACCCAGTGCGAACCCACACAGAATCTCTGACATGACCAGATAAGTCCTATCCATAGGCAACAATCTCAGAGTCAACCAACGGTTCTTAGAACCCTCCTTCCCTTCCTTCCTAGTATCTTAGGTCAAACTAGGTGGCGACTCTAGTCAATTCCGCCCTTAGGGCATAAGTCCGCGTGGAGCCCATTGAGAGCGGGTGTAGTGCACACTTGCATTCCCCTTTATGCTTTCTGGGAAAGACGGACGATGTAGTAGGTATTTGAGGGCTGCCATGAATAACGGGTTTTCACCCTCCACAGAATGGCAAATTCTTAGGATCTAGACTTCTTAGTTAGACCGTATTTTAGATAGACCCCCTCATACCGAAAAATCACCCTCCACAGAATGGCGACTCTGCTGGGGAAAACTTGAGTAAGTTTTTCTCAAACTCAAGGAAGACTGAACTCCATTCAAAATTGTCGGGACTTCCCCACTTCTTTCAAAACCTTCAAGAGATTCATTTCAAAGCCTTTAGGATTATTCTATTCCACACTTAGAGTGTGTATCTGATGAGGACAGATAGGACATATTAGATCCTCAACAAACATTGCAACAATTGGGTTAATAATTAGCTCACGATTAGAAAGAGACACTTAGGACTGAATGAAGCTAACTTCCCTTTAGGTTAATAAACAACCAATTTGGTATCACTAATCTCAAGATAAAACCCTTAGTAAATAGGTCGGTGCTAACTTCGTTTGTTTCATTTACTGCTTTCATATTTATGTTACAATTGTGGGGTGCATGGGGTGGGTAGCTTAGGACATGCATTCCTCTGTGTCACCCGATTTACCAACGATGTCACGGGATCCCCAACCGGTCCACGGTTGATTCCCCATGAGCTAGGGTCACTTTATGAGTGAACAAACCCACAAGGCGGTAAGGTTTCTGACCGACGCCTTGAGCTCATGATCCAAAATTATCCTCCATTATCCGAGTCGATGCCAGCATATAGTGAACTTTGAGCCTTCAGTGTCCAGCTACCTGGTCCGGTGTCTAAGACGGGTTTATGGAAGTCACCCCCTTGTATGCCGCCTGTTACCGCCCTTTTGCCTTATCCTGAAGATTGCATGGGCTCAGTTCTCCATTGTTCCTCTGCACCACATGTGTCTCTAAAGCCCAATGTCACGCTATACGTCCATAGAGGATCCCGTATTTACCGGATACCCATACATGGCACAACGTAGTCAGTGAATAATTTGGACTTTAGACACACCTGACCGTGCAGATGACGGGAGACCCGTTCCCATGCAGTACTTCTCCGAGTTTCCCGAAAAGTGAGCGTGTTGTCGGATAATCACTGGCCGTGGCGTATGTTTCCTTATCATCTCGGGTGTCCTGACCTTTCGAACTTAAGCACTCCGGACTTTCTTGATAACGTGCCCCACAAAGGCATAGCAGAGAAAAACCCCCGAGAGATGAACAGTGAAGGGACGACGGTTCCCCCGGTGAAACGGAATCGTAATTGACTGGAAAGTGATTATCCCAACATTAACACTTACAGCTCCACATCAAATATAGCCACGATTTACTTTATGCTATACATGTGTGCAAACCATTTTTTTCAAAACAATCTGTTTTAAAACATTCAGAATTCTCTTTTGCATATCTTTAAAGCTGTTTTACGAGCTCGTTCAATATAGAGCCCCACCTTAGTTTTGCTCATAAACGTTCACTTCATCTATAAAAAACTTTCTGTTATCTCCAAAAAGATTTTCAAAAATAGATTTCGAAAACCTACTTTCTACAAACGAATTTCAAACAACATTTCTCACCAACATTATTTTAAAATAATTTTTGAAAGCAGTTTTCAAAGTTGATTTTCATAAACGTATTTCGAAATAAATGATTTAGTCCCCATGTCGTGACCCGCTATTTTTTGAAGTTCTGCCCACCTTCAAGAGCAGCGGTCATTACTGTGGAGCGTACTAGTCATTTCGTGTTTTCACAAAAGTGGTGGATTTTCACATAAAATTTTGTGCTCGATCATTCACCTTTCCGTTCTCAAAAACATCCCCCATTCCTCTCGTCGGAGCAAGTGAAGCAGCATAAAGATCGACTACGTGGATCGAGCTGAAGGCCAGAGGTGCACCAACCCGTGGAGCTAGCCGAGCGGCATGAAGACCAACACCAACCATTCAAATACAAAACCAGAGGTGTACCAAACCGAGTCAAACGACATGAAGACTAGCGACATCGGTTCGAGTTCAAATTGTTGAAAATCAGAAGAACACCAACCCGTTTTGTTCGATCACAGTTTTGCTCCACTGCAAGAGCCTGAAAATGAGCCAGCAGTCGGTCAAGCGTCCGAAGACAAGCGAGCAAACCGGTCAAGAGCCCGAAAACGAGCGAGCAGCCGGTCTAGAGCCCAAAGACGATCGAGCAGCCGGCCTAGATCCCGAAGACGAGCAAGCAGTCGGCCTAGATCCCGAAAACGAGCGAGCAGCCGGTCTAGAGCTCAAAGACGATCGAGCAGCCGGCCTAGATCCCGAAGACGAGCAAGCAGTCGGCCTAGATCCCGAAGACGAGCAAGCAGCCGCCCAAGAGCCCGAAGACGAGCGAGCAGTCAACCAGGAGCATGAAGATGGATCAGAAGAGTTCAGAAGAAGTTTAGCTCAAAATCCCCCTTTTAATGACTTTTTAGAATTGATGATGTATAGGTTTTCCCTATGATTCTTTCCTCGCTTGTCCATTTCTCAGTAGATTACATGTATAGGTTTATACATTCCCTTCGAGTTTATTTAGATCAATGTGTATAAGGTTCCCCACTCCCTATTTTATTTGCGAATGACCGAGCGTCAAAATTCATATTGAGAAAATCCACCACTTTGAAAACACGCGTTTTCAAAATTGTTTTTCTAAAACTTGGTTTCTTTTGGCATGCACGAATAAAGAAATGAATGAATAAGGAACGACTCCTCACAGTTATATATCATTCATCAAATTTGCTTTATGGGGCGAGAATTCACGGTATCTACAGGAGGCATCCCCTAAATAAACAACACCAACAAATACAACCGAGCACAAAGCAAACCGCATGCATTGCATTTATTACAAAAAGTCTCGTCCACACTCACGAGCATCACGCACTTACGTGTTTCATCGTCACTTGTCACACACCAGCTTTCATCCCAATATCTCGAACGCCAGAACCCGATCTCAGAGGGATAGAAAAGAAAACCGAGCTCAAACCTTTCCCAATCTCAAAGTGTATCATATCGTGGGGCTACCATACGGGAGTTGTCACTCCCCAAAATCCAAAAAAAAAAGCATACATCCAAAAATCCCAAAAAATGTAGTCTCCGTCATATCGTTGGGCCACCATGCGGGAGTTGTCACTCCCTAAAAATTCAAAAATCCAGGAGCCAATCACCAAGCCGCCCTCACTCGAGGATTTCTTCTTCGACAACAACCCCGGCAGTTAGACCATCTCCAGGACCAACAGTGACTGGATGAGCTTCATAAGCCGCGAGCTGAATACGACTCAAGCGAGACTAGGTGTAGCCTCACCACTCATGCATTGCATCCAAAAACAAAAAAAAAACAAAAAAAACATTCAGTCATCCATCTCAATTCATCATTTTCAGCATTTCATGCGTCCTATACATAGTAATTCCATATTACCACAATACGTCACATGGTAGATAATCACATTTGCATACTCCCATATCGAAATGACATCTTCGGGAAAATCGTGAGAGATTGTTGAATAGAGTGCGTGAACCGCTAAACTCTCGACCCGTCAACGAACACAAAGGTCCGATCAAAATCAGCACCACGAACCAAGTGAGTGTGCGAAGAGCAGTATTTTCTCTTGAATTTCAAATGAGGGCGTTGGACAATCCATTGAGCGATGAGGGAAGATAGAGCGAGTCCATAGAGATAAAACCATGAACGACATGTGCATTCCTTTAGCACATGGAGAGGCACAATACAGAGTGAGATCAATGTCGATATTCAGGATACGAACTTGATTCACGCAAAGATCTGAGAATAGTAAGAAAACAATCATTGACTAACGAGAATGATGAGGCACTTAGGATCAAAATCTCCACAAGGCCAAAAAGCTTTAATTTTCCCAAACATAACTCCTTAGTGAGCCCCGCTGAGCCTTTCAGGAAAAATTTTTTACAAAAAAAAATCTCCACAACATGCCACCCCACATATACATACCTACCCTTGCAATAGAGGATCTCGAAGGAGCCGGAGCCATGGTCTCTCTCCCACCATCTTTCCCAAGAACAAAAAACAAAAATGTCCAAAGCAATCATTGAGTCAAGGCAACTCCAGAGTCAAACGCCAAAAAGAACATCAAAAATGTTCAAGAAGATCGATAAGTCAATACAACTTCGAAGCTGAAAGCCGAAAGACAAAGCAAAGAATGCTTGAGAAAATCGATAAGCCTATGCAATTCCAAAAGCAAGACACAAAGAAGAAGATCACACACTGAAAAGGAAGAAGAAGAAAGTGAAAACTGTACACCAAAAGAGGCAAGAATGAGGAAGCCAAACCCAAAGGACCAATGATGTCCCGCAGAAGTCAATAAATGGTTATCAAAAACCCGTCCAATCATTCCACCATGGCAAAGGCGAAACATATCCTCTATTGCACAAAAAACTCCACAACTTCCAAACAAATCCTCCAGTCCCATGTGACATACATTATACCCTCATCCCCATTATAACCCAATAAAAGACCTCTGACTCGTTAGTTGATGAGCGTTAACTGAAAGTATAGATCTGAAACATGAATCATAAGTTTTGTACTTGTTATCAGCATGTCCCATCGTGCCAAGGGGACCATGAGTGAATGAGTGTGACCTTACCTTACAAGGTCTTCCGAGTGCGAGTGACTCTTTGATCTAAGCACCAAAACGTAAACAGCCTACCCCATTACAGGTGAGGAATGTGAAAGGATTGGAAAGTCCAGAACCTCAAAAATAAATTCTAAGGAAAATACTGCTCCGAGCACCAAGAGTATCATCACGACATTCGCACACACGGCCATACTCACGAGAGATTGACCCACATCCCTCCATGAGAGGAAAGTGATTCACACATTCCAGTTCAACAATCACTCAAGACCGAACCGAAGATGTCTTATATTCGTAAACCTCATAATAATAGAGATAGAATCATACCTTCTCTTCAAAAAACGCATATGCATTTTGCATCTCTTCTAGCAGTTAGCATTTGCATGCATCATAACCACTTCATTTTCAACATCCGACTGGTAAGAACCATGCCTAGTCTCGTGGAAGGTCGACTTCAGTTTCCCGCTATCGAAGCTCAACTCAAAATCAAAAGAAATCAAAACCGAGGCCATCCGGAGCCATATGACGATCTTCCCGGAGCCATCCAGCGTCGTCGGGCCTCAACAACACCATATCCAAAACCAAACTAGAGCCATGCGAGAGCCATCCTCAAACATTGAGACCGTCCTAGAGACCTCAAGACTACACAGGAGCCATTTCATCACCGGGGTCTTGCCTACACAGTTTCGAACTACGTATGGTCTGATCTCAATACAAAATTGAGTACGTAGGCAGCCCGCCCAGGGTACGACCACCTCGCAGGCGAAAGTTCCCCTTTTATTCCCCACTATCATTAAATGAAGCCATCATGTAGCCTCCCCGGAGCCATCCCGAGCTATCCTGGAGCCATTTCGAAGAACCTGAAGCCGTAACTGACCGTACCAAAGCCATTCATCCACAACCAAAAAAAATTTTCAACCAAATCAAAGTACACAAATCACATCGACCCGTCATTCGACTCAAAATCCAAAACAAATCGAAACCCACCAACCATCCCGAAAATCTCAATCCAAATCGAAACCCATCAACCATCCCAGAGTCGTTGCTCACAAGGGAGTCACATATCAAACCGGAGCCATCTGACCGCACTGGAGCCACCCGACCGCAATGGAGCCATCCGGTCATACCGGAGCCCTCGGATCATATCGAAGCCATCCAATCACATCAAAACCTTCAAAGTTCCCAAAATCACTCATTCACAAAAAAACCCATCCACTCACACACCAATCACAAAATCACAAGAACCAAAAGCTTAGAAGCCATACCGGAGCCATCCGAAAATCTGGAGCCAAGAGTCCTACCAAATCCCGAAACTATAGTGCACATCGGGCGAGACCACCAAAAACAAAACCAAAACAAAAGTCCCACACTGACAAAGTCAAGGGCCACATCAACAAAACATTCGACTATCATATCCCTCACGAAGACAACCGAAAAGCATTCAATCCCGAATTAACCCACAATCAAAGTCATCCTCAAATCAACCACTCAAAACAACGAGTCTCATACGACTCAATCAAAGTATTATAGGCCCGACATAAGTCCTATAGCTAGATGTCAAGAGGTCTAGTTGAGGCCCGTCATAAGTCCTCGTACTTTCAATTGCATTCTAGGCCCGTCATAAGTCCTAGAGCTATACACCGAGTTCTAGTTGAGGCCCGTCATTAGTCCTCATGCATAACCCTTATTCCGATTGTATTCTAGGCCCGTCATTAGTCCTAGAGCTAGACACCGAGATCTAGTTGAGGCCCGTCATTAGTCCTCATACATTTCGAAGATGCATTCTAGGCCCGTCATAAGTCCTAGAGCTAGACACCGAGTTCTAGTTGAGGCCCGTCATTAGTCCTCATGCATAACCCTTATTCCGATTGTATTCTAGGCCCGTCATTAGTCCTAGAGCTAGACACCGAGATCTAGTTGAGGCCCGTCATTAGTCCTCATACATTTCGAAGATGCATTCTAGGCCCGTCATAAGTCCTAGAGCTAGACACCGAGTTCTAGTTGAGGCCCGTCATTAGTCCTCATGCATAACCAATATACCGATTGTATTCTAGGCCCGTCATTAGTCCTAGAGCTAGACACCGAGATCTAGTTGAGGCCCGTCATTAGTCCTCATATATTTCGAAGATGCATTCTAGGCCCGTCATAAGTCCTAGAGCTAGACACCGAGTTCTAGTTGAGGCCCGTCATTAGTCCTCATGCATAACCAATATACCGATTGTATTCTAGGCCCGTCATTAGTCCTAGAGCTAGACACCGAGATCTAGTTGAGGCCCGTCATTAGTCCTCATACATTTCGAAGATGCATTCTAGGCCCGTCATAAGTCCTAGAGCTAGACATCGAGTTCTAGTTGAGGCCCGTCATTAGTCCTCATGCATAGGTTGTTTGATCGTATTCTAGGCCCGTCATTAGTCCTAGAGCTAGACACCGAGATCTAGTTGAGGCCCGTCATTAGTCCTCATACCATCAATCACCACAATTTGGGGCCCGTCATAAGTCCCCGTGCACCCGCACCTATAAGAACACATCATAAACCGCAGTGAGAATTTTTGGCGTCCCGTCAACCTTGATCCAATTCTGCAAGGCCTTGCAGAATTGAATCAAGGGGAGCCATCTGTAGACACCAAAAATTCTCACCCCATAAAGCAAATTCTGAAATAATAATAAAATAAGAGGGGTCGTCGCCTTTCTTTGTCAAAACGTATTAACGTGCGTGCCAAAACGAAACCATCGTTTAGTTTTTCAAAGCATTTCATAAAACATGATTTTGCTAAAACAAATTTTCAAACGACAATACGGTTTTAAACTCATCACGTTTTGAATCTTATTTTTAATTGTATCCCATAATTTCATCTCACTATGTTATTGTTCTCATTTTATTGTATACTTTCCTTCTGAAACGGTAAACGTAGCATTTTTTTGGAAGAGTTATCCCGGTCTGGGCTAAAACTCTAGTATTGTTTCTTTCGTGAAGATACTGATTTCCGACTCAGCATAGCCGGTTAACATGTTCTCCATGTAACTCGATGGTCCTGGGTTCGACTCTGAATGGAGGCGTTTTTTTTTCATCTTGTCTAGCTCGCAATAGGCCCTTTGTTTTATGGTCTGCTATGTAACTGAAGCTCGTTACAGCTCAGTTGGTCAAGGTGTGCGGGTAGAGGGTGGAGGTACCGGGTTCGAACTTGGATACCTGCATTTTTTTATATACATGCTCGTTTGTTTTCTAGTTAGGCGGACCAAATATGGCCCAGCTGGGCTACTGGGTCCTTTTTGTCTATATACCCAAATAAAACCCATTTTGTAATCAGCCCATTGAACTATTAGACATTCCCCATAGAAACCCTAGTTTTACTATTATAAAGACGACTGTAGCAGACACCCAAAAGGGGGAGACTCGATCGTTGTCTGTTGTTCGAGGCTAGAATCTAAAACCCGGAGAAAAACCAAGACGTGGAGCAGTTTTTTCTTCACTGCACTCCTTCCATGGAGAATGGCCGCCACCTTCATTCACCCACTTCCCTTCCTTCCTTTTCTCCTCTAAAATTGAAAACCCTAAAGACTGTTACATCTCCTTCATCTCTCAGCCGCTTCATTCTCTGAAAAAAACGATCCACAGTAGCCGTCTCTGTCGCTTGCTTTCCTTTCTGATCCGTTCCCAACATCAAAAAATGAACTCACTCTCTTCATTTCTCTCGTTAATCACCGCCTCTTTCACCCTCCTGGCTACCAGTAATTTTGCAACCCAAAAATGTCGAACGAGAGGCATACAATTCTTTTTCTCCCTAATCGATCGACCTCCCTTGCTCCAAGGATTCGAAGACTCAAGGAACAACATCCAACCCCACGCCTGAGAAAATCTTCAGCCCTCTCTTGATATTCTTTTGCACTCTTTGTCGCCACAGCTGTCTCCCTAGTCGAGAAGAAGAACGACCAACTCCCACTCCTTTTCATTCATCTCTGAAACCGAGAACGCCACCAAACTCCACCTTCTCCTGAACATATTATCTTCTACCGCACCGTCTTCATCGATCTCTCCTCTTCGTCTACCTCCACATTCGAAGACTTCGGAAGCCGCAACTCCTTAGAGCCCCAATCTAGCCACAATCTCCGGCGCATACTCCGACGGACCCCCACAAACCCGAACGCAATCGTCCACAAAGGCCATCAATCCAGTCTTCATCACTTGGCTACGATATTTGAGGTCGATTTCGGTAATAACTGAACTGATTGACTTGATTTGGTATTAACTAGCTTTGCGAAATCGTTAGCTCGGCTTCACTGATGGATTCGAATTAGAATGGATGATATTGACTGACTTTTCGGTTATGAATTAAAACTCATTCGGTGTTTGGCTGAATCATGGTGTTGGAGTTGTTCCCCATACATTTTGCTTTCCTTTTTACCACCAATCCCTGAGTTTAACGGTAAGAGTTCCATTCTCCTTTACGACTTTCTCGAGTAGTTTTAATGGTCATTTTGTGCTCTTATTGCAATGCCTCGCTACGTTGGAATGATCTGGTTTTGCTCATTGTGTTTGAGTATATGCTGTTAACGAAGTTTCTGTTTAATCTCTCGATGAATTTGTGGGGAAATTGCCCTACTGCTTTGGATTATTAGTCTGTCAGATTAAATTTGCTTTAAGGTGTTGATGTCAGTTCTGATTTAGGGAAGATTGTGGATAATTTGGTCCTCACGTTGGCGACTGCGTTTTGGTCGATTATCGTTTAACATTCTTACGAGCGGTTTTTATATTGTCCCATGCCTGAATTTAACTTTTGGTGCTCGTTGTTGGCTTTGAACTGGATTCGGAAATCTAACCATTGACGAATTTCTGCGGTTTGGTTTTGGTGATTGTCGAAATAATCTGGATTTATTTTGTTTGTTGACTACTTTGCTGTAATATGTGGCTTCTGGACATAATTCGTTATACGCTTTGCTGACCCACATCTACTTCGCGTTGGATTTCTACATGAGGCAGGAACTGTCTGTTTAAGTTCTAATTGGGCATCCTGTCTGCCGGTTTCGGTCGCTCGAGGTGCTTTTGGTTGTTGATCTTGAATTGTTGAAATCTTGAGCAGGGATATGTTTCGAGCTATGTCCGATCTTGATTGCTCGTTACGCATTATACTCATTTCACCCATTTGTGTTTCATGAATTTGACCGAGGTACATATATTGGACATGTGGGGATGACCTGGGCTGTGCGGGCTGGACATGCGCTTCGACTTGGACCATGGGAATTGACTGTATCTACTGCGCTTTGGGCCTGTTCTCTCATGGGTTTAGAAACTCGACTGAATTTTGAAGTTTGGAAGATTCGTTTCATTACTTGGTGGTTTATTGCCTTGCTGTTTATACCGTACGATTTATTATCTATTGTTCTTTCCGTTCTAATAGAACTATTAAAACCCTAGAATGCCTTTTAGGTCACCCTTTTTTTTGTGTTCAAGTTTTGGAAAGTACCCCACAGCTAGCTTATTTCTGATTTGCTTTGTGGGAACAATACTTCCCAAACCTTGAGAGCCTTTGAAGGCTTATTTCTGATTTGCTTTGTGGGGAATATACCTTCCAAACTTGTAAAGCCTATCCCAAACCATCCCTTAATTTCATTAAAAAACTTTACCAACAAAAAGAATAAATTCAAATCCAAATTCAACTTGAAGTTTCATTTCACCTTCAACCCGAATAAAGTCCAACATCCAAAAAAAGAAGCCTGAGGCCAAGATTGGGCCCAAAAATCAAGTCAAGCCCAACATTCAAATTCAAATACCCACTCGGCCCAATCAAAAATCAATTTCTGCCCAAATCAATAAGGTCCAAATGTGGCCCAATTTCCAAGGTTCAAATTCAAACCCACTTCAAGGCCCAAACTCACTTCAAGGCCCAAACCCACTTCAAGGCTCAACCTCATTTCAAGGCCCAAACCCACTTCAAGGCCCAACCCCACTTCAAGGCCCAAACCCCAAATCGGCCCAAACCCCAAATCAAACCCATACCCAATCAAGCCTACCAAAGTCAAATTGATTTGACCAACTTTGAACCTTGACCAACTCCCAAAACATTGACCGAACCCAAGTTTGACCCAAAACTATGACTTGACCAGAATGTTACCTTTGACCAGAATGTTGACCTTTGACCTTGACCAAAAAGTTGACCTTAACGTTGACCTTGACCCAATTCTGAGGCCCAAGCCCAACTCGATTCAATCCAATCCTGTTCAATTCAAACCATCTCGTCTTTAATTCAATTCGGTCCGATTCAATTCGACCAAGTCAACCCAACCCAAATCCAACTTATAAATCCCATTCAAAAGTCCAAAACATTCCTCTTTATTTGGCTTTAATCACAAAAATCTTCTTCCTCATATTTCAAACAATCATTTTATCACGTTTTCAAAGAAACCATTTTGTGGAATTTTAAAGGAAAAACTCTTCTCACATCACAGAAAACTCTTCTCAAATGCAGAAAGTTCTTCTCACATATACAGAAAGTTTTCTCCTAAAACATTTCTCAAAATCAGCGTTTCCTCATCGAGAATTCCGAACAGCTTCGAAAGTTTTCAAATTTAGTTTTCAAACTCAAAACTAAACTGTTTTCGGGGAACATGGGATGTCTAACCCCTTCAAAAATTTCATCCATGGTTAGAACATCGCTTGTCTCCCTTCCCAAAATAAAAATCCGAGGCGGGGCACTGGGGTCATAACCTCCCTTGTCGCAGTCTGGATCTCTTTAGGCGGGGCATTAGGGTGACAAACCTCCCCTAATTGCAGCCTAGATTTTTACAAGGCGGGGTGCTAGGGAAGTAACGACCTTCCTAGTCGCAGCCGGGATTTTTAGAATCGTCTAACTCCCTTCCACTCGATTTCAGTATTTTCGGTTTTTAATGTTTTAAACCCGGGAGTTAGAGACGTTACTAGGTTTGACCGAGAACATCTCATTCATGGTGTTTCTCTAAATCCTATTTTTCGACATAAATTCATTGCCCCATCTTTCGAGCCTCGACACTTACTATTAATTAAGTGTCGTGTTCGAGGGGGTACATAGGGTAATCCCTCGGGATTATCCGCCCTTTTACAACAATAATGAATTCTCGATTTTAAAGACTTTAAGAGAGACAATTTTGACAATCATTCCTCCAAACAATTCAGTCCACCATCACCTCACTCTAAATTCGAAATATCCCAAAACTTCAACCCTTTCAGAACCTCGTACCCGAAAAACCCGGGATCTCTATTCAAACTCCAATTGCCTCACACATGCTTAAATCATCTTCAAAACTCCAAATCATTTTCACACTTAAATCATTATCCAAACTCAAATCTTTCTAAAGTCGAAACATCTCCCGAATCCTGACTTCTTCCAAACTTCTATAGTCTCATAGGCCCGAGTGCCCCACAGACTCGAACATCTCGATCTCTCCACCATTTTAAGATTCAAATGTCTCACAGATCCGAGTGTCTCACAGACCTTGATATCCCATGCCTCCCACTACATGAACACCCCAAATGTCTCATAGACCCGAGCGTCTCACAGACTAATCTCTCACACCCAAAACTTCAAACCCTTCAAAACTTCCAAAACCCCAAAAACCTGAACTACGTATGGTCTGATCTCAATACAAAATTGAGTACGTAGGCAGCCCACCTAGGGTGCGACCCCATTCCAATCCAAAAAACCCCCTTCCCAACTCTAAGGCAAAATTCATGTTTGTCAAACATTCAAATCCCCTCTTACTCCCACAAACCCTCGACATCTTCAACCCTCAAAATCAACCCCAAATCTTTCATTCTATACTCATTCGAATTCATCAATTCTTCTTCTTGGCGCTAGCTTGGCAGAAAAGCTCGCCTCATCCACTCTCTTTCTCTCTCCTTGTCCTAATCCTATCCTTGGCTTTTAAATGAATCTCTCTAAAAAGGTTTTGAAAGAAGACAATCCCGACAATTGGAGACCGAGGTTTCCTCGGGCACCAATCCGAAGTCGTGGTCGTTGCCACTTCTAAGGGGTGTAACCCAGTGCGAACCCAACACAGAATCTATGACATGACCAGATAAGTCCTATCCATAGGCAACAATCTCGGAGTCAACCAACGGTTCTTAGAACCCTCATTCCCTTCCTTCCTAGTATCTTAGGTCAAACTAGGTGGCGACTCTAGTCAATTCCGCCCTTAGGGCATAAGTCCGCGTGGAGCCCATTGAGAGCGGGTGTAGTGCACACTTGCATTCCCCTTTATGCTTTCTGGGAAAGACGGACGATGTAGTAGGTATTTGAGGGCTGCCATGAATAACGGGTTTTCACCCTCCACAGAATGGCAAATTCTTAGGATCTAGACTTCTTAGTTTGACCGTATTTTAGATAGACCCCCCTCATACCGAAAAATCACCCTCCACACTTAGTAAATGTTCTTAAAGGCTTAGTAAAAGACATATGTGTTGTTGAGTGTATTTGCAGGTCAAAGGCAAATATAATGTGGGAAATTCAGTGTTTATGATTTATGCATCTTAAGGGCCTAAGAGCCATGTCATTTAAGGGCCTAGGTGCCATGCAATTTAAATTATGCACTATATTGTGGTGTAGTGCTAAATGTGTGAAGTTTGTGTATAAGAATGTGTTTGATGGATTTTAATGTTCTTGGTTGTTTGATGGTGAAAACAATGTGTCTTGGTTTAGTAATGTTCTAGGAGAACCTATGTCGAAATTTGGGTAATAAACAAGAAGTTCTAAGGGTTAAAATTAGTTTGGTAAGTTAGGAAATGTTGTGAATGGTTAAGTGCTTTCCTAGTGAAAGAAACATGCATTAAGGTGTTTAAAGATGTAAAAAGGGCTTAGGCAATGTTCTAGAGGATTTAGATTTCAAAAGAATGCCTTGGGACATTTCAAGTTCATGGTGAGGTTGTATTAGGACTTGTGTATTGTTGGTGAAAAAGGGATGAAGTGAATTGTAACATGAGGAGCTAATAACTCGTAAAGATGTTTAAGAAGTTGTTTAGAAAGAAAAGATGTTTGGGAGATGATGTAGTAGTGGTGAGGAAACATTATTGGCATTGAAATACCCCAAACCTTAATGTGTTAATTAATTATGTAATTGTAATTTTCTAAGGCTAATTAAGTCCTTAAGATCATTGGTGAAGAAATGAAAACCAAAAAGAAAAAGGAAATGCGTAAAAATCACAAAACGTGAAAATACGTATTTAATTATTTTAGGAGATACATAACCTTCATTAGGGATATAAATATATTTTTATACCTTAATTACACATTAGGAACGTGGGGGAAAAATCCCGGAAGGAAACGGATCCAAACAATGCGTTTAAACGCTAACGGAGTCTTAAAGCGCGTTTTTCGAGAAAACCCGAAAACGTGACCTTAAACAGTTAAATGACCCCGTAAAAATAATAGTTGATTTTGTAACAATAATTACACATTAATGGTAGTTTAATAACCATTAAAATTAAAGGAATGAGAAAATTCCGGAAAACGGTCCCGGTTAGTGAATAGTGCTAAACCGGGTAAATAAACAAGCGTTTTCTGTTAAAAGACGAAAAACGCTCCAGTACGTGTATATTAGTGGGCCGGTTTTATTAATGTAGACAGCCCACCCACACATGACTAGTTAGCTAATTTATTAAGTCAAGAGAGAGCCAAAATAACAAAGGGCACAAATACCCCTCACTGTCTCTCCTTCCTTACTTTTCTTTTCCCCTCTCTTTCCTTTTCTCTTTCCTCTCTTTCCTTTCCCAGCCGGCTCCTTCCTCCCTCTCTGCCGATGGAGTTCTCCTCCACAAGCCAACAATGGCTTCCTCACTTCTTCTCCATGTCCAAGCTCCATTTGAGCTCCAAATCAAAAATAAATCACATATTCTTCTTCCTCTCATCTCCCTCTAACATCCTCTCTTTTCGAAATTTCAAAAGGGTGAAGTTGACCTCCATGGGTTTTCCCCATTCAAAGAGAAAATGGCACCAATGTGAAGCTTGGAGCCTCCTCTTCCTTCTAAGGTAAAGATTCCCAAGAAAAACTCATTTTCCCTTCATCTCTTGGTGTAATCGATTTTTCACCATTGTTGATACCTTGTTTTTCTCCTTGTTCTTGAGCTCCAAATTAATCCCTCAATGGTGGAGAAGTTCCCCTCTTGATTCAAGGGTGAAAATCCCTCTTGAAACTTCACAAAGGTAAACCCTAACTTTGTGTTCTATCCCTTTGATTGAATTGAGATATTCCAAGGGTTTAGATAATTAATTAAGTATGTTTTTGTGTTCTTGGATGTTGGGATGGAGTTTGGAAACTCCATGCCCTCTTGACTGATTTTGGAGAAGATGTGGAGCAAGAGGTGAATTAAGGATACTTGTGAAATTAAGGTAAGAAAACTACCTTAAACCTTGTTGCAATTGTTTTAAGTGTTTGGGATGGGTAAACAATTTAAATGAACCCAAATTGTGAGTTGAAACCTATGTTGTAATGTGTTTAGTTGGTGTTGGTGAGGTTTGTGGATTAATGTTGAGTTGAGGGCCTTAAGAGCCAAATATTGTGAGTTTGTGATTGATATTTTGGTTATTGAGATCATGGAGATTTTTGGTGATTATGTTGTTGTTGATGGAATTTAAGGAATTGATATGTGCTGTTTAGGAATGAAAAGGATAATAATTGATGAGGATGAATGTGTAAGGTTTATGGGGAGGTTATGGCAAAATTTTGTTGGGAAATGAGTGTTTGATGATGGCTTTATGGATGAGAGCATTTAGGTGTTGATTTGGGATGTTTAATGTGGAAGAGAATGGTTATTTGTAACATGTAAAACAAGGATGGAGTGTAGGTTTGTTAGGAGTGCAATTCTGGGTAGAATTTCCCTCTGTTTGCTGAGTTTTTGGGTACGTCCGAACTTCCGTCCGGACTTGGAAGTTCGGACATGCCCCGTCGTTTTATAAAATTTTCCGAGTTTCAGTTGTGTCCGAACTTCCGTCCGAATTCGGAAGTTCGGACACTCGAAAAATTTTCCCAGGCTATTTAGTCCCGACTTGTGTCCGACCTTTGATGTCCGGACACAAGTTCGGACGTCTGTAAATTTTCTTCAGTTTTGGCCTCGACTTGTGTCCGAACTTGGAAGCTCGGACACAAGTTCGGACAGGTTAAAATTTTCCTTGGTTTTGCCTCGGCTTGTGTCCGAACTTCAAAGCTCGGACACAAGTTCGGACATAGTGTAATTTTGAGCAAAAACTTTGTTTAAGGGTAGGAAATGATACCCAATGATGGGGATTGATAAGTGATGATGTTATAAGGCTGTTAAGGATATGTTAAGTAAGTTATAATGGTAATTGAGTGGTGAAAAGTTGTAATAAAAATGTAAAGTTATAAAACTACCGAACGGGGTTAATCATGGGCGCATTAGTCGTTAAATAATTATGTTACCCCGATGTTAATAAAGATAGTTATAATGTTCCCAGTTGTTCAAGGATTTTCGTGGAACATGTGATGGTACATTAGAGTGCACCTTCGGTGACAGGTATGGTTTTCTTGCAACCTGTGTCCTACCGGATTACACCGGCTTGTATGCCAATGTGTTTTTCTGTGTGTTTGCCACCTTGCAAGATAAAGCATGAAATGAGTTTACAGTAATTCATCATTGTGGCGTAACTAATTCCGATACCGCTTAACCTTAGTTAAGTGTTAAATAATAGTTAACCGACCTTAGGTTCACATAAGAGATCGGTATTCGGAATAAACGTCCCAACCCATGGGAACGTTCTAACTACGGCTATCCGTGCGTTATTGTATGTTGTGACAATGCGCGATGTATGTGACTTGTTTAATATGTTGTTGATGTTGGATACTGTTATCCGTGTTGTTGAAATGGGATATGATTTCCCTTATGTGTCTAACCGAGTTAGTAACACTATGTGATGTATGTATGTGATAAGTTCCATAAGGGAACCTCTAACTAATAAGTATATGTTATGTATGGAGAGGAATCCGGGTGTCCCGGTCGCGCGTATTGTTTGGGAGTTAATATATATATATATATATATATATATATATATATATGTGAATTAACTCCATCCTGTTATGTTAGGGTTGTTTTCCTTCATTGGATTTCGACCTCCCACTAGCTTAGCCAAAGCTTACCTACCCGACCTCCACATCGGGCTAGGAGGGAAATTATGTATAATGTTGGTAGGGTGTCGAGGCCTAAGTTCGCTTTGACTCCCTCTTTGTTATGTTACGGTTGTTTTTCCTCCTCGAATTACAACCACCCACAAGCTTAACCAAGGCTTACCTAACTCATCACTATTGGAGCTAGGGGAAATTGTGTATGTTGTGTACGGTCCTATATGAGGCCGCCACTCAAGTAAAGAAAATGTATGTATGTTGTGATTGGGCTTATATCACCCCGGCACTCCCTAAGTGAAGTTCATGTACTCTAAGAAGAGTGAAATTAGGTTGTGTATGTTATAAAGTGAAGTGTGTTGTTATGTTGAGTGTGCTAACCTTGTGTCTGTATTCTATTAATGGATGTTTGCTTATAAGCATGATATGTGTGTGAGTTGTGCATGTTTGAAATAAATCAACCGCATGCTAAGATGACAAATAGTTGTGCGTGGCCCGGTAGCATGCGGGCTGCGGATTACCATACCAGCAAAGGTGCTGACCCCCTTTGGGGGCTCCCATACTTTTCAGGTACAAGGAACTGTGGAAGCCGTTCGAGAGTAGGACGGGGTAGTGTTTGTATGTGGTAGTCATGAGAATTGTGGATGTATTATAGGTGTAGTAAGACCGAAAATGTATCGGCGTTAGTTGGTAATTACTCGGTACAACTGTAATGTAAGTGTATAATGAATGCTGGACATGGAACGGGAATTATGTGTAGTTGCTCGGGAGTTTAGTCCATCAGACCGGTACGATGTATGTTGTTAGCCACGTGGGTGGCTAACGGCGTGTAACACCAAAGAGTTGAGTTAAGTTGTGAGTTGTGATTTCCGCTGCAAAGTGTTGTTAAATGTGTTATTTGTAGTTGGGGTGTTACAAAAAGTGGTATTAGAGCGAAGTATCGCTCTGATGACTGAATTACCGAGCTTAGGAAGTACCGAGTTAAGAGTTTAGTACTTTGGGTTAAGGGTTGAGTGATAGCGTGAGAAGTGCGCTAGATAGGGAACACCAGTGTGTACTGGATACCTACAGTATCCATCCCGCCCTCCACAAACCCTATTATATAACTTGGAAGGAACGCCAGAGAGATGGAAGTCATCTCTTACTCGGGAAAAACCCGATCTGGCAGTTGATATTTACCCCTGTAAGTACGGAGGACCTGTCATACGGTAGATCCCGAAAGGTGTGATCCCGAAGACGGTCTCCATTTTAACAATATTAACCACTCTTGTTAGTGAAAAGTGAAGAATCTTATGCACAAGAGAATAGAATTTCCGGCACCCTGGGTCGACATGCGAAGCAGTCGAGGATAACCAGCGTGCAAGCACTAACCGTGCAACAGTGAGGAAGTGAAGTAGTAGAACCCGAGACGAGTGTCTACGGGACTACAGATGTTAACTAATACACCAACGGTATACCAACCGATTAAGGAACCACAATATAGTACGAGGAGGATACGATACTAAGTAAAAAGGGGTCTCCCAGAATGGGAAACACCCTAGTTAATGGTTATCATGGGAAGACAGTGAGAAGTACCCCGAGGATTGTTGTTAGGACTGTAAGATCAAGTAAGGGCCAGCAAGGCCATTGATGTTGGTGCGGAAGTAAACAATGCCGCAACCAGTGTGTATTGAACCGAAAACCCGTAAGCATGGCGCACTTGCCATGGCAAGTGCTGCTACAACAAGGTTGTACGGGAAATTTTAAAAACAACTACCAGTACTTAGTAAAGTACCATGAAGTGAAGTGAGATCATAATAACTGTGGAAGGGCTTGGCAGCCTGACCTCTGTAATTGGAAATACACCAGTCAGCAAGAAGCTAGACTTGGATAAGGCTTGAAATGTTGTAAAACCACGAAAATTTTTCTTCCAACCTAAATTTATTTTCAAACTCTTTTCAAAATCAAACTTTCCTTCAAACCCATTTTATTTCAATACCAACCTTCTTTCTAAACAAAACCAAGAGACCTACACGGGCCTCAGTGCCACATGGTAGGTAAGTATTACCCAGTTACTTTTAAATAACCGGATGGCAACCGGTAAACCCAAGGGTAACAACCCGGGGAAATGGATGGAGCTCATGATAATACAACAGTGAATAACTTTCCCTTGATTAAGTTCGGGAAGCATGGAATGCATATTATCACAGGATAATATAAGAGGAGTTGACAACAGAATACTTCACCTAGGCGTGGGACGGACACTACGAGTATACCAACTGTAATGTGGGACGACCGCACTCCGATAGGAGCTTGTGGGCCTGACAGACCTACTTATGGGTTAGTCAGGTAAGTAGCAATGTATCAGTAGGATACCCCATGTATGTGTACGAGTGGAGTCTGGAACACGGGAAGTAGTCGACTCCATACTACGGTCCGAAGTAAAGGTCAAGCAAGAGCAATGGATTACCATCGGATGGTTGGAGCAAGAAACCCAGTAAAGTCAATGAAACTAAAGGAATCAGTAAGTCTATTTTAAGGAAATGTTTAAAGGTGAACAAGTGCGAAGTGCACTAGTTGGTAAGTAAAGACATGGAATATGTCATAAGGAACCTGAAGGACGAAACATATAGCTGGAGTAAGTACTCATCCTAAATATGGTGAGGCAGATGCCTACTATGGATACGTTGGTGTACAATGAACGGGATGACTCCCGAGATGATCACAAGGGATATCAATCTCACTAAAGAGGATAGTTAACCGGCCAAGAACGCAAGGCGATGTAGTTAATCAAACGTACTCATAAGTACAAGCCAGATGTAATGGCATAACCTAGTAACACCCAGGAACTATCCTTAAAAGGGTGTTTGGGTCATCAGTGGCTGAACGGGATAACGTGACAGAAACACAAGGGTTGAAACTAACACCCGGTTTAAGCATAAGTCGTCAGGAAGAAGTCTGACATCCTTGAAGGAACAACGACCTGGCCATAGAGCCCAATACTACCTCTAGACCATGTAATGTTGTACGGAGAAGTAAATGTGTGTGAACAGCCTACAGTGAGTAGAGCTCGAAGCAATAGGGCTTATAAGCCATAAATGGCATGTGTTAAGTAAATGTTATTGACCACAGAGATTTATGTTATATAAGTAAGTAAGTGGATAACGAACCATTGCTTTAAGAGTGGGGATACCTCTCGATGTGTGAGACCGCAACAGCGGTAGTTATGTGAGCAGAGTTCAGAGAATATGTCAAGAGTTGATCATGTTGTTATTACCCAAGAATGATGTGAGTAGGAATAAATCGAAAAGAGGTGTTTGTACCAGTTGTGGAGACCGCAAGAGTAATAAGTCTAATAGCAACCACCATATGTGTGTGATGCTAAATGCGTAATGAACAACGCTCAAAGAGCATAAAGACTCAAAAACAATAGCGTGTTCAGCAGTCGGCCAACTAAGTGGCGAAACACAGTGTAACGGCGGAAGCTAATATAATAGCGGATGCAGTATAAGTTAAGGTCATACAATGAGTAACCGCACGGTGCGCAGTAAGCGACCGTTGCATAAGTAGTGTTAATTAATAATGTGGTAAATGAGACCAGTTATGAGTGAAACTCAGTGGACATACAAGTAAGTGGTGATGATACGCAGACTGGGCAACAAGCCAATAGTCGGTACTATGTGATAAGGAAAACAGTGTGAATTCCTATCGCTACCGCATAAGAGATTTACTGTCAAGAGTTTACGCCTCTGCACTCTGTATGACTGAGTGTTTTGGTATTGCGCTTGCGCGGTAATGATCAAGTGAGATAGCTAGGAATTTAGAAGATGTCGATTGTGGTAGGAGTGTAAAGAGTATTATAACGCAATAAGGACCGATGCATAAGAAAAGCACGGTCGTACCAATCAAAGGATACTTGGTTGGCATAAGTGACTACAGTAACACGATTATTAAATATCGGTATGGAATATACCTCAAATGTTGGAAATAACCGAAAGAGTACTACTCATTAGGTAGTAGCTCAAATTCAACCGACAATAAGTCGGAAGAAACCAAGTAAATCATTGTAGAATACAATAGATTATCATGGAAATGAATAGAAAGTTTGTAACTCACCGAATTCGCTCATGGTAAGTGATACCACGCGTCGGTTGAGTAACCGTTATTGCCAAGATAAAGGTAGTAATCGGGGATGTACAATACGGTAAGAATAATATAGGGGGCAAGCTAAGCTCTAAATTATCAAGAGTCGCGCAGCAGAAACTAGTGAGCCAGCGATTCAAGTGTTGGATGTGAATAGTGAACATGAGTGAATGGCAAATTAATGATGCCTAAAAACCTCACAGGCCAGAATCGAAACCAGTTAAGAGTTAAAATAAACTCTAGTGAGAATTCTTGGTTAAGGACTAAACCGCCAATATGGCTAAGATCCTCAAACCAGAACATGTTGTATAATAAACCGCGTGGAGATAAAACACTTCACGACGGTAGACCGTTATAAACCAGTGATTAAGTGATTGATTACGTGGGCGTAATCCCTTTTAAGGGGGGTAGAGCGCAGAACCACTTAGTGTTGTTACCGTACAAGCGTACGTAAACTATGGTGTGCATAGCACAAAATGATTTGTTTTGATGATTGGTGCGTGTGTTACATAAACATACGCATTCATTCGTGGTTTAATTATGGTAATTGCACACTGAAGATGCGAATACCATTGTGATAAGTGTGTTATTTTGTTAAGAGATGTGTGAAAGTATAAGTATAAGGGGGTAAAGAAACTCCCGGGGAACTAAAACCCCGACTATATATGTTCATATAATACTAAATGTAAAACCGTGTATCGTATTTTGATAAAAGTATATAGATACAGTGTTGTGATTTATGAAGAGGTATGAAACCGACATAGAACCTAGTGAGAATAAGATTCCCTAGGTGACTGGATTAAGTTGAATTTGGATGATGATCGATAGACGGAGTTCTATCCCTTGGAGATGTATGATTATGACTAGATGGATTAAAAGATAGAAAATGGTATATGCTTGAATTAGTTGTTGGCTGAAAATGTAGTAGGAGGTGAAACTTGATTATCATGAAATCAAGGGAAGCCAAACACAATTGGGGTGGAGAGATAGTTCAACACTGATGCTGATCACATCAGGGTTGGATGATTCTTGAAACTCCCTATAAGTGGTCATAAATAATCACATCAAGAATAAGATGCAATTAACAATAATTGGACTTGGAGTTGTATGGTGTTTTCAAAAGAATTTTAAAATGGTGGTTTCAGATTTTCAATTGGTATTTTCAAGACTTCAATTAATATTTTTAAGATTCTTTAGTGGTATTTTCAAAGGAAGGACTACCTTTATGTGACCTCGTAGAGGATTTTCAACTTGTATCCTTCCAATAAAGGATTTCATTATACTTAACCTCATAGAGGGTATTTTCCTACTACTTGCTCACGAGCTGAGGACGTATGAGCCTTTGTCTTAGGACCGGTGACATGAGAAGTATATTATAAAGATGTATGCAATTGTTTTTGATCTCCCAAAGGAACGGGGACCAGAGTGTCCATCGTGACCGGTTCTGCGGATCACAGTGTATATGTACTCAACATGGGTCTCGAACCCATGAAGAGATGGAAAAGGAATTTCTGGTTGATATACATGCTATGACATGTTGTGTGGTATGTGTAATAATGATTATTTTGGACCTTGAGTCCTAATGTGATTGAATTCCGGAAGTGTTATGTTATCAAGACCTATGTGTCTAAAGGATGTTGTGTTATCAAGACCACGAGTCTAAATGTTGTTATGTTACCCAGACCAAGAGTCTAAGGGTTGTTATGTATGTACAATGTTGTTGAGGTACCCGGACCATTAAGTCCGAGGTTACTAAGTAAGTATGTTATGTTATGTATGGATGTGAATGTGTCACCCGGACCGTTAAGTCCGAGGTCATGATGTAAAGTGTGTTTGTTATAGAAGTTTTATGCTACAAGTAATCCCCGTATTCTAACCAATGATGTGTGGGAAGTGTGAACTTCGAGGACGAAGTTCTTTTAAGGGGGTAGATTGAAATACCCCAAACCTTAATGTGTTAATTAATTATGTAATTGTAATTTTCTAAGGCTAATTAAGTCCTTAAGATCATTGGTGAAGAAATGAAAACCAAAAAGAAAAAGGAAATGCGTAAAAATCACAAAACATGAAAATACGTATTTAATTATTTTAGGAGATACATAA
The DNA here is from genome assembly GCA_023374045.1 of Limonium bicolor. NCBI lineage: Eukaryota > Viridiplantae > Streptophyta > Magnoliopsida > Caryophyllales > Plumbaginaceae > Limonium > Limonium bicolor. Next base: position 284,555,619 of record CM041781.1, read on the forward strand.
CCTTCATTAGGGCTATAAATATATTTTTATACCTTAATTACACATTAGGAACGTGGGGGGAAAATCCCGGAAGGAAACGGATCCAAACAATGCGTTTAAACGCTAACGGTCTTAAAGCGCGTTTTTCGAGAAAACCCGAAAACGTGACCTTAAACAGTTAAATGACCCCGTAAAAATAATAGTTGATTTTGTAACAATAATTACACATTAATGGGAGTTTAATAACCATTAAAATTAAAGGAATGAGAAAATTCCGGAAAACGGTCCCGGTTAGTGAATAGTGCTAAACCGGGTAAATAAACAAGCGTTTTCTGTTAAAGACGAAAAACGCTCCAGTACGTGTATTTAGTGGGCCGGTTTTATTAATGTAGACAGCCCACCCACACATGACTAGTTAGCTAATTTATTAAGTCAAGAGAGAGCCAAAATAACAAAGGGCACAAATACCCCTCACTGTCTCTCCTTCCTTACTTTTCTTTCCCCTCTCTTTCCTTTTCTCTTCCTCTCTTTCCTTTCCAGCCGGCTCCTTCCTCCTCTCTGCCGATGGAGTTCTCCTCACAAGCCAACAATGGCTTCCTCACTTCTTCTCCATGTCCAGCTCCATTTGAGCTCCAAATCAAAAATAAATCACATATTCTTCTTCCTCTCATCTCCCTCTATCATCCTCTCTTTTCGAAATTTCAAAAGGATGAAGTTGACCTCCATGGGTTTTCCCCATTCAAAGAAAATGGCACCAATGTGAAGCTTGGAGCCTCCTCTTCCTTCTAAGGTAAAGATTCCCAAGAAAAACTCATTTTCCCTCTTCATCTCTTGGTGTAATCGATTTTTCACCATTTTGATACCTTGTTTTTCTCCTTGTTCTTGAGCTCCAAATTAATCCCAATGGTGGAGAAGTTCCCCTCTTGATTCAAGGGTGAAAATCCCTCTTAAAACTTCACAAAGGTAAACCCTAACTTTGTTTCTAGCCCTTTGATTGAATTGAGATATTCCAAGGGTTTAGATAATTAATTAAGTATGTTTTTGTGTTCTTGGATGTTGGGATGGAGTTTGGAAACTCCATGCCCTCTTGACTGATTTTGGAGAAGATGGAGCAAGAGGTGAATTAAGGATACTTGTGAAATTAAGGTAAGAAAACTACCTTAAACCTTGTTGCAATTGTTTTAAGTGTTTGGGATGGGTAAACAATTTAAATGAACCCAAATTGTGAGTTGAAACCTATGTTGTAATGTGTTTAGTTGGTGTTGGTGAGGTTTGTGGATTAATGTTGAGTTGAGGGCCTTAAAGCCAAATATTGTGAGTTTGTGATTGATATTTTGGTTATTGAGATCATATGATTTTTGGTGATTATGTTGTTGTTGATGGAATTTAAGGAATTGATATGTGCTGTTTAGGAATGAAAGGATAATAATTGATGAGGATGAATGTGTAAGGTTTATGGGGAGGTTATGGCAAAATTTTTGGGAAATGAGTGTTTGATGATGGCTTTATGGATGAGAGCATTTAGGTGTTGATTTGGGATGTTTAATGTGGAAGAGAATGGTTGTTTGTAACATGTAAAACAAGGATGGAGTGTAGGTTTGTTAGGAGTGCAATTCTGGGTAGAATTTCCCTCTGTTTGCTGAGTTTTTGGGTACGTCCGAACTTCCGTCCGGACTTGGAAGTTCGGACATGCCCTGTCGTTTTATAAAATTTTCCGAGTTTCAGTTGTGTCCGAACTTCCGTCCGAATTGGAAGTTCGGACACTCGAAAATTTTCCCAGGCTATTTAGTCCGACTTGTGTCCGACCTTCGATGTCCGGACACAAGTTCGGACGTCTGTAAATTTTCTTCAGTTTTTGGCCTCGACTTGTGTCCGAACTTGGAAGCTCGGACACAAGTTCGGACAGGTTAAAATTTTCCTTGGTTTGCCTCGGCTTGTGTCCGAACTTCAAAGCTCGGACACAAGTTCGGACATAGTGTAATTTTGAGCAAAAACTTGTTTAAGGGTAGGAAATGATACCCAATGATGGGGATTGATAAGTGATGATGTTATAAGGCTGTTAAGGATATGTTAAGTAAGTTATAATGGTAATTGAGTGGTAAAAAGTTGTAATAAAAATGTAAAGTTATAAAACTACCGAACGGGGTTAATCATGGGCGCATTAGTCGTTAAATAATTATGTTACCCCGATGTTAATAAAGATAGTTATAATGTTCCCAGTTGTTCAAGGATTTTCGTGGAACATGTGATGGCACATTAGAGTGCACCTTCTGTGACAGGTATGGTTTTCTTGCAACCTGTGTCCTACCGGATTACACCGGCTTGTATGCCAATGTGTTTTTCTGTGTGTTTGCCACCTTGCAAGATAAAGCATGAAATGAGTTTACAGTAATTCATCATTGTGGCGTAACTAATTCCGATACCGCTTAACCTTAGTTAAGTGTTAAATAATAGTTAACCGACCTTAGGTTCACATAAGAGATCGGTATTCGGATAAACGTCCCAACCCATGGGAACGTTCTAACTACGGCTATCCGTGCGTTATTGTGTTGTGACAATGCGCGATGTATGTGACTTGTTTAATATGTTGTTGATGTTGGATACTGTTATCCGTGTTGTTGAAATGGGATATGATTTCCCTTATGTGTCTAACCGAGTTAGTAACACTATGTGATGTATGTATGTGATAAGTTCCATAAGGGAACCTCTAACTAATAAGTATATGTTATGTATGGAGAGGAATCCGGGTGTCCCGGTCGCGCGTATTGTTTGGGAGTTAATATTATATATTATATATTATAGAATTAACTCCCATCCTGTTATGTTAGGGTTGTTTTCCTTCATTGGATTTCGACCTCCCACTAGCTTAGCCAAAGCTTACCTACCCGACCTCCACATCGGGCTAGGAGGATGGAATTATGTATAATGTTGGTAGGGGTGTCGAGGCCTAAGTTCGCTTCGACTCCCTCTTTGTTATGTTACGGTTGTTTTTCCTCCTCCGAATTACAACCACCCCAAGCTTAACCAAGGCTTACCTAACTCATCACTATTGGAGCTAGGGGAAATTTGTATGTTGTGTACGGTCCCTATTGAGCCCAGCCACTCAATAAAGAAATGTATGTATGTTTTTGCTCGGGCTTATATCACCCCGGCACTCCCTAAAGTGAAGTTCATTACTCTAAGAAGTGAAATTAGGTTGTGTATGTTATAATGAAGTGTGTTTTATGTTGAGTGTGCTAACCTGTGTCTGTCTATCTATTATGGATGTTTGCTTATAAGCATGATATGTGTGTGAGTTTGTGCATGTTTGAAATAAATCACCGCATGCTAAGACGACAAATAGTATGTGCTGGCCGGTAGCATGCGGTCTGCGGATTACCATACCAAGTCAAAGGTGCTGACCCCTTTGGGGCTTCCCATACTTTTCAGTACAAGGAACTGGAAGCCGTTCTAGAAGTAGGACGGGGTAGTGTTTGTATGTGGTAGTCATGAGAATTGTGGATGTATTAGGTGTAGTAAGACCGAAAATGTATCGGCGTTATTTGGTAATTACTCGGTACAGCTGTAATGTAAGTGTAAATGAATGCTGGACATGGAAGGGAATTATGTGTAGTTGCTCGTAGTTTAGTCCATCAGACCGGTACGATGTATGTATGTTAGCCTTGTTAGCCACGTGGGTGGCTAACGGCGTGTAACACCAAAGAGTTGAGTTAAGTTATGAGTTGTGATTTCCGCTGCAAAGTGTTGTTAAGTGTGTTATTTGTAGTTGGGGTGTTACAGGCATAGTGGTAGTCATAGGTATGAAACACCACTTAGAGAACCAAGGAGAAAATAACATAAGTGTTAGGAATTTCGGTATGGAATGAGTAAGTGTTAAGGAGATAGATAATGAATTTCATGGATGTTGTATGAGGGTTTAAGTGTATCAAATGATGCTAAAAAACATTAGGAGGCTTTAGGAGAAGTTTGGTGAAGATTTGACAAAGTTTGGGCAAGTTTTGAAGGCGTCCGACCTAGGGGTCCGACCCAAGTTTGGGTCGGACAGCCTCTGTTAGACGTTAGTAAATGGTTCTGGAACGGTCCGACCCAGAGGACTTGGGTCGGACATGGGTCGGACGGTTGTGTTTTGAAGGACGGTAAATGTTCTGGAATGGTCTGACCCAGTCGAGTGAGTCGGACTTGGGTCGGACGTGTGTGTTTTATAAGGCGGTAAATGTTCTATAATGGTCCAACCCAGTCGAGTGAGTCAGACATGGGTCGGACGTGTATGTTCAAAGGTCGATAAAATTTCTGGAATGGTCCGACCCAGATGGTTGGGTCGGACATGGGTCGGACAAGTTAAGTTTTTCAAACCCGAAAATCACTGGAAGGGTCCGACCCAGTTGGTGGGTCGGACAGACCAAAATTTATAAAAAAAAAACAGTAAAGAATGTGGCAAATGTAGTTAACCCTAGGGGGTATAATGTAGGTAATGAAGGATTAGTTTGGGCATTAAAACATGTCATATAATCAGTTAAACATTTAATGTTGAAGCTAAGTAAATAATTAACCGACATTCTTAAACATGTATAGGAGTGACCTACGGTGGAAATCAATCGAAGCAAGGACCAAGGTATGGTTTTCTTGCAGTCTGTTGCCTACCGGTTTACACCGGCTTGTGTGTTGTTTGTTTTTCTGTGTGTATATGACGTTATAAGACTTAATCATGTAATGAGTTTACAGTTGTTCATATTAAGGTGATGTATGATGTGACTCATTTCCCTTGTGTGTGTGTCTAACATGACCTACCACTTCTTGTGAATTGTTTGTTAAGTTCCACTGATGAACTTCTAACAAGTGCTAACTGGGAAGTGAGGAATCCGGTTGTCCGGTCATGCATGTAAGTTAAGAGTAGATATCTGAATCAGATTCGACTCTTATGTTGTTAAGATTGTTCTCCTTAATCTGGCGTTCGATCTCCCGCTAGCTTCCTCCAAAGCTTACCTATTCTGACTTATGATCGGTTTAGTGGGAACATGTGTTTTGTGGTGTTTCGGGTCACTATATCCGAACCATCTGTGACTTAAGTTACTTTTCGAATAACAGAACGGTAATGAGTGTGTGTAACGAGCTTAACATGAGAGTGAACCATTCTCTAGGCTCTTATGTTATTTAACCTTCTTGGTTTGTTATTGTGGAAAGAGGATCCACTGTGTATGTGATGTTGTGCTATGCAATAATAATGCTATGCCACATGTTATGTTATGTTATGTTATGTTTAAAATGAATGCCATGTTATCATGACAATTAGTTGCGCGTATTCCGGTAGCCGATGGGCTGCGCGTTAACCATACCAGCCAAGGGTTGCTGACCCCCTCGGGGGCTCCATATTTTTACTGCAGGATGAGGATCGAGGAAGCAGAGTGGCTGTAGGTTCTAGGCTGCAGTTGTACTTTTGGTTATTTTGGATGTTGAGCTCGGGATGCGCCTGTGCTCCCTTGGCATTATAATTTTGGTTCCGTTGATAATACTGTGGCGGTATATTGGCAGTTTACAGTAAAGGAATGTAATTAAATACTCGGTATTGTATATGATGTAATTATGGTTTAGTTCTATGCTCGGGAGTCTGATCATCAGACCGGTACACTTGTATTTATTCTGCCTTGTTAACCACGTGGGTGGTTGACGGCGTTAGCACCGAAGCGTTTAGTTAATGTTTAGTTGTTTACTTCCGCTGCGATTTCAACTAGTTGTGAAGTGCGATGTAGGGGTGTTACATAAAGTGGTATCAGAGCGATACTCGCTCTGATGACTAGAATACCAAGCTTAGGAAAATACCGAGTTAGGAAACCTAACTACAGTTACCTAAGTGAGCAGTTATGGAAAGGTTAACCACTAACCAAGTGTGGAAATACCTTATTGTCGGGAAACGTTACAACCGTTGGAACCGATAAGTGTGCAAGCACAATGCTAATGAATGTTCGTGTGAATTCAGATGTCAGGTAGAGCACGAGGTCGAGGCCGCGGAGGCGGCATTGGAGACACTGGGAACCAGGGAGAGAACTCTACGGCACAAGTCATGGCCGATGTTGTAGCGGCCGCCGTAGCCCAAATGGTCCCACAACTTGTAGCTGCAATTCAACAGGGGCAACAGCCCGAAGTTCAACCACCACCGCCACGAGAGACCAACTGGGTCAAGGCTTTGGCAGACTTGAGACCCCCGTCGTTTCATGGGGAGACCGACCCACATAAGCTGGAGGCGTACATCTCCGAGTTGGAGACCGCCTACGAGACCTTGGATGTGCCTGCTAGGGCCAAGGTCCATCTTGCTGCTTACTACCTGAAGGGTTCGGCACAGAGTTGGTGGAAGCTTGTGAGAGAGGACCGGATGGCGGATCCTCAGTTTGGTTGGAGAGAGTACACGGCTCTGCTGCGAGCCAAGTATTACCCTGTGCATGTCCAAGAGGCTAAGCGCCTGGAGCTGGATAGTCTGAGGCAGGGGGACAAGATGTCGGTCGATGAGTACTACACTGCATTCACCGGTCTTATCCACCTGTTACCGGACCTGGGATACTCGAACCGGGTGCTGGTAAACCGTTTCTACAACGGTCCTCAGCCACCGTCTTCGCTATGGGATGGGGCCAGCTGAGTATACTACCTTGCAGGTAATTAGAATACGTGTGATGTGAATAAGTGTAATCCATAGTGAATATTAATGTGAGTTTGTGAGTATGTTTGCGGGCATGACTGACATCCTAATTCAGGAGTGCTATCATGCCGCTGCTAAGGTGGAGATTACCGTCCGTTTGAGGGACGAGAGAATGCGCACAAGCGCAAGGCCACGAGCGAGGGCCAGAGTCCCACAGGGTAACGGGGGGAAAAGAAGAAGAAACCTTATCCCCAGCCCCAGAAGAGTCAGCACCAGGGTGACAAGGGCCAAGCCCAGATCACCACAGCTGAGGAGCCACTGAAGCTCACATTTGCCATACGCGAAACCCCTACGCTCTTACCACCACTAAGGGTAATTATTTAATCATGTGTTGATAAGTTGAAGTGTATGATGTTAATTGTGAAGTAAGTATTGATTGTGTACTGATAGCAGCTAGCACGGGTTGTTCGGACCGGAGCGCCACTACTCTGTAAGTGGTGTAACGGAGACCACCCCGGCAAGGACTGCAAAGGAAACGACGTGCAGTGTCGTTACTGCGAGAAGTGGGGTCACCGTGACTACGAGTGTTACCAACCCCAACAGCAGAGTCAACAAGCCCAAGGGGCAGTGGAAGGGTAAGGCCACAGCGACTATTGATGGCCCGGAACGGCTAACCAGCCACCCACAGATCAGAGGCACACTGATTCCCAGAAGGGGAAAGGGTCGGACCTAGCAAGGCCGCCCTGAATGTGGTGGACCGGTCTGAGGCGCCAGGACCCTCTTCTAGACCAGGTACCCCTAAATTGTAGTGAAATAAGTGATTGCATACCGCATTTCATGCATGTGTGTGTTAGTGAGTCCAAGTTTACTACCATGTGAGTAAAGAGTTAAAGTATAGTGTGAAAATCACCTAATTAGATGATTCTAAACTTAAAGGAACCTTCAATATATGTTATCCAATCCCACCCACACCAAACCCTGAAGAAACCACCATCGGCATCACCGACTTTCCAATGGAGCAATGTCAGGTTATCCAGCCAGGTGATACTCTTAAATGGATACCTGACACCGGAAGCACAAATCCATATCATCAGACGATGCAATGAACTTGGAGCAACACCTGGAGGATTCTACACACCTGAATACCCGAACGGATCAAGAATGAAATTGAAGATGATGTGCATGGGTAAGGACTGGAATCCTTACACCAAGACATATCAAGAAGTGCGAGCTGAAGACGGAGCAATTGTACCGATGATACCTGAGGAGTTCCTTGCGGTCGTTAACCACGCCGTGGGAATTGCTCAGCAAGCTGAAACGGATTCAATTCCAAGTGTTAAGGCAGATTTGTGTATTGTGAACTTCTACCAAAAAGGTGGACGATTAGGTTTACACCAAGATAAGGACGAGTCACCCGAGTCTCTAAGTAAGGGAGTACCCGTGGTGTCTTGGTCCATTGGTGATACCGCAGTGTTTATATATGGCGAGCAGAAGCGTGCTGATCTCGCAAAGAAGCTAGTACTAAAATCAGGAGATGTGCTAATCATGGGTGGGCAGTCAAGGATGCTATATCATGGCATCAGGAAGATCAAACTGAATACCGCACCGTCGGCAGTGGTCAATGCCACACACATGAAACCCGAACGTTTGAATTTAACCTTCAGATAGTTTTAGAACCTTGTATAATTATGTAATGTGTTAAGCCAGTGTATGCTAAGGATGCTATATATGTGTTAAGTTATGTCAACAGTGTAAACCAACGTATGATGTAAGAAGAGTGTGTTAATGAATAAAGTGGAGTTGTTGAAGTATATCAACCGTGTTGTTACCCAATACTTATTAGTTTGCCAATGAATTAGGCTGTGCTCTCGGAACGGGAGGTATACTGAGTGTCTGCAATGAGGCAGAAGCCGGCAAGAGCGGCACAATCCTCACCGGTACCTTTCCAGTCAATGGCGTGGACGCTTCGATCTTGTTCGACTCGAGCCTCACACACATTTATTTCGCTATCTTTTGCGAAGAGGCTGGGGTTAGACGGTGATGAGATGCCAGACTTTCTAGTCACTCTCCCGTCGAAAGAGCGGATCAGGTGTACCCGCTACCACCGAGATGTTGTTGTGCGAATCAGAGGTGGAGTTTCCGATCGACTTGATAGAGTTCGACGGACTTGGTTTTGATGTGATTGTCGGGATGAACTGGTTGGAGCGGTACAAGGGCAGAATCCTGTGTGCCGAGCATCGTCTGCTTCTTTCGGAGTCCTTCTGGGGTTACTATATCTTACCGCCAGAGGCCTAGAGAGCCTTCGACTCAGATCATCACCGCCATGGCTATGTGTCGTGAACTACAACGAGGGAGTGATGTATACCTCTACTATGTCCAGGACATAGAGAGAGACCCAGAGTTTAGCCCAGATGTGTCGGTTGTGTCGGAGTTTCCTGATGTATTTCCTAAGGAACTGCCGGGCATGCCGCCAGCACGGGAAGTTGAGTTTGAAATTGAATTGGTTCCGGGCACCGGACCAATTGCGAAGGCGCCCTACCGTATGGCTCCAGCAGAGATGACTGAGCTCAAGGAGCAGCTGAGAGACCTACTCGACAAGGGATTTATCCGCCCTAGCATTTCACCATGGGGAGCGCCGGTCCTCTTCGTGAAGAAGAAGGACGGTAGTCTCCGCCTGTGTATTGACTATCGAGAACTGAATGCAGTTACGGTGAAGACCGATACCCTTTGCCACGCATAGATGACTTGTTTGATCAGTTGAGGGGAGCATCAGTATTCTCCAAGATAGATCTACGATCCGGATACCATCAGATTGCCATCCGTGACAGTGATATTGAGAAGACAGCGTTCAGAACTAGGTATGGACATTATGAGTTTACGGTTATACCGTTTGGTTTATCCAATGCACCAGCAAAGTTCATGGACTTAATGAACCGCTTGTTCTAAGATCAGTTGGACAAGTCAGTGGTAGTCTTCATCGATGATATTCTAGTGTACTCGAAATCGAGAGGTGAGCATGAAAGCCACCTGAGGAATGTGTTACAAACGTTAAGAAAGAATCAGTTGTATGCTAAATTCTCGAAGTGTGAGTTTTGGTTGAACCAAGTATACTTTCTTGGTCATGTAATTTCTGAGGCCGGGATCGCTGTTGATCCGGCAAAGATAGATGTAGTGCGCACCTGGCCTAGGCCGAAGACAGTTACCGATATCAGGAGCTTCCTCGGTCTAGCAGGTTATTATAGGAGGTTTGTAAAGGACTTCTCCAGTGTCTCGAAGCCGATGACTTCCTTGATGAAAAAGGATGCACCATTCGAGTGGACAGTCGACTGTGAGAGTTCTTTCCAAAGTCTCAAGGACGCTCTAACATCTGCACCAGTCCTGACTATACCAGAAGGTCCAGATGGTTTTGAGGTCTAGTGCGACGCATCAGGCAGAGGTATGGGTTGTGTGTTGATGCAACACGGGAAGGTCGTAGCTTACACCTCCCGACAGCTGAAGAAGCATGAAGAGAACTACCCTACCCATGACTTAGAACTGGGTGCCATTGTCTTTGCATTGAAGATATGGTGACATTATTTGTATGGGGTAAGTGTGACAATTTATTCTGACCAGAAAAGTTTAAAGTACTTGTTCACTCAGAAGGAGTTGAACATGAGGTAGAGAAGGTGGGTTGAGTTTCTAAACGACTACGACATTAATCTACAGTACAAAGAGGGTAAGGCAAATGTGGTAGCTGACGCATTGAGTCACCGAGCACACTTTCTCTCCATTCACTAGTCTCTCATACTGGCTTGGTTGAAGAGGTGCGGAGTGCTCAGATGACGGATCAGTATATGTTGGAGATCAGGCAGAAGCTTATTGATGGCACATTCGAGGGTCAGAAGTACGACTTCAGACTCCACGATGATGACCTGATTAGGCTTAATGGCCGACTGTGTATTCCGAGGAGTAGCGCTGAGCTAAAGGAGCGCATACTGAGTGAATCCTATTGTTCTACTACTTCGATTCACCCCGGAGCTTCAAAGATGTATAAGGGTATGAAACGTTATTTTTGGTGGACTGGAATGAAAAAGGATGTTACTGATTATGTATTGAGGTGTCTCACTTGCCAGAAGGTCAAGTTTGAGCACCGACGGCCTGGTGGTATGGTACAGCCAATGCCAGTGCCTGAGTGGAAGTTCCATGACATTTCTATGGACTTCGTAGTAGGGCTTCCGCCTACAAGGGGAGGTCTGAATATGATCTGGGTTGTTGTTGACCGACTGACCAAGGTGGCTCGATTCATACCGATGAAGGACACCTGGAAAGTGGCAAAACTAGCAGAGCTCTTTGATAGAGAGATTGTACGGCACCATGGGGTACCGAAGACTATCGTGTCTGACAGGGATACCAGATTCCTCTCAAGGTATTGGAAATCCACACGGGAAGCGCTTGGTACCGAGCTGAAGCTAAGTACAGCGTTCCACCCGCAGACAGATGGTCAGAGTGAGCGTACCATCCACACACTTGAGGATATGTTACGTGCATGTGTACTTGACTTTCAGACCAGCTGGATTGATAAGTTACATCTGATCGAGTTTAGCTACAACAACAGTTACCATGCTTCGATCAAGATGTCTCCCTTCCAGGCCTTGTACGGTAGACCATGCCGCACGCCATTATGCTGGGATGAGTCGAGTGAGACGGTCATTATAGGACCAGAGTATCTGGAACAAGTTCAGGCAGAAGTTCGCCAGATCCGGGCTAACATGAAGGCAGCTCAGGATAGACAGAAGTCGTACGCAGATGTCGCAGACGTGACCTGGAGTTCGCCGTGGGCGATCAGGTATTTTTGAGAGTATCCCCATGAAGGGAGTATTTCGTTTTGGCCAGAAAGGCAAGTTGAGCCCAAAATATGTGGGGCCTTATGTTGTGACGGAGCGGATCGGCCCGGTAGCTTACAGACTTGATCTACCCGCCGAGCTGGGCAAGGTACATGATGTATTTCATGTGTCCCAGTTGAAGAAATATATGTCTCATCCGTCTCATGTGCTTCAGCCTGAAAGGCTAACCTTAGAGCCGACCATGCGATCAGTGGAGACTCCGGTACGGATTCTGGATACTAAGACTCGAGACACTCGCCATAAGTCTGTGAGACTGGTGAAGGTTCTTTGGTCTAACCAGGACGTTGAGGAGGCCACTTGGGAGCTGGAAGATAAGATGAAGGCGAAGTACCCGTCATTGTTTACTTCTTAGTGTTTATGTGTATAGGGTACGGGGCGTACCCCTTTTTAAGGGGGGTAGAGCCGTTTCGGTTATGTGTGTACGACGTGTATTTAAATACATCGTCTATGTTATGTTGTCATGTTACAGACCGTTGTGTCTGAATGATGTTGATGATGTTGTATGGACCTTGTGTCCAATGTTATGTATCCGATGTTATGTTGTATGGACTTTGTAACACCCCAACTCAATCCAAATGTGGTCTCACAACTTAACAGCATATATTCATATACATGTCACAGAATTCTTTACACTCCAGACCTTGCCACGGTCTGACTATAGAATATACCGAACATTAGTACATAACAACCTTAACCAAATACATATCCTTCTTACAATCTCCTCACATCCTTTACATCTTACTAACTCAATTGCCATACGAGTGTACATGCACAACTCGTAGGCCACGCTTAACCCATAACATTTGTATCCCCTTCTTACTCTCACGACGACTGCCTCCTGATGTTCACCTGTGTAGTAAAAACAGCCCCCAAAGGGGGTCAGCACGAATGCTGGTACGATCCTCTCATGGCCCCCAAGCTAACGTGGCTACGACGACTAATTGTCGATAGCATGGAGGTTGATTAGATGCACAACATAATAGAAGGTGCAGTAAACAACAAACCAAATATGAACAATCAAAGTTCAAACATAACGAACGACTTAAATGCGTTCCCTTAATTAGAGAGTTAATTATCTAACTCCTTAAGTTATATTTCCTCTTAATCTTAGTCCATCCTTATCTCACCTCAATCTTAGTCTTATCTTAATCTTAGAAACAACCATCCTTTAATAAGGAGTGGATGTAGCTTATCTTAGTCTTAATAATACAAACCATCCTTTAAAGAGGAATGGTTGCAACTTATCTTAACCTTACCTTAATCTTAACCTTAACTTATTCTCAGTATACAAACCGTTCCTGGAGGGGAATGGTTGTAGCTTAATTTCAAACCTGGGATTTAGGTGATCCCACCGCACCATCTTAATGCCACCTACCCTGGACGGGAGTCCAGCGTAGCTGAGCCGGCAACCGGCCCTAGGCTACAAGTCCTTAAGCGGAAGTCGAATCTGCTATAGATACTGACCCCCTTTTCTTAGCATGCATGACCGGAGTCAGTCCCGGGTTTCCTCACTCAAGTTCCAGTTAGTAGTAGTCTCAAGACCATGTTTGTTGGTTAACCTCTTTCGGTTTATATCAAACTCATATTAGGGAGTGTTCCTTAGTCTCACTCAATTCCTTACTAAACGTTGGTTAGTAAGTTCTCACGGTATGTTGTGTTAGTTTTCAAACATCACACAACAATACAAAAAACATAATATTCGGTTGCATGCTTTATCTTGTTTAGTGAGCACACAAAAACAAATAGCACACAAGCCGAGGGACACCTCGTTAGCAAGCAGGTCACAAGAAGAACTGTACCGTTCACCATTGGTCATTCGGTTGCTTAATCTCTTCCGGAGTCCAATTTCCAAGTCCTAAAACATTCATTCAGTTTTAGGTTGTTAATCACTTAACTCAATTCAACTTACTTATCTTACTTAACTTACTTAACCCTTAATGATCCCAACCTAACAACTCTTAAGTCTTACAACTTAATCTTACAAACTTAACCTTAAACTTTTAAGCTTATTCTTAACATAATCCCCTAGGTCTTTATACCTCTAGTAATCATTGCCTCCTTAATGGGGTACCCTTAATACCACTAAATTCTCTTAGGGTTTCTTTTTTTTTAAGTCTTAAGGGTCGTCCGACCCACCAACTGGGTCGGACCCTTCCAGTAACCTTCGGGATTGAAAAACTCCCCTTGTCCGACCCATGTCCGACCCAACCAACTGGGTCGGACCATTCCAGAAATCCTCCCGTTTTTTAAAACTCCTTCGTCCGACCCACCGTCCGACCCACCAACTGGGTCGGACCATTACAGAAACTCTTATGGCGGCTTAACAGAGGTCCGTCTGACCCAGAACTGGGTCGGACCCTAGGTCGGACCACCACAGACCTTACTCTTAAGTTGTTCTTTCAATTCCAAATTTTTCCCCCAAACCTCCTAATGTATTCTAACATCATTTAGACCCTTAAATCCACCTTTAATCATCCTCCAAACTCATTAAAATACCCTCCAAAGATCTTCTTAAACATTTACTAAATTCTTGCAAAAACTCCTAACACTTGTTAGTTAATTCCTTATCTTTCCAACATGTACATTTTGTCTAAAACTTCAACTAACCAAAGTGTTTCTTTTCAACCCATATAACTCCTCCTTAACATCATTGCACTCCATCTTGCTTGTTAAACCTTCCAAGGTCATCTTGCATGTCCATGCACAATTTCTCTTCTTTTCATTTGTTACTCATCACTCCTAAACTCTTGAGCTTACTTATGCGTTGCTTTCCATTACCTTAACACCTTGACATTGTTCTTCATTTATCTTGACCATGTAACACCCTCCTTAGACATTTCCACCTCTTTTATGCATCTTACTCACCATTCTCCTGATCATACACTCTTATACGTTTCTAGTCAATTTCCTAGACAGTCGACAACATTCTCCTTCAATCTTCACTTCCATCACCTAAGTCCACTCATTACCATCTAACTAAACCTTATTGTTCCACCACTAACATCACCACCTCTTACACAAACTTCCCAACTCTCATTGTTCTACACTTAGTTCATACCTAAATCATCTCAAAGCATTATACATCATTTCCTCCAGATTCTTGCACAAGTCTTACATTCCTCATACCATGATTTTGGTGTGTTTAATACACTCACCAATCCTCTAATTCCTCCTAGACATCTCTAGGTCATTCTAAACCTCAGAACTCCTTAGTTAACTCATTTCCACTCAAATTCCTCATAATGACTACTAGTAAATCCTAGGTCATTTTAATTCACCACCATCACCTAAACACTTATTTTCTACTCAAATTTCGCCATAGCTCCTCTAGTATCTTATCATGCCCAAACACATTATTTTTCCTCATTCAACCATCTCACACACATCAAGTTCTTTCATCATATCTCATCACCCAAACCAACTCATTCACAACAAACTCAATATGTTGCAATAATCTTAAATTGCATAGCACTAAGGCTCTTAAATGACATGGCTCTTAGGCCCTTAAATGACTTAAACTTAAACACTGAATTTCCCACATATAAAAGCTTTCAACCTGCAAATACACCCATCAATCTCATAGTAATTATAATGCTCTTAAAATCCATCTTAAACTTATATTACTAACTCATTCCCATTGGCTGTTAGTCACCAGTTCACAAGCTTGTTTAAACTCTTCTTCCTAGGTTATTGAAATGGTATAAATCCCTAGATCCTCACACAGTTCTCTCACGTAATCTAATGGTTGGAATTCTAGTCTATCGTCGAGTTCTACCGGTTCTATCGAGTTACCTTGTTACCGAAAAGGGGGGCACAAAAACCGGGGTAGAAAGAGATTCGTAATAACAACGCAATGCAACGGTGAAAATTCTCAAGTGTTGTTCGCGTGTCTTTCATTGAGGGGTGAACCCTTATTTATAGTGTTTCTCACAGGCCCTCTGGCCCATCACATTGTGCCAGCTTGGCACATAAATATCTTGGTAGACCCACAAAATATCTGATAAATATCTTATCCTAACCTCCCTACCTTCGCCCGCTACCTGTACTTGCTTTATTCCCCTATTGACCGGTCACAGACGACCGGTCGCTTACTCGTACTGCTTTTGGTGACCTGTCACAAACGACCGGTCGTTTCTTATACTACATCTTTACATTCCAGGCGACCGGTCGTAGCGGTGCTTTTGGAGGCTGGTCATTGGCGATCGGTCGCTCTCTATGCTAGGCGCCGGGACTCTTGGCGACCGGTCGGAAGCGACCAGTCACTGCTTGCGGCCTGTCTGGGCTATTGCTCTTTCTTTGGGGCTTCTGGACATATTTTCCCCTCTTCATCAGTCCCACAAGTTCTACTTTTGGCATCTTGCGAAGAAAGTAGAACTTAGAATTTGACTCTTTCGGTCTGGGTTAAAAAAAATCTTGCTTTTGCGTTGGGCCTTGCCTTCTCGTTCCCTATTTCCCAGTCCCACAAGTTCCACCCTTTTTCTTCCAGATAAAAGGATGGGACTTCTTACGGTCTGTGCGATGCACGTGCCGCGTTTGTGCCGCACTCGCGTCTGTGCCTTTCCGGAGTAACCGTTGTAGAATTCTTATCGTTTCACGCACGCCAGCCGTCACTGCAGAATACGCAGAGTCCCTGTAATTTTTCTGCAGAAAGTGCTTTTTTGTTTGTTTTTACGTTTTAAATATTTCCGAAAAATTTATTTTTCCGCCTTTAAAAGGTTTTCAGGAGGGCGACGTTTTCTCTTTTCCTCCGATTTTTGCTCTTCTCAGGCTTTTCGAGTTCTCTCTGTCGCTGTGCCATCTCTGCCTTCTCTCTTTCTTTGCTTTGCCTCTTCTTCCCTACTTCATCTTGCTACTTCAATGGCGTCCTCCAGCTCCAAATCGTCTCGCGTTTCTGCTAAAAGCGCCATCGTGGGCTTCAAATCGGAGGGGAAATTCCGCCCGATGCTCTTGAAACCTAAGTCCGCCTATTCCAGTAATCGGGAGTCGTTACCTAGCATTCTGGATGTTAAGGCTCTCGATTCGCTTCTTGCGAAGGCGGACGTTCCCACGGGGACTCAGATTTTTCTTCCCTCCGAAGATTCGCACCCCCTGGACGACTTCGGCCGCGGGTACGTCGTGTATTCCAATTTCTTCTTGCGCGGGATAACGGTTTCCCCCACCCGTTCGTAATGGGGTTTCTGATCCGCTGCTGCACGCTTGCCCAGCTTCACCCGAAGGCGGTGTGCCACCTCCATGCTTACATTGCTCTTTGTGCCGAGGAGAGGGTCGCACTTTCTGCCACGGAGTTCATTCAGTTCTTCACCAGCAGGGTCGACTCCAGCAATTTGACCATATCTGGTCGGTCCGGATATTCGCTCTTTGAGTACAAGAAGCTTGCTCAACTGGAACGCACGGTGGTTTGTCATCGTGCCGCCTACCGGGAGGTATCTCGGGGTCGCCTATTGTCCCTCGATCATCAAGGGCTCCTCACATTGCCCTACTGTACCTAAATCGGAGCTTCGCATGTCTCGGGTCCTAAAGACGGTGGGTGACCTTCATCCGAGCGTGGAGGACTTTTTCACCGGTCCGTGCCTGGCTTCACTCGCGCATTCTGAGGGTAAGATTTTTTCCCTCCTTTTTCCTGTTTTCTTTTCCGCTTTTGCCTTGCCTCGGCTCCTACTTACCTATCTCCCTTTCGTCAGATTTTCCCCAGCTTGGGGTGAAGGTGGGCCCCTTTCATAGCTGGCAACTGGTGACCTTCAAAACCAGGGAAGGAAAGGTGGATTATTACGCCACCCTGGAAGCTGTGGAGGAGTCGGCTCTTCGCGATGAAGAGGCGGTGGTTGCCGGCCGGAAGAGGTCCGGGGATGAAGCCGAGCACCCAGAAGAAGTGGAGGCCGACGGGTTAGAGAAGAGGGGTCTCCCCGGACACCGGAGGCCCGGTCGCCTGACACTTCTAATCAATCAGGTACTTGGTACATTAGCCCAGGTTCCGGCCGCCGGGTGTTTCCTTCTCTACGCCTGGGTCAGACCTTAACTTTAGTCCATGGGACGAGAGAGAGAGTGCATGTGCGGCTTTGTCCTTTGTGCTTTTTGTTCGGCTTTTGTTGTTTCCTTTTTTTGCCTTAACTGTCATCCACTACTGATGTCTGATTCTGCTCATTCAGTTTACTTACCTTTGTACGTCTCCATGCTTTACAGTTTCCGAGGTTGAGAAGGTCGGGGCCGGGAGAAAGTAGGACCATCTGGCGCGGGCGAGGCACCCGGTAAACCGTCTTCAACTCATCGCAGAAGCGTCCTTGCTTCGAAGGGTAGGGTGAAGCATATGGCCAAAAGGACCAAGGTTCTGACAGAAGTGTCGATGGAGTCAGGTGCTTCGATACCGCTCCACAACAGGAGCCTTTGGAGGAGGCTGCCCCTTCTGGGCCCGGGGCTTCTCTCCCGGGGGGAGACGTCTTCGGGGCGGGCGCTACGCCGGGCGCAGCCGAGGGGGTGCGCCCGGGCCCTGAGGCGACGAAGGACGCTGATACCGCCACACCTCCTCACCTCCTCCGCCCACCAGTGCTTCTTTCTGTGGGCCGTCTGGAAAGGAGGGATGGTTCTACCACCGCGGCCAGCCTCTCCCTTTATTGCCTGTGACCGAGTCGTCTTCCTATTTTGACTTGTGGAAGGAAGCAATTCGCCGGTCTGACTCTCCCGACGGTCTCTTTGCCCCGATGAAGACTACTACTACGGCTAAGGAGAGGTTGAGGATTGGGGGAGGCGGAGCGGACGCTATCATGCGTCACTCCTTCCCTCTGGACGCCTCGCTTAACCTCATGTGGCAGGGGATCTACCGGGTGAGTGGCTTGGCTTGGCTTTAATCTTGGTGTTGCCTGCTCTTTTAAACCTTCTTATGCCCATTGTTTTGTTTTGTATAGACGGTAGCCTTTGCACAAGGTGTGGACGTGCACATACAGTCTCTCCGCTCGAAGCTCCACCTTGAGGAATGCGGGCCCGTAATGCTCAGGAGGAGTTGAGGATAGAGCGGTCTTCCAACAGCATCTTTGTTGATACCGTTCAGGAGGAGATTTCCAGGCGGGTGCATGAGCAGACCGCGACCATGAAGAAAGAGCTGGGTGATGCCCGTCGGGCGTGCACAAAACAGTGCGATGAGTACGAGGAGCAGCTGAAGAGGCTGCGTGAAGAAAACCTTTCCCTAAAGGGTCAGGTCCGGTCGCTGGAAACGGAAGCTGTGTCTTTTAAAAAGGTACGAAGTGAGTTTGCTGACGCCCGGTTGCATGCCTTTTCTGACTTGGAGTCCTTGGTGGAGCAGGCCCGGGTTTCCCACGATCAAGAGGTCGAGAAACTTCGCGCCGAGAGGGCCGCTTTGGCGCAGGAGAAAGCTTTGCTTGCTGAGGATAGGGCCAAACTTTCCCAAGAGCTTCATTCTGCCTCCGAGGCGAATGCTCTCCTGAAAAGGGAGTTGTCGTCCTCCGAGGCAAAGACGGAGGAGGTGGCCCGGGCGGGCGAGGTCCTGGCCTCCGAAAAGGAGAAGTTATCTGCCGAACTCCGTAAGTTGTCGGGTGAGCTTGCGGCTTCCACAGAGCAACGGCTTTCTTCCGAAGAGAAAGTAAAGATGTTGGAGGAGGAGTCTGCTAGGTTGCGGCTAGAAAACTCCGAGCTGGCCACGAGAGGTAATTCTTCGCTTTCCCAATCGTCCTATGCCTTTTCCCGCTTCTTTAGTAAAAGTCTTTCTCCTCCCTTTCCCTTTACTTAGGCCCGAGGCCTGGGAATCCCGTCGAGGGGCTAGAGAGGCTGAACCTGCGGATTGATGATCTTGAAGAAGAGCTGATTGCCGCGAATGCCAACCGCGATCGGTACCGGGCGTACGCCCACACCCTAGAGCAGCAGTGGCCGGTCTCGAGACCTATTCCCGGAAGGTGCGAGAGGACCTGCAGCAGCAGAGCACGAAATTTGCTCACTTGAAGGAATCCTTCACCTCTCAATGTGGGAGGATGGTCAAGTCGTGCCGCCAAATTGTCTCGAGGTTCTTTACGGGAAGGGGGGAAGTCATGGATGACGGTCTCTACCGGGAGTTGTCTTTTAAGGAGGTTGCTCAGAAGACCTCCTTTTACGAGGTGCTTGAGAAGTTCGGGCGCCTTCCTGGGGAGACATGCTTTGTTCCTGGTCAGGCGTCTTTTCTTCCTCCCGGGAGTACCGCGCATCAGGGTGGCGTAGGCCTCCGATCCTCCGCCGGGAGGTCCGGGTCTTCGGAGAGCGTTCAAGGGTCGCGGCCACGGATCTCGGTGCTGTAAAAGAGACTTAGATAGGCCAGCGAAAGCTTAGATTAGTTTTAGTTTTCTTTCCCCTCTTTTGGTTTTGATGTACACGTGCCTTCAACAGTTAATGGAATTATTTGTTAGTGCTTTTCCAATTAATGCCGTTTTGTTTCGTGACCGGTCGCTTTCTTAGACCGGTCGATTTTATTCTGCACGTGCCATTGATTTCCTTCCCTTAGTCATTTGTTTTTGTTCTGCGGGTGCGACCGGTCGCTACACTCGACCGGCTGTTCCGTTTGTTTTTTAGGGATGCGACTTGGTCGTTTTTTGACGACCGGTCTCTCCCGTTCTTGCCCGGTCGCCATCAGTGACCGGGCGTTTCTCGTTTGTTCTTTCCCTTCCTTGCTTTTGGAAGCCAAGCGATGGTACTCGCGATCGTTCCCCTTTCCCCTTCCTTTTCCTTGTGTAATGGAGGAATATTCGCGGGGGGGGATCCGACCAGGGTACGGTGTGGCGTCCCACACCTAATGATTCACCCATTACAGGCGACCAGAGCTCCCGGGGTTTTCGGAGATGGGTTTTTCATTGTTGCTCTTGCTTGAGTGCGACGACTCATAACAAGGTTTTCAGGGCATTACATCCTGTAGGGCATGGCCCGAGTATTTCTTTTTCAGGGCATTACATCCTGTTGGCCTTGGCCCGAGTATTTCTTTTTCAGGGCATTACATCCTGTTAGCCTTGGCCCGGTGTTTCTTTTTCAGGGCATTACATCCTGTTGGCCTTGGCCCGGGTGTTTCTTTTTCAGGGCATTACATCCTGTTGGCCTTATGACCAGCGGGTCGTTGTGCAGGTACAGGACTCCGTCTTCGTCATCCTCAGTGAAGTAGATGGGAGGAAGCTTTTGGTGTTTCGCATCCTTCTTGTCCGGGAGTTCCCGGTGAACCTCGTGGACGTGTCTTTTTCTTTCGTTGGGGGTCAGGGGCCCCACTTCTGAGAATAATCCTGTGAACATCCTCAAGGAAGGTTTTATTAGTTTCTGCATCTTTGTTTTGTTAACGTTCGTTTATTTGTAAATTTCGAAATACATGAAGATTTATTGGAATACGTGCACACTTATATGGTAAAAAAGCTTTAATAAAGTAGTAGCAAGCCACGGTCTCCCACGGGATACAGGGAAGATTCTTTTCTTTCTAAGGGGGACTTCGCCCCCTTTCCTAGAGGATTGCCCTATGCACTCTACAGACCAGTGATTACCCCGAAGGACTTGCTGTGGTCCAACTCTAGGTGGACTTCCTCTTCTGGTTTAGGCCAGGAGGACTGGCCGCCATAGTGCTGCCTGTGCTAGGTTCCCCTTCCTTTCTACTTGTTCTCCTCGATCAGCCTTAACTCTTTGGCGAGGTTTGCGCAATTGACGGTCCTGTGGTTGTGGTGTCCATGATACTCACAGAAGGCCACCGGCACCTCTCCCGGGTTGGGCTTCTTCGGCGGGGGCAGGAGTCCCTCTCTCACGACAGCGGCATATTTCCCTGGGTCTATCAGTACCGTAGGGAAGGCTCTGGAGCTCGAGGCCTGCTGTCCTTGGGGGGCCGGGGTCTTGGAATAAGGCTTGTATCGACTTCCCCCTTGGTGCGACCCTCCGGTCGTGACGACCCCTCCTGTCTGGTTTCCTTTCTTCTCACACGCGGCGGGAGCTCTAAAGCTGTTGAGGAGTTCCTTGGCCTTATTCTCCGCAACTTCCTATTTGAGGAAGTCATGGATCATCTCGGCTAGCTCACCATACGATTTCGGCGCCTTGGTGGCTATCTTTCCGGCGAGGCGGGGGTGGGCCAGGCCATTACCGAAGGCTTTGATCAGTATCTTCTCATCGATATCATCGATTTCAGCCACCTGCTTGTGGAACCGCTCGCTGTACTCCTTTACAGTCTCTCCCTTCGCCCGTTTCACATCCATGAGCTCTATCGTTTCTCTTTTTACCTTCTTACTGGCCGCAAAGTACTGCTGGAATTCCTCGGTTAGCTGTTTGAAACTGGAGTTCGACTGGGGCGGTCTGGACGAGATCCAGCTCAAGGCTCTCTTGGAGAGTGTCCCAGGGAATAAGTTGCACAAGGCGAGGGAGCTAATCCCCTGGGTGTTCATGGCGAACATGAACTTCTTAATGTGCTGAGCAAGATCCCCAGTACCATCGTACTTCTCCACAGCCGGGGCGAGGAAGTAGGGTGGAAGTTTAGCTTTACGGATCTTCTCGGAGAAGGGGTATAGGCTCATATCGATGGCGTCATCCTCTTCTTCCTCGATAGTGATTAAGGCCTCCCCTCGGGTGCCTCTTTTCCCATCATTGCTTCCGGCCGCATCCCGACCCTTCAGGACATCTATCGCCTCCGACATCTCCTCCCACTTTCGCTGGAATTCCTCGTCTCTCTGCATCAATTCTTGTTACAGGAGCTCGTTTCCTTCCACGATTTTCTCATCGATGGATCTGGTGAGGCTCGTCAGCATGTTCTCCAAGTCTTTTTTGGAGATGGAGTCGTGGGTTGTCTCAGGTCCGGTACTGCCGTCGTTGGTTTGTAGATTTTTCCTTGTCCTGGGTGCCATTTTCGTACCTAACCTGCAAAAAACATAGTTTCGTTCTTAGATATGTCGACCTCGTATGTTCTCCAAAGTTATTACTCTCGTTGGTGGACTCGTGGTTGCTAGATCTGAGCTGTTTGTTTCCCACAGACGGCGCCAAATGAAATGGTATAAATCCCTAGATCCTCACACAGTTCTCTCACGTAATCTAATGGTTAGAATTCTAGTCTATCGTCTAGTTCTACCGGTTCTATCGAGTTACCTTGTTACCGAAAAGGGGGGCACAAAAACAGGGGTAGAAAGAGATTCGTAATAACAACGCAATGCAACGGTGAAAATTCTCAAGTGTTGTTCGCGTGTCTTTCATTGAGGGGTGAACCCTTATTTATAGTGTTTCTTACAGGCCCTCTGGCCCATCACATTGTGCCAGCTTGGCACATAAATATCTTGGTAGACCCACAAAATATCTGATAAATATCTTATCCTAACCTCCCTACCTTCGCCCGCTACCTGTACTTGCTTTATTCCCCTATCGACGGGTCACAGACGACAGGTCGCTTACTCGTACTGCTTTTGGTGACCGGTCACAAACGACCGGTCGTTTCTTATACTACATCTTTACATTCCAGGCGACCGGTCATAAGCGACCGGTCATAGCGGTGCTTTTGGAGGCTGGTCATTGGCGATCGGTCGCTCTCTATGCTAGGCGCCGGGACTCTTGGCGACCGGTCGGAAGCGACCGGTCACTGCTTGCGGCCTGTCTGGGCTATTGCTCTTTCCTTGGGGCTTCTGGACATATTTTCCCCTCTTCAGTTATACAACCCATTACCTAATGTAAGCCCTAGGCTACATTGGTACTCATCTAAAACTCATTCCTTAAAACTTAAACCACCATTAGGTAAGTAATTTACCTTGTTTTCTCAAGCTTATTTTATCTTCCTCCTTAGACCTTCTTCTTGCATGAATATCGGCCACCACTTAAACTTCCTTTGCCAATGTTCTAACCAATATTCAATGACTCTCATGAGTACTAAACAATACACTAACCTCAAGGAATGAAAACCTAGGTTAGAAATGTGTTCTAAGGCATAAAAGTGGATGATTACCTTTGAAGTCTCAAAGTAGACTTGGGCATTGAATGAAAGAGGACCTCCACTAGTCCTTGGTGAATAAAACAAGCTAGAATAAGGCATAAAAACAAAGCCCCATGAGTAGTAAATTTTCGGCCATGTAGAAGAAGTGGTGGAAACATGGTTTTTCTTACATTTTCCTTACCTTGAATGAATGGAGAACCAAATGGGCTCTTCAAACTTGATTTTCCTCCATCAATGGAGTTTCCTCTTGGCACCAAAATGGAGCTTTGAAGGATTTTAAAAGATAGGAAGCAAGGTCTTGGTCTAACTAAGAGATATATGTGCTTAGTTTTTGATTTGGAGCTAAAATGAGTAAGTTGTTGACAAAGCAAGGTGGTGGTGCCATGGGTACTGCTTGGAGACGGTTTAGAACAGAGAGAAGAGAAAGAAAATCGTGGAAGAAGAAGAGAAATGAAGAAGAGAGGAGAGACGTAGGTTAATATAAGGTATTTTACTTTAATAAAGCAAATAGTACTCCTTTTACTTATCTCTTCTTTTCTTCCTTATTTGATGAAGTCTATGGTGACTCATCCTTAGAAAACCGGCCCCCTCATTATAACCAAGATATTTATGGTCTTGGTTGACCAACTAATTGACTTAAGTTAATTAAAACTTAAACTAGTCACTATTTGGCACTATTCACAAATTAGTGCACATATTTCTGAAATTTTTGATTTCCCATTGATTTAGGCTTCCTAATGTGATACTAATTAGTACAAATGTTGATTAAAGAGTAATGATGGACATTTAGCCACTCAAAACTCAATTCTAAGACAATTTCTCAAAAAGGTGCTTTAAGGAGTCTTAAAGCACATTTTATGTTTAAGCTTGTTTTTGAGCTTGGTTTTCTTTGATAATTGATTTAAAATGTCCATTAGCATATTACTAAAGTCTTATAATGGTATTTGGGTGCTAATCAAAGTCACTCCAAGCTTAGAGCACGTTTTTGCCCAAATTGCCCTTAAGGCACTTTCTTGTGTTTTCCTTGGTTTAAATAGTCTACCAATCTTTCTAAGGCATATTCTAGCCTTACTACATCATAATTTTATGTTTACTTAGCATACTTAGGTTTGGGGTATTTCAATCTACCCCCCTTAAAAGAACTTTGTCCCCAAAGTTCCCATGCATCTTATCTTATTAGAATACATGTCTTACCTCATTCCATAGATCATATAGATCATACTTATGTATACTCAAACTCATTGAATCCTTAGGTCCTCCATATGCTTATTCTTAAATATCACACAACATGCTTACGCATGTATAGCACTCAAAATTCTCTTTGTTTCTTTTAATGATTAAAACATTCACATAATTTCCAACGTATTCTCCCATGTCACCGGTCCGTAGACAATGGCTCATTCGTCCTCGTCACCATGGGCCAGAATACAAAACACTCTGCTCTCCCCATGTCACCGGTCCGAAGACAAAGGCTCGTGCGTCCTCGACTTCATGGGCGAGACTCAGTAAAAAGGTAATCCTTTTTACGAGGTCATGTGAGGAATAATTCCTCTAATTAAAAATAGAATCAACTCCAATTTCATTTTATCCTAAGGCCTCTATCCATAGTGTGATTTAGTTGTGACCACTGGTAGGGAGTTTCAGGAATCATCCAGCCCTGATGTGATCAGCATCAGCGTAGAACTATCCTTCCACCCCAATTTGTGTTCGGTTTCCCTTGATCCCTAGAAAATCAAGTTCCACCTCCCACGTCATTTTCAAACATCCAAATAATTCACTCATGTCCAATTTTCTATCTTTTTAGTTCTTCTAATCATAATCAATACATCTCCAAAGTGTGGACTCAGTCCATCCAAACATTCCCGATTCATCTCTTAGTAATTACCTCAAGACTTAAATTCCTACTAAGTTCTATAACTGTCCCATACCAATTCTCACCATCTTATATCTCATAACATTACTATCTTCTTCCTCATGCTCATGTCAAATTGTATCTCATAATGTTATCTTATTCTTATCTCACACATAGTCTCATATCGACTCATACCTCATATATTCTTATTTCTTAAGTCTCCTTAATCCTCTTCCTTAATTCTCTTAACTTGTACTCACACCGGAGTTAACAAGATAGGTACTTAATATGTATGGTATTCACATCTTCTGTGTGCAATAACCATGATTTATCTCAAAATGTTTATGTAAACCATATTCTCAAATTATTTTGTGTTATGCACACCGTAGTTTATGTACTCAGTACACAAACATACGCAAAGCGGTTTTCGCTCTACCCCCCTTAAAATGGATTACGCCCACGTAATCAGCATTATATCATCCTTGAACATAAGTTCAAGATGTCTAATTCTCACCAAGCATTCTAGCTTCCACGTCTTCTATCTTACTTATAATTCGATCAGAAATGACTTAGTCTCTGTATCGAGGATTCTTAACGGTACTTATACCGTTTCCTTAACTTAGTTTGGTCTAATCTCAAAGGTAGTGATCTGCTAGCTTCCGTTGCACGACTCTGATAGTTTTAGGTTTATTTGCCTCTCTTATCCTTTTTACAGTATCGGATATCTTTCTCTTGCGTGCTTATGGTTTAGCACTAAAGGTCCCTCAATGGTCACGTGTTATCTTTATATATACACTGCCTTGATGAGTTGTAGCTCGTCTATCCAGTCTCCCTGGAGATCTAATGTTCATACTCTTAGTGTTTTCTCGAATGTCTAAATCGTTCTCTCCAACTGACCTTTGGTCTGAAGATGATTCCTAATCTGAAACTACTGTTTAGTGCTTATTGCACTTTACAGTTTAATCTTATTCATCTTAAGACATGTCCTATGTCTATACTTAACAATCCGTGCTTCTCGCACTTCATAGTCCTTAATTATTTGTTCTCTGATTCCCTTGCGTTGCTGGTTCAACTGAATTCTTCTCTTCGACTGTTTGTGGTAATGGCTGCTCTTGTCTGATCTTGTGTCGTTGTCTGTGGTACGGAGTCGACTACCTCCCGTGTTCCTTACACCATTCGTCCACATACATGGGGTACCTTACTGGTACATTACTACTTACCCAACTAACTCATAAATGAGCGCGTCGGGCCTGCAAGCCCCTGTGAGGTGCAGTCGTCCCACATCTCGTTTTAGTAAACTCATAGTGTTCGTCACACGTTTAGCTATTGCTAATTATGAAGTATTCTGTTGTCGATCTCCTCTTTCATCGTTCCATAATAACACTTATTGTTCTTCTTGATTTAAACGAACTATGTTAAATTAGCATCTGTTTTCTTGCCAAGGGCTAATGATTCCCTGACTTTAGCTTTTGCCCATCTTAGATTGTGCTTAGTTATGATAGTACTATGAGATTGTAATATGTAAACATTGCTCATTACTCCTAAATTATGTGTGGACTGCAGCTGTTAATGCACTATACTTCTGTCAACTCAAATTAAGCTGCTGAAACTGCTTGTTTAAAGGTTATTGATACTACAGATTAATTTCATAGTTTATATATCACATCATGGTAAAAAATTCTGCTTGAGATGATATGGTTCCTTTGCTGTTTCGGTTCCTGTTGTCAAAAGTGTTTCCTTACTTGGAATTGCCCGGCATGTAGAAAAGTGATGCCATGCTTTGGTATTTGGAAATTACAGCAGCCACTTCACAAAATTTTGATAGTTTTTCTAGAATAACTTCTCCGCTTGTGTGCTGTTACATAAATGCTTCCGTATTTATCTCTGATTAAGTCAACTTTTGCTCTCCAAATTATACTCTTATTTTACTTCTGTTTTGACTAAATGAAAATACCACTTATGGCATGGTCCATGGTTAACAGCCTGTATTTTTGCCTTTCATTTTTTGCATTAGCTCAGGTTAGGCCATAGTAATATGCATCCCCTACTTAGTTGTATTATGCATCCTCCTTTGTTGATATCTTCCTGCTGTGCTTATTACAAATTTTGTCCAACCTATATGTTTTGGTTGATTATCACTCATGACCGAAAATATGAAACATCACCATCTCTTCAATTCCCTACCAGCTGTTTTAAATACATAGAATAATAAATGCATATTCTGTTTACTTGCACTGTTTCATTACTCACTATATGAACTACTTCACAGATATTTTGTTTCTGTTTCATTTATATACATGATCTACTTCTTCCTTACTACTAGTTTATTCTCTTTCGAGACTGCTTAAAAATGCATTAGTGATCAGTTCGCAATATCTCGTGAGTCCTTTGAAATTCGGTTCTACAACTCCGGCTTTCATTTTTTCCATTTTTACTAGTTTCCTTTACCATGATGTGCCTTGACCTTTGGTCAAGCAACTTGGTTTCTAACAATTTTGGTTTAAAAAGAATCTACCATCTCAGAAAGTCCAAAGCGAGGGACTACAACCTGAGGCTATGGATGGTTTTGGAATGCTTGCTCTATACAAATCAGAGACCAAGAGAAATGCAAGATATCAAAGAAGGTTGTGAGGACATTTCAAAGAGCTGCAGGATAACAAAGGCGGTACCGCAAAGATGAGAACAGAGGCACCACAAGAGAGGTGCCCGAAATGCAAGCTTGATTTCAATAACAAATCCTTTCTACTCAAGGATTCAAGGTACGGTTCTAAAACTAAATCAAGCTCATGACGATCATGAAAAGTAAAGAATCAGTAGAGGATGAGCTGGAGGTTCGTAAGTTGCCTTTTCGTCTGAATTAATGGTATAGTTATGCTGGCTTAAATTGCTTGTCGATAGTTTTACCCTTGCTTTATGCTCTGATTCTACCAATAATTTACGCTGTTACTAATGAAGATAAACAAGAACAATCTGAAACAGATTTTAACTCAGTTTTCCTCTCTTGCTGTATGTTTTAGCAGCTGAAGCGCATGAACTGTTAAAACTGTTGCAATTCCTTCCTTTGCCAAAAGATTCATTAGAATAGAAAACATTGATGTCATACTTTCTATGCTCTGTAATCGCTTCAAAATACCAGTCGTCATACCATGCTATGTTTGACAGTTTTGAACGGCGACAAAATTGTGAGACGGTCTGCGTTCTTTAACATTATTCCATGCTGAATTCTATACACAATATAAGCAGATTCACCTGTATTCACCAAATTCTTTGAACAGATTGTTTATATTCATCCTGCTTCTATCTGCCGGCCAAACTTCAATTAAAAATCATATGCTAGTTAAAATCTTAAGGTAATGCCTGATGATGAGCAGTTCTTTCTTGCTTTTAAATAGACTGCTACTGTCAAACACATTGTGGCTTCCTCGGATAAATATTCTGTTGTCATTTCCGTAAAAAATTTACTCTTACTAAGGACTTACCCATCTGTGCAGTAAGCTATTTGGTATTTGCCCCTATTTTTTCTGTTTAACTTGAATATTGCTCAAACTACTCGAGGTCAAAGATGTTAAGAATGGTCATTCTTCCTCTACTGAAGATTACCTTTGCAATTTAATAGATTTTTTGCTCCATCATATGTAAGCGTTATTGCCGTTGCGTAGTTGCAGCAATTTCTTATTTTTTAAGCTAGCAGTTCTCTCCAACCAAGAATAATGGTACCTTCCTGACAGATACTATCTTGTTGTTTCAACTATTATGCTGCTATCACCACTTGTTGGATGGACTCATGGTTTAACTTCGTTTTGTTTGCCTCTGTTTGACATATGAAAATCTGACAATATCAGGATTTAATAAATCCAACATGTTTCTGTATTAACAGTAAGGGAATGGTGTCATACCAAGACCGTTAATTGCTTCCGACGTCATTCATAACCAGCAAGCATGTTACTGCTTTTTCTAGCTAGAATATGATTATAGTATGCTCATAATCGCAAGTTTATTTGATATCCTCATTTATTGCTACCCGCTTGAAAGTACTAATGAACTTTTGAGGAAACCACAGGTGTACTTTTATCAGGGGACTGATCACCCCCTGAGGTATTAAGGAAAGTATGAAAAAGAAGGCCATAGAGCTACCTTGGGTTGAGACTTATGCCCGGCAAAGTCGCCAAGAAATCTACAGACAACTGTGTCAGCAAAAATTCAAAGATATTATCAGAATCCATGGCGCTTTCATAGGCCTTATGATAAAAGAAACACCCGGGCTATGTCCCGTAGAAAGAAACACCTGGGCTATGTCCCGCAGGATGCAATGCCCTGAAACACCTTGGCTTGGGTTGTCGCACCCGGTCAAGAGTGAAAACAAAAGAAACCCATCTATGGCTCCATCAGGAGCTCTGGTCGCCTGTAATGGGTGAATTATTAGGTGTGGGACGCCACACCGTACCTCGATCCAATACCTTCTAAAAGAAACACTTTAGAAGGGTATGATCATAAGTACCATCCTTTGGCTACCACAAGCAAAGTTGGGAAATATATATTAAAAGGAAGTACCATTCTTTGGCTAACATGAGCAAAGATCTTCTCCCTTTCAGGAAATTATCATTCTCTGGCTAGTATGAGCAAGGATTGGATCGTTATATTATCTTACCCTTCAAAAAGGGAATGGTTGGTCTTCTGCATGGAGATCTTATCATGGACTTCCGGACTTCTGGCATTCTTACATATTGTATATCGAAACATCAGGGGATTCATCCATCAAGATATATTATCTCGAAGATTTATGCCCCAGAATTTCCGATTTGTCTGACTCAGCAGAAAAGGCACTTGTGGGACTTTTGATTGTACCAATTTGTACCAATTTTTTGTAAGTTCATTTTCCTTCGTAAAAACTAAAGAAAAAGAACTTGTGGGACTAGGAGATAGGGGAAGAGAAAGGTAGAAGGCATGCAATTTTTTATCTTCTTTTTGTAAGTTCCACTTTTTTAAGTACCAAAAAGTAGAACTTGTGGGACTGATGAAGAGGGCAAAATATGACGAGACAGAAGAACCAAGACAGCCTAGATCCCAGGCCCCGACCAAGACCCCGGGCTTCCTTCAAAATCATGTTCAGACTATAGTTTGGGTGTCAAGCGTCAAGTCCACACAGAAGAGGGAGTGAAGAAAGAGCGTGCAGCGACCGGTCGGCCATGACCGGGCGCAAAGTATAAAGCAAGTGTAAGGAAATGACCGATCGCCTGTGACCGGTCGTTGAAACCGCAAAGTAAGCCAAGATAGTGACCGGTCGTATCTGGCCAGTCAAGTAACAAAGAAAAAGAAGTAGATGGTGACCGGGCGCCTGTGCCCGGTCGGATAGCTAGGGACAGAAGATGTAGAAATCAGGATAAGATATTTATAGTGACAACCTGGTAAGATATGACAGGTTGGCAAGCCTAGGAACCCTAGAAAAAGTCTATAAATAGAGATAAAGGAGCTCATTTGAGGGGGCACAACATTAGAAGAGAGAGAAAACTCTAGAATAGCTCTCTTGCATTGTAACCATAAGGAAAGGAATAAAGAAATTGTCTAGAAGTGGATGTAGGCCGAATTATTGGCTGAACCACTATAATCCTCGGTGTTCTATTCGTTTGTGAGATGTGAGTGACAAGTTATACGTTTTCAACTATGTTCTTGGAATTGTATGCTCTAGCTCTTTCTGTATCCCGTACTGATTCGGTCTCTTAATAATTGAGGTCTCTTTCCGTAGAGCCTCTTATCTTGTTTCTCATATTTGTTCTACTAGGAATGCACTTCTAGTTCCATGAGGAATGGGTAGTGTGCTTCCTGTGAAATCTTACCTAACCAGGTCCAGACTACTAGCATCAATGCGCGGTTCGTCTACCATCTTGTTTCCTTACTTATATTGGTCTTAACTCATAAATCTAATTGCCTCGGTGTCAATATTTGACGGCTCATACATAATGGTCGCCTTACCGCGCACCATGACTTAATCCACTTATCTAACTATTGTACTCATGACCACTACTACCGTGGTAGTTGGCCTTTACCATGTTGCCCATTAATGGTGCAACCTCTTACTCACTTATTCTAATGTCTTACCTTATACTCAATCCCTTCTTGGTGTAAACACACTGGGAGTTCTCTCATTCCGGTGTATGGCGGTTGCCGTACCGTGTTGTAAAATAGTTGACTCTTGATGTAAAGATGTTCTGCTTAAATCGCAGATTCGTAAATAGGCTGATTTCCCTCGCATTCTTTCCTCCTTATGGCGTTGCTTACCATGCAATTTAACCGGTTACTGAAGAAGTCATCCACTGAATCACAAGCTCTTCTGAGCCTTGGTCACTTGACGTGCCATAATGTGCACTCTCAATGTTTATCTCTGACGAATACTGATTCTTAAATCCCGGGTGTTGGATATGAGGTCTGTTTCTGCAGCCTTCCTTATTACTCAAGTGTATCTGATATGTTCCAAGGTAATCCCAAGTTTACAGTTTCCATTCTCTAACAAAATCGTATTGCATCTCTAATAAGTGAAAGCCCTTTTGAGGGGTTCATTCCCACTCATGGCCTCACAACAAGGAGAGGTATCCCCACCCTAAAAGGCATGGTTCGTTCTCCGCTCCTGTCCTTAGCATTATCTCAATATTCTCATTGGTACCCTTTCTTGGTAATATCTTCCCCAATCTAAGTTATAGGTTTGTAACCGTTCACATCTACACATTGTAGTCCCTTCATGGCTTGAATCAGCTCTTTTACAACTTACCGCGCCTCGAGTTCTGATGTGGTTAACATCCTTGGCTCGTAGGCTTTTAGTGCTTAGTGGTTCAGTTCATTACTTGTACTCTCACTCACCTGTTGGTCATTCTTAAAGGTTTTGGTCCTTTGAACACTATCCACTGTTAGGTTACATACTAAATGTAGTATTGGGTTTCATGGCAAGTTGCGGCGTCCTGCTTCCCGCTATGGAAGTTTATCCAGGCGTTCTGAGGTTACTTAGTGTCCTTGACGATACTGCCTTTCCACTGGACTTATGTCTTTTAGCAAATAAGGCTAAGTTCGTATTAGGCGTTTGCCTCACGGTGTTCAAGTCGGATATCATCCTGTCATCTTATACTTTCGTTTCAACGCTTCGTTCAACTTCCGTTGACTACGCCACCCGTTGATGATCGTTCACACTTGGGTGTTAATGAGTTAGACAAACAGTATTAACTGTCATTCATCAATTTGCTCGGCTCGACTATGCCCGCTCTGTGGAGGTAGTCCTCCGGGCTTTCCTTTTCCAGGGTGGTACATCTTTAGTCCTTAGTAGGTTATAGCTTATGTTCATTTCTTTTACCCTTATTTTCTGGGTTTTCCTAACATCTTCATTGTAGAATGTTTGTTATTGGTATTCTTAATGGTCACTTTGGGAGTCTTATCCCGTTTTCGTTGGAAGTCGTTGCGTCAACCGTCTCAATCGTATCTTATAATACATCCCTTGTATATTATTGCTTATATAGTGTTTTTGCTCGGATTGTTGAGCGATCTCTCAGGTTCCTCTCCCTGAGGTTCGGGATTGATGTCCTTACCGTACTGTCGGTTGTTGTTGTAGTAGGTTATACCGTTGCTAATATTTATATGGTTTAATATTTTGTCCAAGTTCCGCTCCCGGCTGACTAGTGTGTCACCTCATCTCATCATGGTCAGGCCGTCGGGCCTTTCCAAGGTCTTATTTTTCTGTTCTTATGGATTTACAATCCGGTACTAATATGTGTTACAACTGTAGCGTTCTCCTATTTTGCCATAATGGCTTTCCGTGTAGCTTAACCGTGGTAGCACTTGCTATGGCAAGTGCCATGTAGGATGGGCTATTGGTACAAGGTACATTGGTAGTGATACTTCCTTCTAATTTCCATGTAATTGGTAGTCCTCGGGACTCCTTCGATAATCTCTTATTTTGGATAACCGACCATCCGGCAGTTTCCTTGTTGTTTGACAATACTGTCATTTATCAGGGCGTTCCTCTTTCTGAGGGAACCCCTTAATATCTTCTTATGTCTTAATCCTCGCTCCTGTCTCCACACATTTTGTTGTGGTTACTAAGTAATGATTCTCCTTTAGGCACTACATCGTAGTCCTATTTCGGTATGCAATTTGTATGAGTTTCTACCATCGTCCGCGTTATGTTGGCCAGGTTTTGTAACCTTCCTCATTGTATGGGGTTTGGAGTTCCCGTTTCTAACTGGACTTTCCAGTAGTCTCAATCCTCATGCTTTGTATTATCCTACTGTTATGCTCCTTCGGACCACTGTTCGGTACTCATGTCATTTCCCCTTTTCCTTTCTATTGCACCCGTAGTGCTTTCCTTATCATTGGTATTGCGGGTTATTTCGGCTGCGTAGCATGTCGACCCATGTGGCCGGTAATTACCGTTCCCTTATTGATAGAATTCCATAGGTAGCGCCTGTTTCTCTGTTGCGCTCCATTAAAAACCTCCAAGTTCTCCGTAACTGTTGTGCAACAAGATGTTTCTCGTATTGCTTACTATTAGCTAACTGCCAGATCGAGTTTCCCCGAGTAAGAGAAGGCTTTCTTCTCTCTGGCGTTTGTTCCACATATTCAGGGTTAGGGATGTGGAGGGCGGGTCTAGGTACTATGGATATCCGGTAAACACCGGGAAGTACCGACTAACGCACCTCTCACTCTATCCCTCAACCCTTAACCCATAACTCAAACTCAACCTCAGTATTCACCTAAGTTCGGTATTTCTTGTCTTCAGAGTGTAACTACGCTCTGATACCACTTTTTGTAACACCCCAACTCAATCCAAATGTGGTCTCGCAACTTAACAGCATATATTCATATACATGTCACAGCGGAATTCTTTACACTCCAGGACCTTGCCACGGTCTGACTACAGAATATACCGAACATTAGTACATAACAACCTTAACCAAATACATATCCTTCTTACAATCTCCTCACATCCTATACATCTTACTAACTCAATTGCCATACGAGTGTACATGCACAACTCGTAGGCCACGCTTAACCCATAACATTTGTATCCCCTTCTTACTCTCGCGACGGCCGCCTCCTGATGTTCACCTGTGTAGTAAAAACAGCCCCCAAAGGGGGTCAGCACGAATGCTGGTACGATCCTCTCATGGCCCCCAAGCTAACGTGGCTACGACGACTAATTGTCGACAGCATGGAGGTTGATTAGATGCACAACATAATAGAAGGTGCAGTAAACAACAAACCAAATATGAAAAATCAAAGTTCAAACATAACGAACTTAAATGTGTTCCCTTAATTAGAGAGTTAATTATCTAACTCCTTAAGTTATATTTCCTCTTAATCTTAGTCCATCCTTATCTCACCTCAATCTTAGTCTTATCTTAATCTTAGAAACAACCATCCTTTAATAAGTGGATGTAGCTTATCTTAGTCTTAATAATACAAACCATCCTTTAAAGAGGAATGGTTGCAACTTATCTTAACCTTACCTTAATCTTAACCTTAACTTATTCTCAGTATACAAACCGTTCCTGGAGGGGAATGGTTGTAGCTTAATTTCAAACCTGGGATTTAGGTGATCCCACCGCACCATCTTAATGCCACCTACCCTGGACGGGAGTCCAGCGTAGCTGAGCCGGCAACCAGCCCTAGGCTACAAGTCCGAAGACAAGTCCTTAAGCGGAAGTCGAATCTGCTATAGATACCGACCCCCTTTTCTTAGCATGCATGACCGGAGTCAGTCCCGGGTTTCCTCA
The DNA here is from genome assembly GCA_023374045.1 of Limonium bicolor. Lineage (NCBI taxonomy): Eukaryota > Viridiplantae > Streptophyta > Magnoliopsida > Caryophyllales > Plumbaginaceae > Limonium > Limonium bicolor. Next base: position 284,590,618 of record CM041781.1, read on the forward strand.
CTCAAGTTCCAGTTAGTAGTAGTCTCAAGACCATGTTTGTTGGTTAACCTCTTTAGGTTTATATCAAACTCATATTAGGGAGTGTTCCTTAGTCTCACTCAATTCCTTACTAAACGTTGGTTAGTAAGTTCTCACGGTATGTTGTGTTAGTTTTCAAACATCACACAACAATACAAAAAACATAATATTCCGGTTGCATGCTTTATCTTGTTTAGTGAGCACACAAAAACAAATAGCACACAAGCCGAGGGACACCTCGTTAGCAAGCAGGTCACAAGAAGAACTGTACCGTTCACCATTGGTCATTCGGTTGCTTAATCTCTTCCGGAGTCCAATTCCAAGTCCTAAAACTGAATAGTCCTAAAACATTCATTCAGTTTTAGGTTGTTAATCACTTAACTCAATTCAACTTACTTATCTTACTTAACTTACTTAACCCTTAATGATCCCAACCTAACAACTCTTAAGTCTTACAACTTAATCTTACAAACTTAACCTTAAACTTTTAAGCTTATTCTTAACTTAATCCCCTAGGTCTTTATACCTCTAGTAATCATTGCCTCCTTAATGGGGTACCCTTAATACCACTAAATTCTCTTAGGGTTTCTTTTTTTTTAAGTCTTAAGGGTCGTCCGACCCACCAACTGGGTCGGACCCTTCCAGTAACCTTCGGGTTTGAAAAACTCCCCTTGTCCGACCCATGTCCGACCCAACCAACTGGGTCGGACCATTCCAGAAATCCTCCCGTCTTTTAAAACTCCTCCGTCCGACCCACCGTCCGACCCACCAACTGGGTCGGACCATTACAGAAACTCTTATGGCGGCTTAACAGAGGTCCGTCCGACCCAGAACTGGGTTGGACCCTGGGTTGGACCACCACAGACCTTACTCTTAAGTTGTTCTTTCAATTCCAAATTTTTCCCCCAAACCTCCTAATGTATTCTAACATCATTTAGACCCTTAAATCCACCTTTAATCATCCTCCAAACTCATTAAAACCCTCCAAAGATCTTCTTAAACATTTACTAAATTCTTGCAAAAACTCCTAACACTTGTTAGTTAATTCCTTATCTTTCCAACATGTACATTTTGTCTAAAACTTCAACTAACCAAAGTGTTTCTTTTCAACCCATATAACTCCTCCTTAACATCATTGCACTCCATCTTGCTTGTTAAACCTTCTAAGGTCATCTTGCATGTCCATGCACAATTTCTCTTTTTCATATTTGTTACTCATCACTCCTAAACTCTTGAGCTTACTTATGCGTTGCTTTCCATTACCTTAACACCTTGACATTGTTCTTCATTTATCTTGACCATGTAACACCCTCCTTAGACATTTCCACCTCTTTTATGCATCTTACTCACCATTCTCCTGATCATACACTCTTATACGTTTTTAATCAATTTCCTAGACAGTCGACAACATTCTCCTTCAATCTTCACTCCATCACCTAAGTCCACTCATTACCATCTAACTAAAACCTTATTGTTCCACCACTAACATCACCACCTCTTACACAAACTTCCCGAACTCTCATTGTTCTACACTTAGTTCATACCTAAATCATCTCAAAGCATTATACATCATTTCCTCCAGATTCTTGCACAAGTCTTACATTCCTCATACCATGATTTTGGTGTGTTTAATACACTCACCAATCCTCTAATTCCTCCTAGACATCTCTAGGTCATTCTAAACCTCAAGAACTCCTTAGTTAACTCATTTCCACTCAAATTCCTCATAATGACTCCTAGTAAATCCTAGGTCATATTAATTCACCACCATCACCTAAACACTTATTTTCTACTCAAATTTCACCATAGCTCCTCTAGTATCTTATCATGCGCAAGCACATTATTTTTCCTCATTCAACCATCTCACACACATCAAGTTCTTTCTCATCATATCTCATCACCCAAACCAACTCATTCACAACAAACTCAATATATTGCAATAATCTTAAATTGCATAGCACTAAGGCTCTTAAATGACATGGCTCTTAGGCCCTTAAATGACTTAAACTTAAACACTGAATTTCCCACATATAAAACCTTTCAACCTGCAAATACATCCATCAATCTCATAGTAATTATAATGCTCTTAAAATCCATCTTAACCTTATATTACTAACTCATTCCCATTGGCTCCTTAGTCACCAGTTCACAAGCTTGTTTAAACTCTTCTTCCTAGGTTATACAACCCATTACCTAATGTAAGCCCTAGGCTACATTGGTACTCATCTAAAACTCATTCCTTAAAACTTAAACCACCATTAGGTAAGTAATTTACCTTGTTTTCTCAAGCTTATTTTATCTTCCTCCTTAGACCTTCTTCTTGCATGAATATCGGCCACCACTTAAACTTCCTTTGCCAATGTTCTAACCAATATTCAATGACTCACATGAGTACTAAACAATACACTAACCTCAAGGAATGAAAACCTAGGTTAGAAATGTGTTCTAAGGCATAAAAGTGGATGATTACCTTTGAAGTCTCAAAGTAGACTTGGGCATTGAATGAAAGAGGACCTCCACTAGTCCTTGGTGAATAAAACAAGCTAGAATAAGGCATAAAAACAAAGCCCCGTGAGTAGTAAACTTTCGGCCATGTAGAAGAAGTGGTGGAAACATGGTTTTTCTTACATTTTCCTTACCTTGAATGAATGGAGAACCAAATGGGCTCTTCAAACTTGATTTTCCTCCATCAATGGAGTTTCCTCTTGGCACCAAAATGGAGCTTTGAAGGATTTGAAAAGATAGGAAGCAAGGTCTTGGTCTAACTAAGAGATATATGTGCTTAGTTTTTGATTTGGAGCTAAAATGAGTAAGTTGTTGACAAAGCAAGGTGGTGGTGCCATGGTGCTGCTTGAGACGGTTTAGAACAGAGAGAAGAGGAAGAAAATCGTGGAAGAAGAAGAGAATGAAGAAGAGAGGAGAGAGGTAGGTTAATATAAGGTATTTTACTTTAATAAAGCAAATAGTACTCCTTTTACTTATCTCTTCTTTTCTTCCTTATTTGATGAAGTCTATGGTGACTCATCCTTAGAAAACCGGCCCCCTCATTATAACCAAGATATTTATGGTCTTGGTTGACCAACTAATTGACTTAAGTTGATTAAAACTTAAACTAGTCACTATTTGGCACTATTCACAAATTAGTGCACATATTTCTGAAATTTTTGATTTCCCATTGATTTAGGCTTCCTAATGTGATACTAATTAGTACACATGTTGATTAAAGAGTAATGATGGACATTTAGCCACTCAAAACTCAATTCTAAGACAATTTCTCAAAAAGGTGCTTTAAGGAGTCTTAAAGCACATTTTGTGTTTAAGCTTTTTTTTGAGCTTGGTTTTCTTTTCTAATTGATTTAAAATGTCCATTAGCATATTACTAAAGTCTTATAATGGTATTTGGGTGCTAATCAAAGTCACTCCAAGCTTAGAGCACGTTTTTGCCCAAATTGCCCTTAAGGCACTTTCTTGTGTTTTCCTTGGTTTAAATTGTCTACCACTCTTTCTAAGGCATATTTTAGCCTTACTACATCATAATATGATGTTTACTTAGCATACTTAGGTTTGGGGTATTTCAGACTTTGTGTCAATGTTATGTAAGTGTGTTGTTAATATTGTTATGGAAGTATTGTTTATATGTATTCCCGTGTTCTAATATTTAGGATATGTGGAAGTGTGAACTTTGAGGACAAAGTTCTTTTATGGGGGGTATATTGAAATACCCCAAACCTTAGTATGTTGTTTAAACATTTAAATATGGTATATTAAGACTAAAAAGAGTCTTAGAAACATTAGTAAACAATTTAAACGATAGAAAACACAAAATGTGCTTTAAGGTCAATAAAGGCCAAAATGTGCTCTAAGCTTGGGATAAGCTTGGTTAAGACCTAATGAACTTACCAAGACCTTGTTTATATACTAATGAACATATTAAACCAATTAGCAAAGAAAACCAAGCTTGAAAACAAGATAAAACACAAAATGTGCTTTAAGGAGTCTTAAAGCACATTTTTGAAAAATTGTCTTGTAAATGAGTTTTGAATGGCTAAATGTCCATCATTACTCTTTAATTAACATGTGTACTATATAGTATCACATTTGGAAGTCTATACCAATGGGAAGTCAAAAATTTCACTTCTATGTGCCTTGTTTTTATGAATAGTGACTTTAATAAGCTAGTTTGTAACATATGTTGTTATAAGTAATTAAATAAGTCATCAAAGACTAAAATACCCTTGTTATAATAATAAGGGCCGGTTTTTTTAAGTGTGGTGACTCACCACTCTTGTCAACTTGTTAAGTAAATAAAGATGACTACTTAAGTTACTATTTGCTTTAATAACTACAAATATCTTCTAAAAGCAAACTCATCTTCATTTCTCCCTTCCTTCTTCTTCACTTCACACAGTTCCAAGCTCTCTTCTATCTCTTCTTCATTCTCCATTTATGTTTGCAATAGTACACACCAAACTCCATCTTCCATTGTCATTATCTCCTAGCTCACTTAACAAAATCAAAAACAAACACCACCATTCTCTTCCTCTCATCAAGCTCTTCATTCCTATCTTCTCAAAACTTCAAGACCACCATTTCGGTGCCATGGAGTTCCACCATTGATGGAGCTTGAGCTTATGTTTCTACATATTATTGATCTCCTTTGCTTCTAGGTAAGGAATCTCAAAGAAAAATGATGTTTCTTCCATGTTTTTATCTTGACCGAGAATCACCATTAATGGTGCTCATTATATTGCTTTGTTCTAGCTTCATTCCAACCCTTCAAGGACTAGGTGGAGTCCTCTCTTGATAGATATTCAAACTCTCTTCAAATACCAAGGTAAAACAACTATCTTAATGTTTTTAAAACAATGTATAATCTAGGGTTTACAATGAGATGAAGCTTAAAGCTTGAATACTCATTATATTGTTTGTATAATGTTTAGAAGTTGGCAAACAATCAAAAGCCTTGCCAATTTAGTCAAGGAAACAAGAAAGAAGTTTGTGAGGAAAAGAGGTAAATGTGCTAACCTAATGTGGTTTAAAGTCTTAGGAGAAATGAGCTTGTATTGCTTATGAAAATGATTTAAGGAGCCAATGGAAAAAATGACTTAGTAAATGTTCTTAAAGGCTTAGTAAAAGACATATGTGTTGTTGAGTGTATTTGCAGGTCAAAGGCAAATATAATGTGGGAAATTCAGTGTTTATGATTTATGCATCTTAAGGGCCTAAGAGCCATGTCATTTAAGGGCCTAGGTGCCATGCAATTTAAATTATGCTCTATATTTTGGTGTAATGCTAAATGTGTGAAGTTTGTGTATAAGAATGTGTTTGATGGATTTTAATGTTCTTGGTTGTTTGATGGTGAAAAAATGTGTCTTGGTTTAGTAATGTTCTAGGAGAACCTATGTCGAAATTTGGGTAATAAACAAGAAGTTCTAAGGGTTAAAATTAGTTTGGTAAGTTAGGAAATGTTGTGAATGGTTAAGTGCTTTCCTAGTGAAAGAAACATGCATTAAGGTGTTTAAAGATGTAAAAAGGGCTTAGGCAATGTTCTAGAGGATTTAGATTTCAAAAGAATGCCTTGGGACATTTCAAGTTCATGGTGAGGTTGTATTAGGACTTGTGTATTGTTGGTGAAAAAGGGATGAAGTGAATTGTTACATGAGGAGCTAATAACTCGTAAAGATGTTTAAGAAGTTGTTTAGAAAGAAAAGATGTTTGGGAGATGATGTAGTAGTGGTGAGGAAACATTATTGGCATAGTGGTGGTCATAGGTATGAAACACCACTTAGAGAACCAAGGAGAAAATAACATAAGTGTTAGGAATTTCGGTATGGAATGAGTAAGTGTTAAGGAGATAGATAATGAATTTCATGGATGTTGTATGAGGGTTTAAGTGTACCAAATGATGCTAAAAAACATTAGGAGGCTTTAGGAGAAGTTTGGTGAAGATTTGACAAAGTTTGGGCAAGTTTTGGTGGCGTCCGACCCAGGGGTCCGACCCAAGTTTGGGTCGGACAGCCTCTGTTAGACGTCAGTAAATGGTTCTGGAACGGTCCGACCCAGAGGACTTGGGTCGGACATGGGTCGGACGGTCGTGTTTTGAAGGACGGTAAATGTTCTGGAATGGTCTGACCCAGTCGAGTGAGTCGGACTTGGGTCGGACGTGTGTGTTTTATAAGGCGGTAAATGTTCTATAATGGTCCGACCCAGTCGAGTGAGTCGGACATGGGTCGGACGTGTATGTTCAAAGGTCGATAAAATTTCTGGAATGGTCTGACCCAGATGGTTGGGTCGAACATGGGTCGGACAAGTTAAGTTTTTCAAACCCGAAAATCACTGGAAGGGTCCGACCCAGTTGGTGGGTCGGACGGTGGGTCGGATAGACCAAAATTTATAAAAAAAACAGTACAGAATGTGGCAAATGTAGTTAACCCTATGGGGTATAATGTAGGTAATGAAGGATTAGTTTGGGCATTAAAACATGTCATATAATCATGTTAAACATTTAATAAGTTGAAGTTAAGTAAATAATTAACCGACATTCTTAAACATGTATAGGAGTGACCTACGGTGGAAATCAATCGAAGCAAGGACCAAGGTATGGTTTTCTTGCAGTCTGTTGCCTACCGGTTTACACCGGCTTGTGTGTTGTTTGTTTTTCTGTGTATATGACGTTATAAGACTTAATCATGTAATGAGTTTACAGTTGTTCATATTAAGGTGATGTATGATGTGACTCATTTCCCTTGTGTGTGTCTAACATGACCTACCACTTCTTGTGAATTGTTTGTTAAGTTCCACTGATGAACTTCTAACAAGTGCTAACTGGGAAGTGAGGAATCCGGTTGTCCGGTCATGCATGTAAGTTAAGAGTAGATATCTGAATCAGATTCGACTCTTATGTTGTTAAGATTGTTCTCCTTAATCTGGCGTTCGATCTCCCGCTAGCTTCCTCCAAAGCTTACCTATTCTGACTTATGATCGGTTTAGTGGGAACATGTGTTTGTGTGGTGTGTTCGGGTCACTATATCCGAACCATCTGTGACTTAAGTTGCTTGTTCGAATAACAGAACGGTAATGAGTGTGTGTAACGAGCTTAACATGAGAGTGAACCATTCTCTAGGCTCTTATGTTATTTAACCTTCTTGGTTTGTTATTGTGGAAAGATCCACTGTGTATGTGATGTTGTGCTATGCAATAATAATGCTATGCCACATGTTAGTTATGTTATGTTATGTTATGTTATGAAATGAATGCCATGTTATCATGACAATTAGTTGCGCGTATTCCGGTAGCCGATGGGCTGCGCGTTAACCATACCAGCCAAGGGTTGCTGACCCCCTCGGGGGCTCCATATTGTTACTGCAGGATGAGGATCGAGGAAGTAGAGTGGTTGTAGATTCTAGGCTGCAGTTGTACTTTTGGTTATTTTGGATGTTGAGCCCAGGATGCGCCTGTGCTCCCGTGGCATTATAATTTTGGTTCCGTTGATACTACTGTGGCGGTATATTGGCAGTTTACAGTAAAGGAATGTAATTAAATACTCGGTATTGTATATGATGTAATTATGGTTTAGTTCTATGCTCGGGAGTCTGATCATCAGACCGGTACACTTGTATTTATTTTGCCTTGTTAACCACGTGGGTGGTTGACGGCGTTGTAGCACCGAAGTGTTTAGTTAATGTTTAGTTGTTTACTTCCGCTACGATTTCAACTAGTTGTGAAGTGCGATGTAGGGGTGTTACAAAAATGGGCAATTTAGTATGAATAGTACCCAAAAATAACATTTTAAATACTAAACTTAAACTATGGTCAAACATCACCCATTGCCTTGACCATGTGCTGCCGACCTCCTATGGCTGTCATGCCCACTATTCATCAATCTCCTCAATTAATCAGCCTCTCTCTCATCAAGTTACTATTCCATAAAGTAACAATAATGTCTTAAAAGCAAATCTAGCTTACCTTCTTCATTTGTCTTGCTTCCCAGCCGACACCAGCCTATTCAAACCTCTCTTTGGCTTCTCCAAACCGTGGATAACATGCCAAGTTCAGAAGAGAACAACAATTGACATAGGTAAGCTTATTAAGCCATTTTATGTTCATTCTCTTCACAATTCTTTCCTCTTTCCATGGAGCAAAGCATCAACCATTTCCATCAATGTTTCTAGGTTGTTTTGGAGGTTAAAAAGAGGGCAAATCTCGGCTGTAACAAGGGAAGAAGGTGGAGAAATCTAATCTTGTTCTTAAGGTATAAAAATGTGCTTTAAGCACTTATCTTTTGATTCCCTTCAAATTTGGTTGTGAAATTTTTTTCCTAGGCTTATAATCTTCTTCTTAACATACTTATTCATTTGTTATATCAAGAGCTTCAAGGTATAGCCAGATCCAAGCCGAAAACACCATTTTACGCATTTTAAACAAGGTAAAAATTAGCGATCTTCTAATCTGAGTTATACCAGTTTAAAGCTTGGTTTTTGTAGCTCTTTTGATGCTCTTATTCTTCTGCAAAAACAGGCCGAAGAGCACTTGTGCTTGCCTTGTTATTCTAAGGTAAATTTTACCTTGAAAATGTACATTAAACACTTCTTATGGTTAGATCTTGCTTGGAGACTAATCATGCCTTAATTGCTGTTTAAAAACATGTAAATAATGCTGTGGAAAACTTATCTCCAAACAGCCGTGGCCAAACAAGGCCTATACTTGGCAAAAACAAGGTATAAATCACTTAAACCTTCACTTGGTATAATAATATGTAATTATACATATGTGTATAATTTGTGCCGTGAGTGAATGGGTTAATTAAGGTCTTATTTTGACCTTAGGTGATTAAGGAATGGTTTAGTAAATTTTATAACTAATTAATTAACATAATTGTCAAATTTAAGACATTATGTGGAAAATTGGTAAATATTGAAAAGTTGTGGTAAGGGCCGAGAGTTTAAAGTACTTTTGGGCATTTATGTGTAATTTATTTTATAAGCTGATGTTTGTAATAAGGCCATGTACTTTAGGCCATTTTATTTATGCATTTATAAGCTATTAATTAAGTTTAGGTGCTAAAAATAAATTACCTCAAGGAATTGGGGTTATAGTGTAAATAAATTAAATTTGGGGGCTATATATTAATAAGGCCGAAAATTGGAGGTTTAAATGAGTTTATATAAAAATTATAAGATTATATAAAGTTTTGGGGTTAAATTGTAATTTCTGAAAAGATATGGGTATAAACCGTAATATATGGGAATTAATGGTCAAGGAGATATTAAGGTGGTCAACCTTGACCATATAGTAGGTTTTGACCAAATTAAAAAAGTTAGATAACTTATTTAAGGTTTTATTATAAGATAAGTATTTACTTGTAACAATTTTATAACATATGTGGTAAATATGTTATTACCGAAAAGAAAGGGTGTAAAATGGTATTATAAACACCCATGGGCTATAAGGAATTTTTAGGAATTTATTAGGTGGATTTTAGAATTAAGATAAACTATATATGTATAATATATAGTTATTATGTCATTATGACACTTTGGGATAAAAGATGTGGTAGAAATGTAAATACCGAAAGTATATGGTTAGTAAGGGTAATTATAACGCTTTGGTGAAATTAGGTGATTTTTAGAATTATATAAGAGTATTTATTAAGATATGTGTATAATATATAGTTTTAATGATATTATAAAACTATATGTTATAAATTGGGCCAAATGGCAATTATAGGAATTTGGTGGGTCTGTTCGGAAATTTTACAAAAATATAACCATAGGTTATACCATTTTATAAGTTAAAAATGTTATATTATATGATATATATAACATGGTATAATTAATGGGGTGATTTTGTAAATAAAGGAAACTATGGTATATGAAAAAGAATATGGTTTTTATATGGTGCCCATGCGGCAATATATTATAGTTTTGTATAAAAACTATAGGTTATATATTAAGGAAAATAAAAATATCATATTATATTATATTAGTATATGGTATAACATTACATAATGTTATGTGGTCAAAATGAAATTAAAAGAAATATAAGGGCTGTACCGAATTATAAGAGTTGGAAAATGAATTTTAGACTATGGTATATAATGTTATAAATGTTATAACAATTATATGGTTTTAATGGAATTAAAATAAGTAAGGATATTCACATTTAATAATGTGACAAACTATAAATAAATAAGATTTATAAATTAAGGTATTTCTTGAATAAACCTTAGGAGTTGTAATTGTACAACATAAATTGTTACATAATATTAGGATAAAGATCTTAATATAAGTTGTATAATATAATACAACTAATGGGAATAATCATCTAATGTAAGATGATAAAATGTAACATATAATATAAGAGTTTTATAACTCATGAAACTTACCTATAAGGTAAATATATACATATACAAGAATAATGTATATAAGGATGGATATATATTATGGTTGGAAACCATATAATATAATGGTGGTGGTTATTACAAAAAAATAGTTACAAACTATAAGTTATGAGTTTTTGAATGCAAATATAATTTGCTAAGATAATGGATAATATAATACAATGTATTATAATGGATGGTGGGGAAATGATACAGTATGAAAAATAATACAATATAATATAATAATGCATGCATACATGCAACTATAGGTTATATACCTAAATTTAATGGTGGATAAGATTAAAGAAATATAATGAATTAAGCTTAACAATCGAAATATTTTGACATACGAGTTGTAGTAACAAAGCCGACCGGTTTAGATAAACCCGTAACAAATAACTGTAGATATCCGGGATAAAACTGTAGGGGTTACTTGTTATTCGGAAATACCGGATGTAGTTAGTCATGGAGACTGACTTATAGTTTTATTACCGTTTAGATCGTACTTCAGACGAGGACGCTTGACGAGCTAGTGGTCTACACTGCGCATCCTAGGTCTTGGTGAACGGTACGTAAAGGGGTTTGATCCGGGTTGTCCTAAGGATTTCCTTGGGCTCGGATTTGGTTGATATCACTTGTGTGTTAAGTGTTTTGGATAAGTGTATGTGATTGTGTGTTACTGCATTAATTATTGATGCACGAGCGTCCCACGAGACTAACACTACGTCGACTATAGATCGACTTATATAAACATACATATACGTTATTGTGATGACAAGACGGTTACTTGATATAATACCATAGTATTAATATTAAGTATATGGCAACCTAAGTAAAACACTTAGGAACGAGTCACGACATTGTCGGTCTCTAGAGCATGGATCTCGAACATGAATATAACCTAGATTACTTCTAGGTATGCGTGAGACCCATTGGGCAGCAAACTAATAAATTATATTCTCCATAAGACTAAGAGCATATCTTAAACTTTATGAGAGAGAGAGATGGTATGAGTTGAGGTGAGGAATCCCGGTAGTTTACGAACTACTTGGTTGCGCATTTGTGATCACTGAGGGGTTCCCAATTGGGTTCCGCTCCAGGTTTATACCCAACGAGCCCTATTTGGATCGTGGGTCAGGTGGCTACGGCCTTTTATATGGACGTCTTACGAGACATAAGAGAATAGTCGGGGGCCTCCGGACCTCTGGCGAAATGAGCACCTTTGTGTGTACAGGAGGACTACTGTCCATGGTGAGGTTATCAGGTTGTCCTAACATGACGCCCAACTGGTATTAATTAAACATGGTTTGGATGGGGCCTTAAAGGCCAAATTAAATTAACAATGGATGGTGTACGCTATGGAGATTGTACATTGTACATTATACTGTTATTATTCGATACGTTCGATATACAATTGTTGTTTGTAATATTTTATGACTGTTTGATTGGATGGATGGTTAAGTGTTTATGAATGTTTGGATGGAGGATTATGTATATTATACATGTTTATTACAGTATTGATTATAACTGTAAAATGGTAAAGCATGAAACCAATCTAATAATAAGATGGTTAAAAATGACTAAGTGACCATTAGGGTCCAGGCCCGGCATACTCAGCGTCTATCGCTGATACTACACCATATGCAGGTTGTTGATTATCGCCGAAGCCGAAGTGCGGGAACAGGGTAATTAGAGTTTATTTTGATTACCGCACAGGGAGTTTATTCGTATAACGATGTCAGGCTGGTAAATGTATTATGATACAGTTATGTATATTTGGGATTTGGATAGACGCTCACTTGTCGACGTTTATGGTTTATGGACTTAGTATGATGTATAGGAATTATTCTCGTTATCACGGCGGTTAGCAGTTTGTTTATGTTGGAAGTTGTATATAGTTTGGCTTCGTTGCTCGCATGGGCGAGTAATGGCCGGTGACCCCCGAGTGAGTATTGTTGTTGTTATTATTTCTTCCGTTGTAAGACGTTTTAATTATTGCTACGAGAGAGATTATTACGTGATTATGGAGATGGGTGTTACATGGAGTGCCGATTACCAACATAATATTGGTACGTGAATAATATTTGTGTTGCAGCCACACAAATGATATGTCAATAATTGCAATATAACGGCATGCTCTGTGAGAATTTATGTAAATAATATTGTGCCGTGAGTGAATAAAGGTAGAAGGAATGATGATATGTATTGAAATCAATCGTATATATATATATATATATAATCGGTGTATTGTAATTTTCGTACATTTAACACATAAAATATATGAACTCTTCTCTAAACAAAAATCTTAGAAAAAAAACACATGATAAGTGTAAAATATGACATGATTTGTTATGAAAATAAGAAGAATTATAGTCCTAGAAATAGATGCATTTTACACTTATCAACAGTCTGTAGATAAGTACGAGAAAAATATCAGAAAGAAGTGCGGTAATGCATCATGTTCCTCTTCTGGTCAATCCACTGTTATAAATGACCAAGCCTTGCAGGTCAAGTCAACTCAGCAAATTCAAGAAGGCGCACATATTACTAATAACCATGTAAGACAAGCAAAGGCTGAGCTAGTGGATATCATAGTTGAAGAAAGTGAGGCTAAGACTGTGGAAAACTTCGTCTTCTTAGTAAAGAATTTTTGAAAATTCATGTGTAGTCAGCCAAATCGACAGAATCGGTCGTTCTCAAACTCCTCTAAACAAATTTTCAACTCTATCACTTGCTTCAACTGCAATAAGCCTCGTCACTTCAAGAAGGACTGTCCTCTCCTCAAAAGTCAGTTTGGGAAACCCCAAGGAAGATCACTAATGGCATCCATTGGTTGGGAAGACTCTGACTCTGATGATCAAGATGCAGAATCAAGCGGTCTAATCTGTCTCATAGCGCATGATCCAACTGAGTCAATGATCCCTGACAACGAGGTAACTCGCTCTCACCATGAGATAGATCTTTATCGTATATCCCCTAAATGTTTCTTAACTCTGATTGTTAAAATGGTTTCTGAGACTAACTCTCTGAAAGCTAATCTTAACAGAAAAATTTCCGAGTTAACTGAGGAACTCGAGATTTCAAAAGGTCTTATGTACGCTTTGAGAGATGAAGCTGAGAAACATAAGACTATAACCTGCTCACTTAGATTGGATCTGCAAGACTCTAGGCATCAAGTTGACTCCCTTAAAAAGGAGCTTGAAAAAACCAAGAGTCTTATTGAATCTAACCAAAAGGAACAGGAAGAGTCGCCCACTCAGATTGACTCTCTCAAACGAGATCTTACTGTTTTTACTGATAAATGTTGTGCTCTTCAGAATGAGTTGAATAGTTCTGAATCCAGGATCATTTCCTTAAATTCTTCTGTCAAACAACTCACTCAAAAGCTAAAAGAAAAAGATTATGCTCTCTCTCAAACCAGTCAATTTCAACAAACAGGTCACTCCCTCAGAATAACCTGAGTGGGCCAACTCCAAGATCAAGGAATTCAGTCAAGATCATGATGATATTTGAAAGAAAGTTGAAAACATTTCTAAAGAGATTGTCAATTTACGATCTGGAGTTGGATCCACTCACTCCAAGCCCAAGTGGCATAAAGGCAAATTCGATATTCCCAAAAACATGTCAAAATCCAACAATAAACCCAAGCGCCAACAACAAAAATAACACTTTGATTCTTGGTGGGAAGGACAACAAAAATACGTCAACCTTCCTCCAACCATTGTCTGTGTTTATTGTGGAAGCCTTGGACATTGGGACATCGCCTGTGATAAATTAAATAGAGATCTTTCGTTCAACCTCAAAAGAGTCAGATTAATTCTTGAAGCTAGAGAAAAATTGAAACAATCTGGTTCGAAAAGGGAACCCAAGTACATCTAGGTTCCCAAAACTAACAAATGATCTCCAGTTTTGTAGGTGAAGGCAAATGAAAACTGTTGGTACTTAAACAGTGGATGTTCTCGTCATATGACAGGGGATCCCACTCAATTCAATTCGCTTTCATCCTACAAAGGAGGTAAGGTCACCTTTGGAAACAACAACCAAGGTGAAATCATAGGAGTTGGATCCGTAGGTAACCCCTCCAAGTTTAAGGTAGATGAAGTCCATCTGGTCACTGGTCTCCAACATAGTCTGTTAAGTATTTCTCAAATTTATGATAGATTTAATTTGGTACTTTTATCATCCTCCGATTGCAAAGTTTTTGATGAGCGTACAGGGTCTTTAAAAGCTATTGGCAGAGAAGGAAATTTTTACAAGATGTGCTTAAACTCAATCAACCCGGATGACCAAGTTTGTCTAAACATTCATTCCAAGAATCAACTATTGTGGCACACCAGACTCGGTCATGCAAATCATCGGTTATTGAATAAACTCAAGAGTAAGGATCTAGTTGTTGGTTTACCCAACACAAAATTTTGACACAGACTCTGTCTGCAAAGCTTGTATTAAAGGTAAACACACTCGGTCGTCCTTTAAAAGTAAGTCAACTCTCTCTACTAGCTCTCCATTGGAATTGCTTCACATGGATCTTGTTGGTCCCATACGCACCCAAAGTAGAAGTGCAAAAGGTATATCTTGGTCATAGTCGATGATTATTCTAGATGGACCTGGGTTATTTTTATGTCTGCTAAAAATGAAACCTTCACTGAGTTTGCTAAACTTCATAAAGTTCTGGTCAACAAATTCTCGCTTACATTGAAAACCCTGAGAACTGACCAGGGAACTGAATTTTGCAACAAGTCTTTTTATGGGTATTACAGGGATAAAGGAGTCGATCATCAAGTCTCATCCGCAAGAACTCCTGAGCAAAACGGAGTCGTTGAACATAAAAATAGGACCGTGGTCGAGATGGCATGCACCATGCTTATTGATAGTCAACTAGCTCCGTCCTACTGAACAGAGGCAGTCAATATGGCATGTTATGTGCTTAATTGTGCCTTGATCCACCCTTTTCTTCACAAGACTCCCTATGAACTTCTACGACAACGCAAACCAAATCTCATCCATCTCCGACATTTTGGTTATCGATGTTATATACATAACAATGGTAAGGACAACATGGGTAAGTTTTCAACCAAGAGTGATGAAGGTATATTTCTTGGATACTCTTCTAAAAGCAAAGCTTATCGTGTTATTAATTGAAGAACTCAATGCTTAGAAGAAAGCCCTCATGTCAAGTTCGATGAGTTCAACAATGTTGGCTCATCTTCTGATCAACTTGATTTTGCTCCTGATGACTTCCTCACTGATCCATGTTTCATCACCGCCCCTATAAGCAGACTTCAGGACACTTAATCCTCCCAGACTGAAAACACCCTAGGAAAAGAAAGCCATACCACAGTTGACACTGACACTGACCATACTTCTGACCCACTCAATACTCAAGAATTGAATTTTGATTCTACTGAGCACGACACACCCTCTCCTACTCCACACAGACGATTCCAACAGGCATCCGCACACCCGCCTGAAAACATTATTTCTTATCCAAATTCAGGTGTCCAAACCCGTCTTCAAGCCATGCAAAACATATGTGCCTTTGGTGCCTTCCTTTCAAGTACTGAACCTAAAAATGTCAAAGAGGCTTTGCTTGATAGCGACTGGGTCACTACTATGCAAGAGGAACTTAATTCTCTTCAACAACATGTTGTCTGGGAATTAGTTCCTCGACCCATGCATCAACAAACTATTGGCACTCACTGGGTTTTTCGTAATAAGCTTGATGATACAGGACAAGTTTACACGAATAAAGCTCGTTTGGTAGTACAGGGTTACAATCAAGAAGAAGGGATTGACTATGATGAAACCTTTGCACCAGTAGCCCGTCTTGAAGCAATACGCATGCTCATTGCGTTTGTTGTATTCAAAGGTTTTACATTATATCAAATGGATGTCAAGACAGCCTTTCTTCATGGCTATATTGATATAGAAGCCTATATCGAGCAACCCCCATGGTTCATTGACTCAGTCCATCCCGACTACGTTTACAAACTGTGTAAAGCCCTTTACGGACTCAAACAAGCTCCGCGTGCCTGGTATGAAAGACTCTCCTCATATCTCTTGCAAAATGGTTTCTCCAAAGGTAACATAGACAAAACATTATTTATACTTCACTCATCGCATGACTTACTCTTAATGCAAGTTTATGTAGATGATATTATTTATGGGTCTACAAGTAACACCTTCTGCGAACATTTTGCTAACCTTATGAAGAAAGAGTTTTCTATGAATGAGTTAGGCGAACTTTGGTTCTTCTTAGGACTTCAAATTCAACAGGAGAAAGACGGGATCAAAATTCACCTACAGAAGTACATCAAGGAACTCCTTGGAAAGTACAAACTCTCAAATGTTAAGAGCATGTCGACCCCTAGCTGCACAAATGCTAAACTCCATCTCGATGACGACGGAGTCGGTGTAAATGTAACAAAGTACAGAGGAATGATAGGGTCTCTCCTTTACTTGACTTCCAGTCGCCCAGATATTCTCCACTCAGTCTGTCTTTGTGCCCGCTTCCAAGTAGCGCCAAAACAATCTCATCTCAAGGTAGTCAAACGTATCATTCGATACCTCAGAGGTACAAGTATATACACTCATTTATGGTACCCTCGTTCCCCTACTTTTAATTTATCTGGTTTTAGTGACTCTGATTGGGCTGGTTCCCTCTAAGATTGGAAGAGTACTTCAAGTAACGCACAATTTCTGGGTCTTTGCTTAGTTTCATGGTCCTCTAAGCAAAATTCCGTCGCACTTTCCACAGCTGAGGCAGAGCATGTCTCTGCTACAGCTTGTTGCTCTCAACTCCTTTGGATGAAACAACTGCAAGACTACCACATCACCCAAGATCAAATCCCAATCTTTTGTGATAACAAAAGCACCATCAAAATCTTCGAAAACCCAGTCCAACATTCAAGAACCAAACACATTGAAATTTGCTTCCATTTCTTGAAGGACTGTGTTGAGAAAAAACTAATCCACCTTGACTTTGTGCCCACTGAAGACCATCTAGCAGATATTTTTACTAAACCACTTCCTACAGCAAGGTTTGAAGCTCTACGATCTGTAATTGGGATGACTCCGTCCACCTAGGCGGTCGTATCTCCTTTCCCCTGGACGCAGTCGCCGAAAGGTAATGCTTTTACTTAGATTGAGTCAGTCTGTATCTGTAAGTGGTTCTATGAATTGTGTTGTTCCTGCATCCATCTGTGTTTTATCTCTACGCACTCCTTGCACACGTCAATGGTCCAAACCAACCCCGAAATCTCAGCCCTTAATTTTCGGTGAATCGTTTTCCGCGCGTCTACCAAAATCCACTAACACATGCCATATCTCTGCATCTTCCGTCAGTCTACCTAGCCTATAAAACACACCATCACACCCACTCTCCCAGTCCATCCTTTCCTGCATACCGTAACCAAAACAATCCCAATGGTTGAAATCGACTTTAATGGAATCAAAATCCCAACCGACATTTTCAATGATCCCCTCCGCCTTCACGCATTTCTTCAGGCCAGGGCCACCACCACCACTCAACCCACCACCACAACCCCCACACAACCAACCACGACAACCACCACTAAGACACCCTCACCCTCTCCACAATCCTCGCTCTTCAAAGCTGCGACACCATCTCCACAACCCAAAATGCCATCCCCACCCCAACCAAATCCACCCTCAGTAGCTGCAACGGAAGTTCTCGAAACTGACGTTGAAGACATAACCCCCACTCCAAACCCTGCCACCCCTAAAAAACAACCTTCACCCCCACCAACGACCGATCCACCAAACCCTACCACCCCCACACCAGCAACAGCAGCAACATTCAACCCATCTCCCCAAGAAAATCCCACCCCTGAGAAATCTGAAACCCCAACTCCCCCCGCATCCCCAAAACATAAATCAAGAAAACAGCAGACAACGGCTCCACACCCTGCTCCAAAGAGAGTCTTCGTTCTCGACAAACGGCTCCTCCTGCTTTACCGCCCACAGTCTCCTCCGCGACCAGCGAGTCCTCTCCCGTTCAAGTAAAGCCACTGGTCACCGCGGCGAGTCATGACACCTCCACAGGCGCTACTTCTGCACGTTCTCACAAACCCATTCCCTAGGCTTCAAGGCGCACTGCAAAGATCGATATCTTCCAACAACGGCACATGATCACTGACCCCGCCTCCGATAGAAACCAGGTTAAGGGTAAATATCTCGATCTCTCTTGGGCCCTTTCCACCCACCTAGGGCAACTAGTTAGTATGCTCGAAATTTAGGGATGGACTCACCTATTTTCTGAGGTGTCTGAATGGTTCTTGCAAGAGTCCGTTGACTTCTACCAAAATCTAGCCATTAGGAATGGGTCCGCATAGTCTATTGTTAACTCCACTCCAATTTTCTTTGATCTAAATAGACTGTCTGATGTTCTTGGTATTCCCAACGCTGGTCTGTAGTTTTATGGCAAGGGTGTCCACCCAGAAATTCCCGGAGTCCCACCCACACAAATTTACCGTTTCTTCTCCTCCAAAAGAAAAGTGGGTTCTCCAATTCTTCGGGCAGACCTTTTCGTTCTCCACCAACTCCTCCATATTCTGGTCATCAAAAACATTGTCCCCCACAAAGAAGAGAATCAAATGGCTAACTCTCTTGACTTGTCGATAATGTACTGTATTCTCCACCGTCATCCCCTAAACTTGGCCTTTTTAATGCTCAATCACATGGCCCACTGCGTCGAAACCCCAAGACATTCCCTAGGATACATCTTCTGGCTTCCTCAGATTTTTAAATACTTTCAGGTCCCGCAGGAGAATGCGTAGCCAGAGTCCATCGAGGAGGCCGACACCATCAACCTCAAATACCTCAACAGACTCACCTTCATCGACAAGGCTCATATGCTACCTTCATATCCACCCATGGCCATCCCTCAAGTCACCACTACAACAACGTCTGTTGAACATGACAGACTCCTTCGACTTGAGGAGAAGATGGATCGACTGATCTTTCTGGCGGGTGAGTTGGCTGATGGCAATACGAAGATGGTGGAGGGACTCAAAGTACTGGAGACGGCTATGTCGGCATTGTAGGATACGCTAGTGGATCTGTCTGCTGTTATCAAGCCCAACCCTGCATCCCAATAGCTTAAACCCCTTGACATGTGTGTGTGCGTAGTGTTAGAACTTAGGATGGTTGTAAGTTCTAAACACTCTTTTGTGAATTGTTTCTGAATACTTGACTAACTCTGTCTAACTGCAAAGCTTCCCTCTGATGACAGCAAAAGGGGGAAGCGGTGAATCCCGTCTGGTGTACGGGCTCTAACTATGCTTTTTGAACTGCTTTATTTCTTGCTGCTGGATTCAGTGGTTTTTACTCTTGGTTATTCGTTTTAAAATTGCTTAGAATCCTTCTGCATATATCTGTGGTTCTGCGCTTATCTGAAGTTTACTTTCGTCGGTCAAGGGGGAACTTCAATAGAGTTACTCGACCTTTTATTCCTGCTTCGATTAAGGGGGAACTTTGACAGGGTCGGTTCCCCCAGTCCTCTGTGTTTGTTTTTGCAGGATTGACTCGCTGGGGATTCACAAAAGTTTTACTATCATCAGCAACAAGGGGGAAACTATTGGAACGTGAAGGTGTTGCAGAGATAGTCACTCGCTACAACGGAGATAGTCAATCAACAACAGGAGATATCCAATCACTACAACAGAGTCAATCAAACACTACAACTGAATCAACCAATCGCTGCAAAACACAACACAGTCTGTACAACCCAAGAAGCAAGATAGACTCCCTCAAGACGTTGCAACATTTAAGGAGCCACGTTGCCAACTCCCAAAACGCTCCAATGGATGGAAGACCATTAATCAAGTTACTCCGAAGATTTGCCAAAAGACTGGCGCAACTCAACCCAGTCCACACTCAACTAAGTTAGTTCCGAAATTTATGGAACTAACTCTTTGCAATGGCTAATCTAGAAACTGTATAAATAGGGCTGTAATCATTAGTTAATTTTTGCGCTTTCAGACAGATTTCATTGACAAGAGTTGTAAGAGAGCTGCATTCTGTTCTAGAGAGAGAAAACGTACCAAAGTTAGTTAGAGCTTCTCTATAGACTCATTCTAAGTAGGTCATAATTTCACTACACTTATCATTGAGCTTATCAGAGGTTGTATTGGGTGAGTGAGTGAAAACCATGGAGTAGAATTCTTCTACAGAGTGGGCATTGTAAGTTGTTTTGTTTTGTCCAGGAAATAAAATAACTTATTTTGTGTACCTTGCTGAGTTCACTTGAGTCTTTCCATCTTTTGAATCCACTTTGAATTCTTTTGTCTAAGTCCTTTTACATTGCAAGTTTGAATAACTACTTCAACACACTTAGTTTAACTAAGTGTTTCCACAACATCAGTGCTTCCGCATACTTAGTTCGATTGAGTCAAACCATCTCACAGACTAACACCTTGAGTTGGTTTGAGTCAGCCGTCTGATCCTACACACATGCAAAACATGATCCATCATTGACGAACTATAGATCAAGATGTTGTAAAAAAATACCAGCACAAATTTTCTCAAAAGGCTTGAACATTGAATTCATGAGCAACTGAAATGATGTTGGAGCATTCTTCAGTCCAAAGGCATTAGCAGAAATTCATATTGCCCCTAATGAGTTGCATTTTAATGATGTCCTCTTCATCAACTCTTAACTAGTGGTAGCCAGATTTTCAATCCAACTTGGAGAATAAATATCATTTAACAATTCATCAATAGTAGGTAGAGGAATTTGTCCAGGATAGTAATATCATGGCAGGCCCTGTAATCAATGCAAAACTGTACTCCCATTCTTCTTTATGACCAACAGAATAGGACTAGAAAAAGCACTAGAACTGGGACGAATGAAACCCAGATGAAGCATCTTTTGAATAATACGTTCAATCTGATTTTTTTTATAATAAGGATATATATATGGGCACACCTTTGAAACCGGGATTTTGACGAATGTTGTGATTGTAAAAACGATCACGCTGTTGAGAGGAAAGAGCAGCAAAGACTTCTTTATACTGAGAAATAACCTGCAACAAAGACTCATTGATTTCACTAGCACCAGATATATCCTCATCAACCACAACACTAGCCAAACTGAGAACCCATCCACTACCTTGTTCGCATGTGGATTTCACCAAATTATTAACCACAATCTTCAAAAAAATAAGTTGGATCTCCTTCAATGTATGTAAGATCCCTACCACCAAAACTAAAATGAACATCTCTCTCAACTCGTCCAAGTGTCCCCCAAAAGTTCTAGCCTTCATCCCAAAAATCAGATTACAGATATTCTAAAAGGAAAGAAACCAAGAACGAAATTGGCACCATGTATATGAAGCTTTAAATCTTTACAGATCCTATGTCGGTAGAGAGTATCACTATTGCCAATTGTCACTCCAAAAGCATTAGAATCTACCCGCTGTAAAGATAGCTCACTAAGGAATCACTTATGAAACAGTGCGTAGCTCCACTGTCTATTAGTACAAGAACACGATATCCCTTAAGTTCACCCATCAGTTTCATCGCGGGGCTGGAAATAATCCCCAACACCGACAACATAGATAATCTTGTAATACAAGCAGCCATGGAAGAATCTTTCTCCACTCCCTCCATCGGAGCAATCTCAAAAGCCTCATCAATTTTTTCTCCTCCGTCTGTAACCCCATATTCTGACACCTATGTGTTGCCTCCATTTCTCGCCACGCTGGAAATGAAGTCCTTGTGTTTGTCATCTACTCATCTCCGCATCAAAGATATGGCGCACATTGGAGGCAACGGCTCATGTGCTGCAAGTCACCCGGTGCAGGATTGCTGCAGAGACGAGACGTGCATGCTGTAGGACATATGACAAAACAGTATACAACTGATTATGCATACATAGAGATATAAAAAGACATCCGGATATATTAGAGAATAAGATTGTCATTATTTTCTTTCGCAAATTTTTAGCTACAGGTAGATGTAGCTACCTGGCTACATGTGGGAAAGAGGAGGAGAGCACACGCGCAATGAGAGCGTAGTGATTCGTTTTTTTTTTTGTTTTTCATTTTTCTATTTTTAATATTTTATTATTCTTCTATTTTATCATATAAACTTTAAATTGTTATAATTTTTAATATATAAGTCTAAAATGAAAAAAATTATATCATTGTACACCTAAATTCAAGCTCTTCAAAACAAGACCAATTTTAAATATGTTTTGACAACTTTTAAAAAAAATTATTTTTACATATATACAAGATACACTAAAATGATAATATAATTCATTAATTTTGTATTATGATTCAATAAATTGATATTATGATTCATTAAAATTGATATTATGATTCATTAAGTAATAAGTGGTAAATTCGGCGGTTATAGCTTTCCTAGGGTGGGTATTGGGTAGGGTAATATATTTGGAATTTGTTCTATACTTATATATAGTAGCAACTAACTCGACAGGTTTTTAGGGTTTGTGGTAGCGGGTTTAGGGTCGTTAGACCCTAAATCCGCCACTGCAAACCCTAAAAATGCCTTCAACATTTTTAGCTATCCTAGGGTGGTTTTGGGGTGTTTTTGGAGGTAGGGTAATCTATTTGAAAACTGTTCTATACTTTACATTGTAGCAACTAACTCGACAGGTTTGTAGGGTTTGTGGTCGCGGGTTTAGGGTCGTAGACCCTAAACCCGCCACTGCAAACCCTAAAAATGCCTTCGACATTTTTAGCTATCCTAGGGTGGTTTGGGGGCGTTTTGGGGGTAGGGTAATCTATTTGGAAACGTTCTATACTTTACATTGTAGCAACTAACTCGACAGGTTTTTAGGGTTTGTGGTCGCGGGTTTAGGGTCGTTAGACACTAAACCCGCCACTACATACCCTAAAAATACCTTTGACATTTTTTAGCTTTCCTAGGGTGGGTTTTAGGGTGTGTGGGGTTAGGGTAATCTATTTGAAAGTTGTTATATACTTTAATGTGAGAATGTACATATTTTAATGTGGGAATGTGCATGTTTTAATGTGATGATGTACATGTTCAAATGTGAGAATGTACATGTTCAATTATGAGAATGTATATGTTTTGATGTACATGTTTGTATGACCGTCTGTACAAGTGTTCTTCCTTATATGTACAGGTTTAATCGAAAGGATGTACATATTTAATGATTCATACAGGTTTATATGACTATCTATATGTTTTTAATGCGAGGATGTACATGTCTTTACATGAGGATGTACATGTTTTAGTGAACATTTGTACAGGTTTGTATGATAATCTGTACAAGTTTTCTTTTACGTTCTGTTCTCCATACATGTAAAAATATTTTTTTTAAGTTGTCAAAATATATCCATGATTGATCTTGTTTTGAAGAGCTTGAATTCAGGTGAACAATGATATATTTTTTTTCATTTTGGACTTATATATTAAAAGTTACCACAATTTAAAGTTTTTATGTTAAAAAAGAAAAAAAATTTAAAAAAACAAAAACGGGGCGCCGGGATGTTTTAACAAAAAAAAAATGTCTCGTGCGGATCGGATGTAGCCAACTGGCTACATCAACCTGTAGCTAAGAATGACTGATTTTCTTTTTCTATTTATATAATGCATCTAATCTTGTTATTATATTATTTTTGAAATTGATTGCTTTAAATAAAGAGTAAATATTTTATATTAGAGAATATTTACAAAACAATACAATTAATTATATTATGTATTATATCATTTTATTTTGAAATAATGTTGAAAATTTTTAAACTCTTTTCTCAAGAAAAATTTCATTTTTTTATAAATATAGTCTCATTTATACAGAGGAGCATCATGGTACTTTTTACTTAAAATACTATAAATTTTGAGTGTATATTTCAACATTCTTTTTTTAAAATTTTCATTTTTGAAAATACTCAATTTTTTCTAATTTTTTATTTATAAAAGTTAGCAAAAAAATTTCACCAGATACCACTAAGTTTTTGCTTAATTTATGATATACTACTGTGTTTTTAAAATTACACAGGATAACACTAAGTTTTTACTTATTTCACCAGATAACACTCTGCCTCATATTTTGCTAAATGTTTCATTAATATCCCTAGAAAAAAGACTAAAGTATCCATATAAATAGTTAAACAAAAGTGGTGTCTTATGAAATTTATCAGTATGACAAATCACTTTCAAGTTGTTTATTAATAACAGGGTATAGTTTAGTCATTTTCCTGGAATATTAACTGAACATTTAACAAACTATGTGACAGAGTGTTATCTGATGAAATAAGTAAAAATTTAGTGTTATCCTGTGTAATTTTAAAAACATAGTGGTATATCGTGAATTAAGCAAAAACTCAGTGGTATTTAGTGAAATTTTCCTAAAAATTATATTGCTATTCATCATACTTTGTATTACTTTATACAAAATTCATCATGCTACAAACTTAAAATTTTGTATTGTTTATATTGTCGTACTTGTATATATTACATATTTCAAAGGAATGTATATTATTTAGTTTTAAATGCTTATTTTCACTGCAAAATAAATATTAACATTTTTACTGCTACATTAGAATGAACATTTCTGATGCTAAAAATTACGCATCAAACATTTCCCAATAATATATTGTACTCGTTTCTCAATAAGCTAAATTGTACATTTCATAAACTTCATCTAGAAACATGTAACAAAAAATACTTTGTGGTGTAAGGTAATCTTTTTTAACTAAGACTATACTTTATAATATCGCAACTGACTTAGCAATAAGCCTTTGATGTTTTAGGATTTCCTGGGGCGGTTTTTGGGGTGGGGTTGTGGTGTAGGGTAATCTTTTTTTATTCATTCTATTACCCTAATCCCTGAACCACAAACCCTAAAAATGTCTTCGACGTTTTAATATTTTCTAGGGTGGATTTTGGGGCGGGTTTGTGGTGTAGGGTAATCTTTTTTAACTAAGTCCATACTTTATAATGTCGCAACTAACTCGGTAATAAGCCTTTGACGTTTTAAGATTTCCTATGGTGGTTCTTGGGGTGGGTTTAGGGTGTAGGGTAATCTTTTTTTATTCATTCTAGTCTTTATAATGTCGACACTGACTCAACAGGTTTTTAGGGTTTGTAATTCAGGGATTAGGGTCGTTAGACCCTAAACCTTTCACTACAAACCCTAAAAATGCCTTCGACGTTTTAATATTTTCTTGGGTGGATTTTGGGGAGGGTTTATGGTGTAGGGTAATCTTTTTTAACTAAGTCTATACTTTATAATATCGCAACTGACTCGGCAATAAGCCTTCGACTTTTTAGGATTTCCTAGGGTGGTTTTTGGGGTGGGGTTGTGGTGTCGGGTAATCTTTTTTTAATCATTCTATTCTTTATAATGTCGACAATGACTCGACAGGTTTTTAGGGTTTGTGGTTCAGGGATTAGGGTCTAACCCTAATCCCTTCACTACAAACCCTAAAAATGCTTTCGACGTTTTAATATTTTCTAGGATGGATTTTGGGTGGATTTGTGGTGTAGGGTAATTTTTTTAACTAAGTTCATACTTTATAATGTCGCAACTAACTCGGTAATAAGCCTTTGACGTTTTAAGATTTCCTAGGGTGGTTTTTGGGGTGGGTTTAGGGTGTAGGGTAATCTTTTTTTATTCATTCTATTCCTTATAATGTCGACACTGACTCGGCAGGTTTTTAGGGTTTGTGGTTCAGGGATTAGGGCCTAACGACCCTAATCCCTTCACTACAAACCCTAAAAATGCCTTCGACGTTTTAATATTTTCTTGGGTGGATTTGTGGAGGATTTATGGTGTAGGGTAATCTTTTTTAACTAAGTCTATACTTTTTAATGTCGCAACTGACTCGGCAATAAGCCTTTGACGTTTTAGGATTTTCTAGGGTGGTTTTTGGGGTGGGGTTGTGGTGTAGGGTAATCTTTTTTATTCGTTCTATTCTTTATAATGTCGAGAGTGACTCGACCGGTTTTTAGGGTTTGTGGTTCTGGGATTACCCTTCACTACAAACCCTATAAATGCCTTTGACGTTTTAATATTTTCTAGGGTGGATTTTGGGGTGGGTTTGTGGTGTAGGATAATCTTTTTTAACGAAGTCTATACTTTATACTATCGCAACTGACTCGGCAATAAGCCTTCGACGTTTTAGGATTTCCTAGGGTGGTTTTTAGGATTTGTGGAGTAGGGTAATAGTTTTTTTTGTTCGTTCTATTCTTTATAATGTTACCCATGACTTCGACGCTTTTTTGCTTTCCTATGGTGTTTTTTGGGTGGGTTTGTGGTGTGGGGTAACCATTTACGAATGACTGGTTAACCATTTACTAGCAACATGTTAACCATTTACGAATGCTAGGTTAACCATTTACAAGCGACATGTTAACCATTTACAAGCGACAAGTTAACCATTTACAAGCGATGAGTTAACCATTTACGATAGACAGGTTAACCATTTACGATTGACAGGTTAGCCATTTATAAGCGACGGGTTAACCATTTACGATTGACAAGTTAACCATTTAGGATTTTACAGGTTAACGATTTTCAAGTGACAGATTAACCATTTACGAATGACAGGTTAACCAATTATAAGTGTTAAGTTAACCATTTACGATTGACAGATTAACCATTTACGAGTGACAGGTTAACCATTTAAGAACGTAATATATTTTATACAAAATCCTTGTACATATGTGTAGCATAAAACT
This sequence comes from Limonium bicolor, assembly GCA_023374045.1. Classification (NCBI taxonomy): domain Eukaryota; kingdom Viridiplantae; phylum Streptophyta; class Magnoliopsida; order Caryophyllales; family Plumbaginaceae; genus Limonium; species Limonium bicolor. Next base: position 284,617,709 of record CM041781.1, read on the forward strand.
CAAATGAAAAGTAAATAAATAAAATAACAAATAAGGATATGCAAAGTACAACTGAAATTTCCAAATATTAAATTATATTACGTGTCTGGAAACTTGTTTAGTTTAAGTACTGTACCCACAATTATTATTAAAAAAACAAAGCTTACATCCCACCACCCCGATACTTTAAGATTGAAACTATATGTTTTTGTAAGTGCAGCAGTCCTACGATTAAACGCTGCAGCATAGCCGCTCTCCACATTGGAACTCCCAATTGTTTTTGATCATAAGTTGAGACTTCTTTCATTCATACCCTTCATCCTCCAAATCAAAAGTACAAGAACTAGTAATCTTGTAGGGAATGTTTTCACCCATCCAAACTTTAAAAGAGTCTAAACTATTATACATCAAGGAGATTAGCATAATAGGAAAGTTGAGAATCGAAGTATCTAGAGACACCTTAGTTATATTACAGATTTGCATCAAACAATAAATTTGTTCCCAAACTCTATTGGAATGAAGAGGAGTTCGCTGCACATTCCTGTTCTTCAGAAACGAGAATATGTTCTGATTTCTCACATCGATTTCCATCTTCTGGTAGCCTTTCTCCTAGGCCCATTTCATGGCAAAAAACCAATCCTTGTAATTCTGCACCCATCTCCGAGCAAGAAGGTTTTAATTTCCTGTTAAAGGCCATCAAATAACACCGTCATATCTTCTAACAGAGCCACCAAGTATCATAACATATCCTCTTTTCTTTTTCATGCCACAATTAATTTTGACCGCATCATACAAAGGAGGGAGCCATTCATACTTAGGAATACAACTATTCTACTTTTATCCAAACCTACTTGACAGCTTTAACAAAAGCTTGATTTGCTTCTTTAAGGCCATCCAAGATAACTCCGGATTATGTCTAACTGAGTTTTTGGCATCATAAACAACCCACATGGTGTTGATTACAAGTTCAAGCTTTTCATTGGGCCATTTATCAGCCTCCGCAAAGATGTGGTTCTGAATATCATTCTCATCAGGCGTGGAGGTTGAAGTCCAAGTAGAGAATGCCATCCCATTGTTTCCTGACCATAATGCATTCAAAAAAAGTATGATACATTGTATCATTTCTTCCGCAGAAGCAACAAAAGGGAGAGCCTCCAATTCTCCTAGCAATGTTTGCTACACAGGGAACAATATTTCTAGTGAACTTCCAGAAAAGAAGCTTAGCTCTCGGGCTGCAAGACAACTTGTTAATTCTTTTCCTTAGATCTCCTTTGACTTCACTAGCAGATGAAGTTTCAGTTTGGGAAAAGGATGTTTCAATTTGGTAAGCTGATTTGACAGAGAAGCTGCCATCTTTGGTGTGGTGCCACACCCAACTGTCTTCATCCTGATCTCGGATTTTAATCCTTCTAATCTCCTCTATATCAATATCCCAAAGATACTGGTGCAAGAGATTGTAATTCCAGTCTTCACTGGTCTGATCCCAGAAAATGTGAACTGAGATTGTATCTTGATTAGGAGGGGTGGGAGAGAACATTTTGAAAGAAAAAGGTCTTTCCAACCAAGGATCAGACCAAAATTTGGTATCTTTACCATTACCTAGTCTCTTCCTAACACCTTTTTTGAGCAGGTCTATAGAAGAGAGCAGGGAAGCCCATATTGGACTATCGGACTTCTTTTTCTTCACCTGCAACGATCTGAATTTGGGTAGTAGATACCTTGATAATCTTGCCTACCAATGAGTTTGGATCCTTTAAAATTCGCCACACCGCTTGGCTAGCATGGCTTTGTTAAAAGCCTGCAGATCTAAACCCCATGCCACCTTTTTCCTTGCTTTTGCACACCTCCTCCCATTTCACCCAGTGAGTGCTTCTCTTAGTCAGACTCCCTCCCCACCAGAACGAGGCTAACAGGGAATTAATCTTGTCAATAATACCTTTGGGGAGCTGGAATAGAGACATAGAATAAGTGGAAATGGCTTGTAGAACACTTGAGACTAAAACAGATCTACCAGCTTGTGACATGGGTTTACCCCAGCTATTGACTCTCCTTCTGATGGCTTCTAACAGATAGCTGAAGATTTGGTTTTTATTTCTACCCATTCCCGATGGGAGTCCCAAGTATTGTGGAAAGAAGAAGCTTCATCGAAACCTAGGATGCTAGACATCTGATTCTTGCATTGAGAGTTTAGTTTCTTACTGAAGACCATCTCAGACTTCAGCCTATTAATGTCATGGCCTGAAGATAACATGAATGCATCAAGGGTTTCTCTGAGAAAAAATAGCATTTTCCTTAGAGCTCTGGCCACATACAAGCAGATCATCTGCGAAGCTAAATGGTTGATGGAGGGAGCTGTTGGAGACAGAGAAATACCTTTAAAAAGGCCCATATTTTCCGCTTTGATCAGATAGCTTGAGAAAGCCTCTTGTGCTAGGATAAACAGGAAGGGCGATAGGGGATCCCCTTGCCTGATTCCTCAGGGGGAGAAGAAGACTCCAGGAGAGCCATTCACAATCACAGAGCTTTAGTGGAAGTAATGCAATTCATCACCAGCCTCAACCAATCAACTGGAAAACCCATTTCAGATAGGATGTCTTTTATGAATTTCCAGTCTAACCTATCATATGCTTTGCTCAAATCCATCTTGAGTGCAAAATGACCTTTCTTAATAGCCTACTTCTGTTAAGGAAATGCATTATTTCGCCCGAGATGATTATATTATCAGTGATAAGTCTCCCTTTGACGAACCCCGACTGGTTAGGTGAAATGATCTCAGGTAAAATCCATTTAACTCTATTTGCTAGGACTTTGGACACAAAGGAGACTTCACGCATCAGTGGACACTCCAACCCCCAGTCCACAAATTAGTGATGTCACACAAGGGGTTGTTCCTTGTCGCAACAGAAAAAACACCCTCCGATAGAAACGGGAAAACCAACCATATGGCTTTTTCCCACTCACCGAACAATCTCGGTAACCTAGGGTTGCGAATAAGACCATTGGAAATCCAGTTGTTTCTCATCTCTATCTTTCTAAAAACTTTCATCAAATCTTGCAGCTCTTAGTCTCATATAACTCCAATTCTCGTGAATCGAATCCTTAAGACCCATTACAGAAAATACTCACTAATACTGCATCGGGAACACTTCTTAGATGCGTAGAGAAAAATTCAAATCTACTATAAAATCCTCAACTATAGAACACCATTTACTCATTTCAACTGCATAAAATCATTTTTAAAGAAAACAATCAAAAAACAACACAACACTGTCAAAATAGCTAAATAATCTGAGGCGAACATGTGATACATAGTTTACATAGAGTTTGTATTTGCACTTTTGAATCTTGAATCAGCGTACGGAGATATATCCTTTCACAAAGCACGCCGAGTATGGTACACATCCTTTGATGATATATGTGAAGTAGTTTTCATAGTAAACAGCTCATGAACATAAAGACGACCAAATGAGGAAGAACATTAGTAAGGAGCTAGCCTTACTTTCTGCAAGTCCGCCCGTTACCTTGACTCTGCCATCTTTTAACCTTTGCTCTACTAGATGTGATAAACAGTGTATCCACAGACTGGAACTCAGACCCATCGATGGCCAGATTTCTTTGCTATGGGATGGCGTCATGAGAGAACGCTTCTCTTTACACTTGGTCGTTTCCATTGCTTCTCTCTTCGGATCTCCAGAACCTGGTAGTCACCATCCTAATCCCATTTCATATATGTCACATGATCATGGCAAGTCCCTACAACAAAAAGAAAGTGTAAAAAAAAAAACATTAGAGGTAAGAGAATAAGCCAGTAAAAACCGCGAAACTGGTAGATACAAGAAAAAAACTGTTTAATCGAATTGGAAATTTCACAAACAAAAGTTTTCAGGCCTTTCTTTCATCAACTTCAATTTGAGTGGTATCCACTTACAGAGGTGAACAAGGGGATCGGCCACATTTACTAGATACAAAACAAGTAAGCATCATAGTGTTGGCCATTGATGAGATAGAAGCATTAGCCTCCTCACACACTTGAAGGACATCTTCTTGTATAAGTGGATGGCTGGAGCATTGTATGATATCACATGCAAGTAACAGCGCGACGACGAAATGCTCGAACTGTATCTTATAACCTCATTTATAAGAGATGATGCTGTTTAGTAAGCAACAATATAATTGTCAGTATACATACACGATAACTTGGAAGATTAAACTAGTACATATTTGAGGGGGAAACGCACTGCAGTACCTATACCAACATTCCTATATGTTTCAACCACTCCAAGGGTAAGGATGTAGACTAGTGTTTGATCAGAAGTTTTGCATCAGCACTAAGCAAATCACTATCTGTGAATTAACAAAAAAAGAAAAGTGACTGTGATACTAAAAGAATAGGCATTTACCCAACCTCTCAAAACCCCAATTAATGACACAGTATATTCAGAAGAAAAGGGACCAGAGACCAGTGTTAACAACCCAAAATGTTCCATTCTGATTCCATGTTACAACATAAGTTCTATACCAAATACATCAAATTGACGTCAACATGAACTATAGGATAACACTGCGCAAAAGTCCTTTTGAGCAGATTTGTTAGTGAGTAATACCAAGTTTGAAAGGCGTACCTCAGTTTCTTAGCTAAGACTATATACCGAACAAAGCCAACCAGTCATCGCATTGGGAGGGAGGCCTGGCATGGTCAACTGCTCCCCATGAGACTATGCCATGGCCATTGGACAACATTATTATAGAACTCACTCTCATACCTAAAGAAGTTATAGCAGTAAACCCATTGATACATGTACAAAGTAGTATCTAACTAGTAATAATGTCTAGATATATCTATGCACCACATATGCAGCATCATGACTTCATATAATAAGAAAATGTCAAGCTCACCAGATAATACTGTAATTTAAAATACAAAAGAAGGGCCCAGACAGCTAAAAACCACTACCTTATAGGAAATATTCACTGTGAATTTGTTCAATGACTTCTCTGTCAGAAGGCTGAATTGGTCTATATGATATTTTGGACGGTGTGTGAAGATTTCAGGTCTACCATTGAGTGCTGGGGCATTAGTCTCTACCAGCGTTTGATATATGCTATTTCTGTTAGCAGCAGCCTTGCTCCTCCACGCAGGTCACATCAGCCATGGATAGCATTTGGTGTTTGCCAAAATCTGGCAGCAAAATTTACAGAGAACTGATTCATTCTTTCTCCGTTAAATCATACATGCAAGAAAGAGGAAAAAAAAAGTGGAAGCGGGAGGGAAAATCTTGAGCAAAAGTGAGTTAGTGTTGCACCTACATGCTGATACCATATGATTCCGATTGACACATAGGTAGCAACTGAAGAATGGCTACTGATCAATTGGTTGTTCATGCTTAAACAAGCAAAGAAGCTGAGATAGTAATCATAATGATTTATTTCCGTACCTAGCTAGCTGGATAGTAATCATAATGAATTATTTTCCAAGCAAGAGCAGTCTGCATATACACATACAATTAGAAGCTGAAATTAAATTAATCTGATACAGAAACAGAGATTCTATCCTGCTTAGTAATTGTGTGTCACCAGTACTTTAAGACGACATGTACACTCTATATTATTAAAAGAAAGATACTGCCTTAAATTTGCTCCATATATAATTGTTCAATTTAAAATATCATAAAATGACATCGTACGGTATAATTTCAGGAGTGAGGTTGCTAGAACATTTCATTACAATGCAACAGACTCCAACAAACTAAGTACGGCATCAAGTCAGGAGTGAGGCTGCTAGAACATTTCATTACAATGCAACAGACTCCAACAAAATTAGCAAGGTATCATTTCAGGAGAGGGGTTGATAATAGTCACTACAAAAGAAGCTGTACATATTTCAACACAAAGTTTAACAGTTTTTGACACATATTTGTGCCAGAATTAGTAAATCAACACAACACAGAAGTGTTGAGTATGACACCGTTGAAGATATACAATCAATGGAAACAGCTACAGTTTACAAAATTTTCGGTCAAAAAAATATTAAACCAATACTAATTTGTGTCGGAGAAAACTTTTCAAAGCAAATTTAATATCCAAATACAATGCAACACTTCGCATCAAAAAATTATATAACACTTGAAAAAAATGATAGTATCATCACAACATTTGATATCCTTTGATCATTTTTTAGTGTGTGTATCTGTGTAAGATAATGACAAACTATCTTGACACCTCTAGCACTAATGACAAACTATCTTGGCACCTCTATGACTAGATACTACATTACTAGTGGTGTAACACATGACCAATTTTCTTTATATCAATCCCCAACTTTTCACTTATATGAGTGTCTGCAGCTAAAGAATCAAATGTGATTCGATACTATAAAGTTATACAAACACAGAATGTAAGAATAATGAGAAAGAACAGAGCAATCCATGGCTGAAGCTTTTAACAGAAGATCAGTCAAGATCAAACCATCCCATATGACTACTATTTCTTGCCATTGAAGTACCTTCATTTCTTGAACTCGGGAACATCTGATTATAGATGATTGAAATAATAAACAAATCAAAGTAATATCAAGCTAGTCGCAAACCAAATTTGGTGAGAATAACTAATTAGTAGGGGGTAAAAGAAGTTATGTGTATATATACCAGAAAGTGATGGCGGGGTGAAAGTGACTGCAGGTAGAATGTTAATCCAGGCAAAGGAGATGGTTGCATTTGAGTGGGTTAGTCCCACGAAGTAGGTTTATTGATTCCTAGTTGCACTGCATGTGTTTGCAATTTAAATAGAGATGGTCATAAGTAATGTCATATGTATATATATATATATATAACTGACAGATTCATGTAAACAAAGCAAACCCATATTAGAGGGACATATGTATGTAAGTATAATTACCCAAAAAGTGAACACAAGAAGATCGGGAATAGAATCTTTCTGGTGATCGTTGGCCAGGTCGTCCTTCGCACACAAGAAATTAAAACACTTATATGAGATTGAGATATAGTTCGTACATTAACAAACACCCGAACAATCAAATAAGCTAATATTTGATTAGAGAGAAATAGAAAAAATAAAACAATCTTATTGTAGTACTAGTACTACCACTACTACTACTTCTTAACTCAGCTCAGCTCAGCTCAGCTCAGCTCAATGCTGGTTTTAGAATTATGTACTTATTTGGTGCCTCAATTCAGTGGAAATATGTGTGTTTCCTCCTCAGCTTGTGATAGGTCTTTGGTAAATAAGGGTAGTTTAGTAAATGTTTAGTCCTAGTTATTCTAGTATAAATAGGGAAGGTATTGCTGTATTGGGCATTGGCCATTGAGTCATTGAGATATTATTTTAGTAGGCCTCTTTGAGAGGATTTTGGCCACTTCAGTGGAGTTTCTTAGTAAGATAGGGCTTGGTTCCTATCAATTGGTATCGGAGACCCTATCCACTCCTGATCGCGGTGATGCTGTCGTTGTTGGAAGTCTCGCACAGCAGCAAGATGTTGATAAAGAGAACATAATTCCTAAACCGTCAAATTTTGACGGTGTCGATCCAGAAGACTTGGTTGTTTGGTGCTGACCGGTATTTCAACTTCTGCGAGATCGACGAAGCCAACAGATTTCAGGCGGTTTCTGAGTATATGGAGGGAGCAGCTTTTCTCTTCTTCGAATGGATCTAGACCTATTTTGGACACATTTCTTGGCCGTTCTTCCAAGGTGTGTTAATCGAAAGGTTCAAGGATTTTCAACGTGCAGACTATTCGATGCCGGTGGATAGTTCCTCCCACGCCTCGTCCGACAGGGAGCTCGATCGATCGAAGCAAACAGAGGAGGAAATCGAAGTTCGGCAAGGAGAAACGACCAACAGGATTGAAGAGGTTGTGTTAGGGATTGACAAATCGCAAATCAAGATGATGACAAAGGATGTGGAATCGGATATGAAGCCACGTCAAGGAACAAAAGCGGAATGGAAGGGACAAGAACACAACAAGTGGGGAGGAGACTGATAAAGAAGAGTAGGAGGAGAGAATTGGATCGGACAATTCAAGACGAGACAAGAATTCAAGCACTGTAAGAAGGTTGAGGCAAAGAAAATTTGTTCAATTAAGGAGAAAGAAGAAGAAACAGATTAGGAAGAAGAAGGAAGGAGGAGTACCACCTTGCCAGGTAAAGCCCCAACCCTAGTCGTGTTGTCAATCACAATCGAACTCTCTCTTCGCTGTCGGGGGGTCTAAATTCTGGAATCCCCAACCCTAGTCAACCGATCAAACACTATCGTATTCACTCTTCCTTGTTGATTTTCGGTGTATCTCACAGCAAGGAACATTCATGGACGACATTCACGGCTGATCGCATAGGTTGGAAAAGGAAGTTCGCGGAGATTAAAGCGTGGGATGACCTTCGACTTGGAGTGAAAATCCCCAAATTGGCAAAATCCTCAAATTCAGGCCCAACGAGTGGCGGTGGTTCTAAGGCGAGAGTGTTGATTGTGTCTAAGTCGATCTCCATATTCTCTTCACCATCGAGGGGTCTGAAATCGGGAATTTCAGAAAGTTCGTCATACTCTTCAATCCATCGACCTATGTCTTCCCGCATAGTACCTGGCGCGGAGATGTGGAGAAGGAGGACCTTTATGTCGTTCAATTTTAGCAATGAGGAAAGTCAGACCCTTACTGGAAAAAGTCGTTCTCTCACACGATCTGCTACCCTAAAGATGACGACAATGATGAAGTCTCTGAGCGGGATGACACTCGTTTCGGTCGATTCTTTTCAACCTCGCTATGTTAGAGAAAACTCTTTGATAATTGACGTTGCTTCTGCACTAAGGGGATTCGTGAAGCGTCATGAGGTCCAAAAAGATAAATGTGCAGCCCAACTCCTTGACATGACATCAGACGTCAGCTTGTACTAATTTGAACGGTATCTTGCATTAAGATCAACAGCAATGATCAGGTGCATGGTTGTGATGCAGAAGCATGTAAAATTCATAAACAGAATTGGAAGTGCAAAATTCTTCAGCTGGTAATAGTTGCCAATGTTCTTTTCTAAAAGGAGCAAACCTCAGTCATAAAACAAAAAGAAAAATTATAAACACATCATCTTGAGCAGACTAAACTTTGTGTATAAAAATTCGAACGTTTTCAGTGATGACGATAGTTGTATTATCTATTTTTTAATCAACATCTATCATTATTCAGATTACAAGATTGAAAAAAAAAAAGCTTGACAGCTAGAATTTTCAACCAGAAGTTCCTTAAGGACGGTAGACTCACTCTTTATTGACAATAAGAATGGAAGAAACCACATCAAACTGCTGCACTTCCAGGAAACAGCAATCTTAGGTATATTCTTAAGAGAAAATATAAATAAGAAGCAGCAAAATTGTGCTACCAGATAACCATAGACACAACAAATCAATGAAGGGACAGAGGCAAACAGATTACAGCATCATCTATGATAAAATGGGCTTCTTGAATTTCAGTTGGGCGTTAAGATGTTATACTAAGACAAGACAAGGAAGAGAAACAGTAGCAGCAAAATAGCACACACTGAGACTAGGGATGATTCATGCCACCCTGCAGTTGTTTGATATCAGTCCAGTCGAGATTCCTCTCACCTTTGGAAATGGAGAATGAAAACTCCACAGTCAAATGCATTTTCTTTCCATGTGCAAAACTCTTCATCTCATAATAATGTACTACTACCGTGGAGGTCTATCTGGATACCTATTTGGAAGAGAGATGTACACTTAATTGTTAGCCAATAGTGGATCCAGATGGTGCACCCAACTGCTGTGCTTGTGACTGTGACAGCTTTTACTCAAATGAATTTTGATGCTTACAAGACGTAGTCTAGTAGTCAGTTCATTAAAAATATATTAACTTTTGTAGAAGAAAATTTTATATTGTTCATCCTTTTTGGTATCAGGTAGCTACTAATAAGTTTTGGAAATAGAAAATATGATTCATTGCAAACACATAGTGACAATAAGAAGAGGTACTGAATTACCAGAGAAAGCTTACTCAAAACGGCTTTTTTCAAATTGGGTCACAATGTCGACCAATCAAAGTATTTTTTATATATAGGTACAAGGCAAAATTTTCTATTTACAGTCACTAATGTAAAACTGCTGTAGTACTACTAGCTCCCTTCCCACCTTCATTGGTTTCCCACAACCAGGGGAGGACATATCTTGAGGTCATCCAGTTTTTTGCAAATTATATGCTTTAATGAATATCCAAATCACAGTTTGACAAAAGATCAAACAATCAGAGGGAGAGGATAACAAAAATGAAACAAGAGAAATTGCTACAAGAGTGAACAGAGCATAAGCAGTTCACAACAAATATCCGCATTATTTATGATTGGTCTTATCATTGTCGTTCTGTAGATGCTTTGGGAGTAAGAGAGGTTAAACGTGAATTTTTTACCATTTTACCCCAATTCTTATAAGCTCTTATTTGTATACAATGAAAAAGAAAATTAAAACATTCACCTATGTTACCTCTTTTAACATTACTTAGGTAAATTTCACAGCATTCAACTATGTTTAACCTCAATCCAAACACAACTAGTATTAGTATATACATCCACAGCATGTTGTTCTTAGTCTAAAAGAAAAACTGATGGGGCAGATGGACTTCTGTGTATAGATTACTGATAATCAAGCCTCCCCACTAAGCATCATGGCAAGAATGAACAACCACATCACATGCCCACACTGATCATGATTTTTTCTGCTCCTCGTTTCCTTCTGTCTATAATTATAAATACAAAGCTATTCATAAGGGGAGTAAAATCTAAAAGCAGTTCTAATTATTGTCCTGAATATTACATGATCCTATATAAGGAGCAAACCGGATTGAGATTACACAAACAAGTTGTGCTGCAGAATTGAAGAAACTAATTAACAATCCTTTAAACCAAAGCAACCAAATATTTGATTGCACCAAAGCCTCATTTTTATCAGCCAAAAAAGTAAGACTTTATGGAGCAGGTTCATCTTCCAATACTAATAAATAATACTGTTTCCACAATGGTTTGGTTTCAGTCAGCATAGCTAACTAAGCAATGTCCAGAATTTCTATAGTCAAGTGAAGTCAAAGTGCACATGTAAGAGAATGATTCATTGAAAATTTTCAAGGCTTTCAGCTGTGGCAAAAATGGAGCGTTCATCATACCTGATGCAGCAAGAACGATCCAATCAGTTACGATGATCCACCAGGCCCTAGCCAAACAAGAAAAAAAGTGCTCTTGTTCTAAATCAGTTTTGCTAAGTAGACGGTACATACATGGATGATCATACGCAGGCAGACAAACAGCCGAACGAGATGCTAAAAAAGTCCGTGAAGGTGTTTCAATAAGATTTTCCGAAACACATACTTTTGGGAAAATTAGGCTATATGAACATACTTCAGTAGTAGTATTGATGATATGATTGTGTGTTTGATCACTGAGTCCTTTTACTAGAAATGTAACTCATCAACTAAAATACGCTTATACTAGTACAACTTAAATTACTCGATTTGTTAAAAAAAGAAACAATTGAAAAACAGACTGACAAGACAAGTGCGCTATCCGTATTTTAAACTCCTTACTCCTTAATAAACGAGAAGAGATCACCTTCTTTGACTTCACTTCTTCTTGTTCTTCCTCGGTTCCCTCCCTTACTTGAATTCGTTTAATAGGTTATATTACTGTACTCAATCATCTAACAATTTGTAAACACGATTCGTCAAAAGATTGACCCTTGCCCCTAATTTAGTGTTATCTACAGCTCATCAGGTAGGTGTTAAGGAAAGCTTTTCCATTATGATCTCCTTCAAGCTCTTGAAGACGATTACAAGGGACTCTTACACCCTGATTTTGAGTAAGTACATAGAAGTTTTGAAAATCAATCCACTTCGGCATAAATTGACGATGTTGCTGCACCTACTGATTGTGAATTTGTGACCACTTTCGGGTATTAGGGATTTATGAAAAGGCAGATCGATTGAAAGAGGTGTAATTGAATGTTTTATCGATCGGAACCACTAACCTATCACAGCAGAACACGCGATGCCGAAACACTTTGATCTGGCGGAGGAATCAATAGAAACAGACGATCAGGCAGAAGATGGTAGAAAATGGAGGAAGAGCACAATCAATGTTTGAATCCGAATATCTCCCACGCACGGGTCACTGGTTGAAAGAAGGGTGGAGTTGTTAGGGAGGCTGGGGAGCGAGATGGAACTGTGGGCAAACCCTCGTCCGAAAATGGTCATTTTAGTCTTCATCATCAAAATAGGGGCCTAAGTTAAAATTGCAGTTGGAAAATGGTAATTTTGTCGTGCTTTAAAATATTTTTAAAATTATAATATTTATTTATAACTTGTGACATATTACGAGAAGGACCTAAATTTTACTCCCTCCGTTCAATAATAACTGTCATTTTAGAAATTTGCACACTTATTAAGAAAAGTAGGACAATGACGCATGTGCCCCTACTTTTTACTTTTCTATTTAGATAATAATTACTTTTATATTGAATAGTAGGGGTAAAAGTGGAAAGAAGTGTGTCAAAAAGCTAGAATGACAGATAGTTTTTAACAAGAATCACATCCTAAAACGATAGATATTAATTAACGGAGGGAGTATTATTAAAGGGTGAATACGTTATGAAATTATATTCAAATTTAGAAATCATATAGTAAGAGAGATGAAGAGAGGAAATAGTTTTGAAGGGTTTTGTAACACCCCCGAATAAACATCCAGTAGTACAACAAGCTCCTAGCCTTAATACAAAACAACTATGCAGCGGAATCTCAACATCATCCGGGTGTCACAGACGCCAACCACCCACGTGGTTGACAGACCACATTACCAACATCAAGTTACGGTCTGCATGACTGGAAACAGCCCTCAATACAAACTCATAAACAATACATAGTACAATTCCCAATTACCGAGTGTCTACAACAAAGTTACCAAATCTTAAACTAAGAATTACATCTCGGGTTTAGTATCAACCCATATATTACCCATACTACTACAACTTAAAAGTCATGCCCTGATGGACTACCCCCATGGTAGCCATCCCGCCTACGCTCCGTTATTGTCCGGCACAATCCCTGAAAAAAATTGGGTGTAAAGGACTCAGCAAACTACGCTGAGTATGAACGTGTGAAGCCCGCATGTTACCGGGCCACACGACTACTTGGTCGAATATTATTAAGTCAATTTACATGCTATATCAAAGCAGTAAAGCACATCAGAATACATCATAATATCAAACACACTTTAAGGTAGCATAGCAATATCAACAAACATCCAAGCATAACAGGCTGGCATCATAGCCCATCAAACACGCAACCAAGCACAACAAGCTGCTAATATAGCAACAGCAATCATGTAAGTCATCAGACGTGTGCATAGGTATGTAATACCCATGATCCTCACTATGGGATCGTACGAGCGTTGTGTGTTTTCATTTCTTTTCTCTTGTTCCCTTAAAGTGTATTTTCTTTCTCTTTCCTTGCACCAGGTCTGGGGATGTAATTTAGACCCCGTGACCATCTCATGTAGGTGCTAATCTTTCCTTGTCTCTTTAAGGGTTATTTGTGAATTCTCTTATCACCACAATTTGGAGTACATCTTGTCCATAGCTAATCCTCCATTCCCGGATAGCTCTTTCTCTCTCTGTTGTTTTTAAATGTTACTGGCCATTGCCCCGGATACCAAGGGTCCGTCTCCCTATTCCGTTTTCCATGTTACTAGCCTCTGCTCCGGATTCAAAGGGTCCGTCTCCCTATGCCTTCCAATGTTCTGGTCTCTACCCCGGAATACAAAGGGTCCGTCTCCCTATTCATTCTCAATGTTACTAGCCTCTGCTCCGGATTCAAAGGGTCCGTCTCCCTATTCCTTCTCAATGTTCTGGTCTCTACCCCGGATACAAAGGGTCCGTCTCCCTATTCATTCTCAATGTTACTAGCCTCTGCTCCGGATTCAAAGGGTCCGTCTCCCTATTCTTCTCAATGTTCTGGTCTCTACCCCGGATACAAAGGGTCCGTCTCCCTATTCATTCTCAATGTTACTAGCCTCTGCTCCGGATTCAAAGGGTCCGTCTCCCTATTCCTTCTCAATGTTATGGTCTTTACCCCGGATACAAAGGGTCCGTCTCCCTATTCATTCTCAATGTATTGGCTTATCATTATCTTTGATAACTCGACACCATAGTGGGTGTCTTTAGAGGTCCTCTATAGTTAAGAGGAGTTTTCCCTTTTTATAGTTCTTTTGGTTTGTTTACGAAGTTCGTTGTGTTTCATCTCAAGGATTCATCAACGAGAAGGGACTACACTACTGTGTGCGTGCAAACAATATGCACAATAATAGCAAGCAGGTAAGCAAGGAAAATAATTAATCCATTCACATGCCTTACACAAGCTCACAACAGACAAATAAGCACGGTAAAACAAACATCCGTTTTCATGCATTAGTCTTGTGGTCATAAACAAACAAGGCACACAGCACACAAGCCGTGTAACACGGCAACATACGAACCACACATGTCCATACCTGATTTAGACGCAAGAGTTGTCTCACACACACATGGAGTCCCAGCTGGCGTTCGTTACGGCCCTAACGTTAATTAAAAACGATTGGTCAGTTTATAATTTCATGTGATGACCCTCGTGACATTTCTCTTAGTTTATCACGTTTATCGGGGTTGTTCCCTAGGTGAATTTTTTGTTGAATGCTCAACTGATACTAGCCCTTAGAAACATTCCAGGTATTAACCTTAGACTTTATTCACCCCTAGGACGTTTTCATTGTCGGTTTACACGTTTAACTAAGTCCTTACTCCAGCTATTGTTCTAGGGTATCTTTAAGTACCGACATGTAACAAGTTCACCTAAGATTGCTTTTAATCTTCCTACAAAGTATCCCCTCTTAACTGGGCATCTTAGCAAAGTTTTATACTCATATCCAACCTAATCCAGCACTGCTAACCACCTTGAAACACATCTAGACAGAACAGTAACATAACAGAATCTGAGAACACACCCTGAATATCTTCATTCTACTCCATGTTTAAGTTAACAAACTGACATCAAACTCTCCCAAAGTGTTTCACCAACTTAACTAGATGTATTAGCAAGGATTTGGGTTCAATATTAAATCAACACCACATTTTTAACACCTCTTGATATTGTTCATACAGAGACACAAGTTTCAGAAAACCGAAAACATCAACCTTGTGCAAACTCCCATTAAACCTCTCTTTTAACGTATTAAACTGTTTTCTTCTTCCTCCCAAATTGTTTACTCTCCTAGATAGGCACATCAGTAAGGTTATGAGTTCATTTCCAGAACATTTCCCCACTCTTATACCCACTGTATTACAGTTATACAGAAACAGCAACCTACAGAAAAACAGAAAACACAGTTTGTACATCTCTTCTCTAGCTTTCTTTTAGTTCATTAGTCTGCTACCAAATCCACACAAAACTTTCACCCAACTAGATAAATGTATTAGGGAGGTTTTAAGCTAAAAACCAACTTAAAACAACTCTGTTAACCCCTCTAAAAGTTCATTATACAGAAACAAGTGACTGCAGGAAAGTGCAAAATAGATTCTGTTTGGCTCCTGGTCAAGTTTTGTTTTGGGATATTAATCAGTCTCCAATTCCTGTCAAACTTTTTGCCCAATTAACTAAGTGTATTATAAAAGTTTTGAACTTAAAAACATCCTAAAACAAAGCTGTTAACACTTCTGAAAACTCATTTTATAGAAACTGAAATCTGCAGAAAAACTGTGAATTCAAATTTTGTACAACAACTTTACAACTTTCTTTTGAGTATAAACCAGTTTTTCTAATCTTACCCAGAGTGTTTATAATTTAGCTTAAGTGTATTAGGTATGTTTAGGTTGTTAACCGCTCAATATACCCCTTATAAACCCTCTGAAATTCGTTTATACAGAAGCACAACGTTTCAGGAAAAATCTGAAACTGAATATCAACATCTGATATTATCTCTTCTATTTCTTTTCTTTGTTCACTCATTTGACTCCCATTTCTTTCCTGAATTGCTTATCCAATTAGTTAGGTGTCTATTCAAGGTTTTGACTTCGAAACAGACCCATCGCAACATTATTTATGTTACTGGATTTACATTATCCTAAAACTGAAACCTGGAATTGATGTGTCACCTTCTATAGTTTTTTTTTGTTTTCTAACCTGACTTCTAGTTCCCCCATGTTGCTCAGCTTCTTAGTTACATGTTTTGTCATGGTTTTATCCTAAAAACAACTCAAGGTAGCAGGGAACACCTCTCTGATAAGTTCTTTACATGCTATCTGTCAACCGACCCAAGAGAACACAATCTGAACCACATAACTGATATAACCTCTACTTTCTCTTTTTGATCTTTAATCTATTCTCTGTTTTTCCCCAACTTGTTCGGTTACTTAGTATGCGTTTTAATACAGTTTTTAATCTTCAAAACAAACCAAAGATAATGCTGTTAATCCTACTGGGACGCGCGTATACTGAGACAAGAAACTGCAACCTGAAAAACTAGAAAAACAGCAACTGAAACATAAAACTGGTAGTTTTGTTTTCCTCTAACCTTTTCAAGCTGCTATCTGTTTCTCCCTCTAACCTCCCTGTTTGTTCGCAACTAGCCTCACGTTTTAGCTATAGTTAAACTCATAAGAAACTACCTAGACTATCCCATCAACCCCACTGGTGCAATTCATTTGTACCGAGAGCATTTATGTCTGAAACTGAAATCCTAAGCTGTGGTATTTCTTTTCTGCTTAATAACCTGATCTCTAATTCATCCCCAAACCGTATAGCCACTTAGTTAAGTGTCTTAGTAGTATTTTCTTAAACCTAAAACAACCTACAACACTCTTCACCTATCTGAAATTCAGTTACACAGAAGACAGAACTGAAAAAGAAGTGGCAGAAAACTGAAACTAGTTTCTGTTTTTCTCTTCTTCTTTCTCTTTTTAGTGTGTTACTTGGTTTCTGTAATTCTTCTCAGCTTACTTACCCTTAGTATGATATGTTAGAAGGTTTTTAAGTTGGTCATTAACCCTAAGAAACCTTCCTGTTACTTCTGAAAACAGATTGTGAGAAAGATGTAAATTGCAGAATCAGAACTCCAGTTTCTGCATTAGTTCCTTAGTTATTTTATACCGAATGTTTCTGAGTTAATTTAACTTATGGTTTCAGGAGAATTGAAAAAAAAGACTGAATTAACCAACATCTGATATCCTCTTTATCACCTCCAGAAATCAGTAACAGAAACTGCAAGTGTACAGAATGGACTTCCAGTAACGTTGAACTAGGTGGCTTAATATCTTGGGTTTCTCTTTGTTTTGTGTGTTAAGTTCATTAATACTCATCCCCTACTCTTTATTGCCCCTGGACAGTTGGTATACAGAAGGCAGATGTTACAGAACTTGAATGGGTTAACAGCTTAAACTTGACAGGTTTGTTGTTAACTTCTGATCAAGTAATCAGTTGCAGAGATAGCTCACCTCTTATGTATCTTAGCTGCTCTCCCGTGGTTGCCTATTGGCTCACATGAAACTTCCAGTACTTTGGTCACTCGACATCACTGAAGAGGATTTCCATGAGTTAGACTCGACGGCCAGACAAACAAGGCAGTGGCTAGAGAAAAATCAGAAAGTTATTTGGGGCTGTTACCTTCCTGTTTGTGTTTCAGAGGGTATTGAGCAGCCTTTCCTCAAATGAGTTTCGAACAGATCCAAGAGGACTGCATGCAAGGTCCAAGTGATTTGGATGAACACGTCAGTGGTGTCTCGGGCATTAGAAAAAAAACAGAAGAGGAGGCTTGTAGTAGAACCTGTCTCCTGGTCTTACCGTGAGCCAAAAGTGCAAGGCAGAGATGCAGCTGTTTCTGGGGGAAGTTTTGGTACATTCTTTGAGGGAATATCCAAGGAGTTATGCATGCAGCCAGACAGCAAATCAGTGGTCATGGATTAAAATTTTTTGAACAGAACTGCACAGAGGCAGAGTTTGAAAACGATCAACAGGTTCCTACTTTACCGTTTGTAATGGTGTTGTCCCAGGCTTTCAAGATTAGTAACCCTGGCTTCGGCACGCAAGGGAGGGATTGACAGGGCCTTAATTCACGCGCCCGGATAGAAGAGAAAGACGCCATGGAGGAAATGATAATATGTTCTTCAGACATGGGTGTGGACTTTGATGGTCTGTTCTTCAAACTGAAGCCTATGGAATGGCCCGACTGACGTGGTGTTGCAGGAGTGAATTTCGAGACCGCAGAGGAATGGGATGAAGTGGGTTGAGAATGGTGAGCACGAGAAGGATGGGCACCCATGTGCTGTATATTTGCTCGAACAGGAACAAGGGGTCATGGTGCTGTTGTGCACATGTCGGTAATGGGGAACAAAAGGAGCGGTTGCAGTTAGAACTTTCAACTCTCTGTATTTAATTTAGGGGGTTTAGTGTATCATTACCCTTGTACCTAGACGTGCAATATGTTACTGAACACGAGCTCAGCTCGACTGGTTAAAGCATTTGAGGTGGGTACGAAAGGTACCGGGTTCGAACCTTAGTGGGAGTGTCTTTGCTCCTTTTTCTTCTTTTTTTTGTATAAGTAGGCTTATTTATATATGTAGACCATATATTATATCGCGTCATTTTTTATTACGATGTTACGCGACGTTATAAGTAACGATGCGACACACTTATATGGTCGTATATATATACATATACGCACAACCAACGTTACAATATTTTGTTTTGTCGCGTTTTAGTTGTATGATCATAATGGTTACTCGCAATTTAATTTAACTTTCACGAATTTGAACGGTTAATTATTCGGGGTATTTCAGCCTACCCCCCTTAAAGGAACTTCGTCCCGAAGTTGTTACTTCCTTAACTGATGTTTTCCATTCTTGTTAATCCTAGGGATCAAGTCCCACATTCATTCACAATAACCCAAAGGATTAAGTCTCCTATATTATAATTCTCAGTGCTTATACGCACTATGCCACCCTAGTGGCTTCACACACATATTCTCCTAGCAATGTATATATAACACGATGGGGTGTAAATCGCAGGTATACAACATTCATTCATAGCAGGGTGTACATACAATGCAATACACACACAATTCTGTGAAATCCATACACACCGACCTACCAACCACGTGTGGTTGTAGGAATACACATAGTGAAGGATCAAGTCTCAAATTTATTCTCTCTAACCAAGGGATCATGTCCCGCAAATTCCATAGTTCTATTTCAACATTTGTGCTTATAAGCACTACGCCACATCTGTAGCTTCACCCCGTTATCAATAATATTTCGATGTACCAGTAACACTCATGTACTGTACTCATAAACAATCATATGACCAAGTCATTCATTCATTACCACCACGCATTCAAAACAATCCCACACATAGTTCACACACATAGTATCCCCAACAACACCTCATACGAGCAACTGCACAGTAAAAACGCAACGCGCCTACCCCCCTTAAAAATGGATTACGCCCACGTAATCCCTATTATATCATCCTTGAACCTTGGTTCAAGATGTTTAAGTCTCATGGGGTTTTCGTGTTTCTATGCAATGCAGCTCACCTTATAAGCCTATCAAATGCCTTGACTATGTTAATGGCTCAGTTTATGTCTCAAAGATTGTTATCGGTATCCACACCGATCTATACGGATTCGGGTTATCCTTCCTGGGTCTAGGGTATTGGCAGATAAGTCACTTGTTATTCAACTGGAAAATGTGAAATATGGTCCACCAGCTTCTGCTGTGCGACTCTGATTACCTTCGGGTTTAGTTTCCCCTTTCTGTACTCAGGAGGCCTTCTAGGCTTATATTGATATATTCTCTGTAGTAACGATTTAGTTCTTATTATTTCTCAATGTTATAACCAGGTCATTGTTATAACATGTTTATTTCATATAGCCGATCGTAACTGTACGTCGACGGTTAGTTTACTCTCCTGGCATTTTTACTTATTTTATAGCTTGATTTGTACAGCCAACTTAGATTTTTCTTTATCTTTAGGTAACCTTTATTTCTCAGTCCAATTATGGCATTGACACTGCTGGTTGACTTCAATTAGTTTCAGTCAAAAGGTTACCGAATTATATGCGTTAGAAGTTCCTACGATTGTAAACTGTCGGACTACTACCGGTTACATATTGCACTTGATTTCGATAGTATGTATTTTATGTGGTAACTTTTAGGTTATTAGTAACCCCACATCATCTCAAGTCTTCACATAATTGTGTACCCATGTGTTTACCCTCAGAGTTTCGAATTATGTATCAATGGATTTTTCAAGCTCGTATTATCCACATCAACCTCGCTTTCTTGGTAATTTCTTAATCTTGACTTTTAATATTTCCACCGATCTGTAGTTCATGTGTCCACTTGTAGGAGGTTTCGAGGGTCATCCAACACTAACGTGATCAGCAGAAGTGTCGGACTACCTTTTCACCCCAATTTGTGCGTAGTGTTCCTTGACCTGGCCAGGGTCAAGTTCAACCTTGCACGTCCGATTTAGACGATCAAACAATTATTTATATTTATATTCGTTCATCCATGTATATATATATTCCCATGTGTCATAATCCTCTTGATTTATATATAGATTCCTATTATCCTCAACACCTACAACTAATATAGAATTTACCAAATGATTCTTTACTTATTTTAACCCATCAATTACTTCCTCCCTTAAGTCCATTAATCTTGTTTAAAGTTTCCTAATTTCAATACCCAATTATTCCAAAATATTTGGTTTCCTCCTGATATTTTCCTCCTCATAAATATTTGACTGCTTTTTCTTGTTGGCCCAATTAGGCTCCATTCAATCTGACTTAAGCTTTATCCCGTTTTCCATTTTAATATATATTTCTTTTTTCTTTTTTTTTCTAGGTCTCGTAACCCTTCTGTTACTTTCTCATTATTATTCTTCGTTCACCGGTGGTAGAAACAGAGGTGAATGACCAGTTGTGGTCACCAGTTTCAGCTGTCTGAGATTTGGAGACTTAGAAGAATAATGGAATAAAAGAAGAAGGAAGGAGGTGGTGTTGTGTTTCTCAGGTGTAGAGAATGAAGAGAAACGTGAGAAGGAGCGGGGAATGTATTGAATTCCGTAATATTATACTTTAGTGTGTAAAATTGTGTCATGCTTCGTTAAGCATTATAGGTTGTACCAATTTTATGGTGTAATTTCGTCTTGAACTATATTCTCTTATCCCATTGTTTTACGAGAGGTTTTCTTAAATTACCCTCGCAAGTGTTCGAATTGTAGAATTTATCTCAATCGCATCCTTGGCTTAATTAATTGCTTATTTGAGCTTTATTTATTTTGTAAATTTTAGGGTATTTCGGTCCTCTTTGCTTGTGAGGCAGGTCCTATCGACTGCTAAGCATGTCGATCCAAGTTGTCGCTAAAATTGGTCCCTCTACGGGTATTATCCTTTTGGCAACGTCTATTGTATGGTATAGTTTTTCTCCACGGGTTGTTTGTATGACATTAAGTAACTGCCAGATCGGGCTTTCCCGAGTATGAGGAGACTTCTACCTCTCTGGCATTCTTTCTCTGAATTTTAAAGCAATTAAGGATGTGAAGATTGGATGTAGGTCTGTTAGGCATCCAGTATTACTGGGGAAGAATCTTAACTAACGCGCCTCACATACTAACCCTTAACCCTGTTTCCCGAATTCAGGTTTTCCTATACTCGGTATTTCTCTCTTCCAGTCATCAGAGCGTAACTACGCTCTGATACCACTTTCTGTAACACCCCCGAATAAACATCCAGTAGTACAACAAGCTCCTAGCCTTAATACAAAACAACTATGCAGCGGAATCTCAACATCATCCGGGTGTCACAGACGCCAACCACCCACGTGGTTGACAGACCACATTACCAACATCAAGTTACGGTCTGCATGACTGGAAACAGCCCTCAATACAAACTCATAAACAATACATAGTACAATTCCCAATTACCGAGTGTCTACAACAAAGTTACCAAATCTTAAACTAAGAATTACATCTCGGGTTTAGTATCAACCCATATATTACCCATACTACTACAACTTAAAAGTCATGCCCTGATGGACTACCCCCATGGTAGCCATCCCGCCTACGCTCCGTTATTGTCCGGCACAATCCCTGAAAAAAATTGGGTGTAAAGGACTCAGCAAACTACGCTGAGTATGAACGTGTGAAGCCCGCATGTTACCGGGCCACACGACTACTTGGTCGAATATTATTAAGTCAATTTACATGCTATATCAAAGCAGTAAAGCACATCAGAATACATCATAATATCAAACACACTTTAAGGTAGCATAGCAATATCAACAAACATCCAAGCATAACAGGCTGGCATCATAGCCCATCAAACACGCAACCAAGCACAACAAGCTGCTAATATAGCAACAGCAATCATGTAAGTCATCAGACGTGTGCATAGGTATGTAATACCCATGATCCTCACTATGGGATCGTACGAGCGTTGTGTGTTTTCATTTCTTTTCTCTTGTTCCCTTAAAGTGTATTTTCTTTCTCTTTCCTTGCACCAGGTCTGGGGATGTAATTTAGACCCCGTGACCATCTCATGTAGGTGCTAATCTTTCCTTGTCTCTTTAAGGGTTATTTGTGAATTCTCTTATCACCACAATTTGGAGTACATCTTGTCCATAGCTAATCCTCCATTCCCGGATAGCTCTTTCTCTCTCTGTTGTTTTTAAATGTTACTGGCCATTGCCCCGGATACCAAGGGTCCGTCTCCCTATTCCGTTTTCCATGTTACTAGCCTCTGCTCCGGATTCAAAGGGTCCGTCTCCCTATGCCTTCCAATGTTCTGGTCTCTACCCCGGATACAAAGGGTCCGTCTCCCTATTCATTCTCAATGTTACTAGCCTCTGCTCCGGATTCAAAGGGTCCGTCTCCCTATTCCTTCTCAATGTTCTGGTCTCTACCCCGGATACAAAGGGTCCGTCTCCCTATTCATTCTCAATGTTACTAGCCTCTGCTCCGGATTCAAAGGGTCCGTCTCCCTATTCCTTCTCAATGTTCTGGTCTCTACCCCGGATACAAAGGGTCCGTCTCCCTATTCATTCTCAATGTTACTAGCCTCTGCTCCGGATTCAAAGGGTCTGTCTCCCTATTCCTTCTCAATGTTATGGTCTTTACCCCGGATACAAAGGGTCCGTCTCCCTATTCATTCTCAATGTATTGGCTTATCATTATCTTTGATAACTCGACACCATAGTGGGTGTCTTTAGAGGTCCTCTATAGTTAAGAGGAGTTTTCCCTTTTTATAGTTCTTTTGGTTTGTTTACGAAGTTCGTTGTGTTTCATCTCAAGGATTCATCAACGAGAAGGGACTACACTACTGTGTGCGTGCAAACAATATGCACAATAATAGCAAGCAGGTAAGCAAGGAAAATAATTAATCCATTCACATGCCTTACACAAGCTCACAACAGACAAATAAGCACGGTAAAACAAACATCCGTTTTCATGCATTAGTCTTGTGGTCATAAACAAACAAGGCACACAGCACACAAGCCGTGTAACACGGCAACATACGAACCACACATGTCCATACCTGATTTAGACGCAAGAGTTGTCTCACACACACATGGAGTCCCAGCTGGCGTTCGTTACGGCCCTAACGTTAATTAAAAACGATTGGTCAGTTTATAATTTCATGTGATGACCCTCGTGACATTTCTCTTAGTTTATCACGTTTATCGGGGTTGTTCCCTAGGTGAATTTTTTGTTGAATGCTCAACTGATACTAGCCCTTAGAAACATTCCAGGTATTAACCTTAGACTTTATTCACCCCTAGGACGTTTTCATTGTCGGTTTACACGTTTAACTAAGTCCTTACTCCAGCTATTGTTCTAGGGTATCTTTAAGTACCGACATGTAACAAGTTCACCTAAGATTGCTTTTAATCTTCCTACAAAGTATCCCCTCTTAACTGGGCATCTTAGCAAAGTTTTATACTCATATCCAACCTAATCCAGCACTGCTAACCACCTTGAAACACATCTAGACAGAACAGTAACATAACAGAATCTGAGAACACACCCTGAATATCTTCATTCTACTCCATGTTTAAGTTAACAAACTGACATCAAACTCTCCCAAAGTGTTTCACCAACTTAACTAGATGTATTAGCAAGGATTTGGGTTCAATATTAAATCAACACCACATTTTTAACACCTCTTGATATTGTTCATACAGAGACACAAGTTTCAGAAAACCGAAAACATCAACCTTGTGCAAACTCCCATTAAACCTCTCTTTTAACGTATTAAACTGTTTTCTTCTTCCTCCCAAATTGTTTACTCTCCTAGATAGGCACATCAGTAAGGTTATGAGTTCATTTCCAGAACATTTCCCCACTCTTATACCCACTGTATTACAGTTATACAGAAACAGCAACCTACAGAAAAACAGAAAACACAGTTTGTACATCTCTTCTCTAGCTTTCTTTTAGTTCATTAGTCTGCTACCAAATCCACACAAAACTTTCACCCAACTAGATAAATGTATTAGGGAGGTTTTAAGCTAAAAACCAACTTAAAACAACTCTGTTAACCCCTCTAAAAGTTCATTATACAGAAACAAGTGACTGCAGGAAAGTGCAAAATAGATTCTGTTTGGCTCCTGGTCAAGTTTTGTTTTGGGATATTAATCAGTCTCCAATTCCTGTCAAACTTTTTGCCCAATTAACTAAGTGTATTATAAAAGTTTTGAACTTAAAAACATCCTAAAACAAAGCTGTTAACACTTCTGAAAACTCATTTTATAGAAACTGAAATCTGCAGAAAAACTGTGAATTCAAATTTTGTACAACAACTTTACAACTTTCTTTTGAGTATAAACCAGTTTTTCTAATCTTACCCAGAGTGTTTATAATTTAGCTTAAGTGTATTAGGTATGTTTAGGTTGTTAACCGCTCAATATACCCCTTATAAACCCTCTGAAATTCGTTTATACAGAAGCACAACGTTTCAGGAAAAATCTGAAACTGAATATCAACATCTGATATTATCTCTTCTATTTCTTTTCTTTGTTCACTCATTTGACTCCCATTTCTTTCCTGAATTGCTTATCCAATTAGTTAGGTGTCTATTCAAGGTTTTGACTTCGAAACAGACCCATCGCAACATTATTTATGTTACTGGATTTACATTATCCTAAAACTGAAACCTGGAATTGATGTGTCACCTTCTATAGTTTTTTTTTGTTTTCTAACCTGACTTCTAGTTCCCCCATGTTGCTCAGCTTCTTAGTTACATGTTTTGTCATGGTTTTATCCTAAAAACAACTCAAGGTAGCAGGGAACACCTCTCTGATAAGTTCTTTACATGCTATCTGTCAACCGACCCAAGAGAACACAATCTGAACCACATAACTGATATAACCTCTACTTTCTCTTTTTGATCTTTAATCTATTCTCTGTTTTTCCCCAACTTGTTCGGTTACTTAGTATGCGTTTTAATACAGTTTTTAATCTTCAAAACAAACCAAAGATAATGCTGTTAATCCTACTGGGACGCGCGTATACTGAGACAAGAAACTGCAACCTGAAAAACTAGAAAAACAGCAACTGAAACATAAAACTGGTAGTTTTGTTTTCCTCTAACCTTTTCAAGCTGCTATCTGTTTCTCCCTCTAACCTCCCTGTTTGTTCGCAACTAGCCTCACGTTTTAGCTATAGTTAAACTCATAAGAAACTACCTAGACTATCCCATCAACCCCACTGGTGCAATTCATTTGTACCGAGAGCATTTATGTCTGAAACTGAAATCCTAAGCTGTGGTATTTCTTTTCTGCTTAATAACCTGATCTCTAATTCATCCCCAAACCGTATAGCCACTTAGTTAAGTGTCTTAGTAGTATTTTCTTAAACCTAAAACAACCTACAACACTCTTCACCTATCTGAAATTCAGTTACACAGAAGACAGAACTGAAAAAGAAGTGGCAGAAAACTGAAACTAGTTTCTGTTTTTCTCTTCTTCTTTCTCTTTTTAGTGTGTTACTTGGTTTCTGTAATTCTTCCAGCTTACTTACCCTTAGTATGATATGTTAGAAGGTTTTTAAGTTGGTCATTAACCCTAAGAAACCTTCCTGTTACTTCTGAAAACAGATTGTGAGAAAGATGTAAATTGCAGAATCAGAACTCCAGTTTCTGCATTAGTTCCTTAGTTATTTTATACCGAATGTTTCTGAGTTAATTTAACTTATGGTTTCAGGAGAATTGAAAAAAAAGACTGAATTAACCAACATCTGATATCCTCTTTATCACCTCCAGAAATCAGTAACAGAAACTGCAAGTGTACAGAATGGACTTCCAGTAACGTTGAACTAGGTGGCTTAATATCTTGGGTTTCTCTTTGTTTTGTGTGTTAAGTTCATTAATACTCATCCCCTACTCTTTATTGCCCCTGGACAGTTGGTATACAGAAGGCAGATGTTACAGAACTTGAATGGGTTAACAGCTTAAACTTGACAGGTTTGTTGTTAACTTCTGATCAAGTAATCAGTTGCAGAGATAGCTCACCTCTTATGTATCTTAGCTGCTCTCCCGTGGTTGCCTATTGGCTCACATGAAACTTCCAGTACTTTGGTCACTCGACATCACTGAAGAGGATTTCCATGAGTTAGACTCGACGGCCAGACAAACAAGGCAGTGGCTAGAGAAAAATCAGAAAGTTATTTGGGGCTGTTACCTTCCTGTTTGTGTTTCAGAGGGTATTGAGCAGCCTTTCCTCAAATGAGTTTCGAACAGATCCAAGAGGACTGCATGCAAGGTCCAAGTGATTTGGATGAACACGTCAGTGGTGTCTCGGGCATTAGAAAAAAAAACAGAAGAGGAGGCTTGTAGTAGAACCTGTCTCCTGGTCTTACCGTGAGCCAAAAGTGCAAGGCAGAGATGCAGCTGTTTCTGGGGGAAGTTTTGGTACATTCTTTGAGGGAATATCCAAGGAGTTATGCATGCAGCCAGACAGCAAATCAGTGGTCATGGATTAAAATTTTTTGAACAGAACTGCACAGAGGCAGAGTTTGAAAACGATCAACAGGTTCCTACTTTACCGTTTGTAATGGTGTTGTCCCAGGCTTTCAAGATTAGTAACCCTGGCTTCGGCACGCAAGGGAGGGATTGACAGGGCCTAATTCACGCGCCCGGATAGAAGAGAAAGACGCCATGGAGGAAATGATAATATGTTCTTCAGACATGGGTGTGGACTTTGATGGTCTGTTCTTCAAACTGAAGCCTATGGAATGGCCCGACTGACGTGGTGTTGCAGGAGTGAATTTCGAGACCGCAGAGGAATGGGATGAATGGGTGAAGTGGGTTGAGAATGGTGAGCACGAGAAGGATGGGCACCCATGTGCTGTATATTTGCTCGAACAGGAACAAGGGGTCATGGTGCTGTTGTGCACATGTCGGTAATGGGGAACAAAAGGAGCGGTTGCAGTTAGAACTTTCAACTCTCTGTATTTAATTTAGGGGGTTTAGTGTATCATTACCCTTGTACCTAGACGTGCAATATGTTACTGAACACGAGCTCAGCTCGACTGG
Organism: Limonium bicolor; assembly: GCA_023374045.1. Taxonomy (NCBI): domain Eukaryota; kingdom Viridiplantae; phylum Streptophyta; class Magnoliopsida; order Caryophyllales; family Plumbaginaceae; genus Limonium; species Limonium bicolor. The sequence continues at coordinate 284,645,302 of CM041781.1, forward strand.
TTAAAGCATTTGAGGCGGGTACGAAAGGTACCGGGTTCGAACCTTAGTGGGGGAGTGTCTTTGCTCCTTTTTCTTTTTTTTTTGTATAAGTAGGCTTATTTATATATGTAGACCATATATTATATCGTGTCATTTTTTATTACGATGTTACGCGACGTTATAAGTAACGATGCGACACACTTATATGGTCGTATATATATACATATACGCACAACCAACGTTACAATATTTTGGTCGCGTTTTAGTTGTATGATCATAATGGTTACTCGCAATTTAATTTAACTTTCACGAATTTGAACGGTTAATTATTCGGGGTATTTCAGCCTACCCCCCTTAAAGGAACTTCGTCCCGAAGTTGTTACTTCCTTAACTGATGTTTTCCATTCTTGTTAATCCTAGGGATCAAGTCCCACATTCATTCACAATAACCCAAAGGATTAAGTCTCCTATATTATAATTCTCAGTGCTTATACGCACTATGCCACCCTAGTGGCTTCACACATATTCTCCTAGCAATGTATATATAACACGATGGGGTGTAAATCGCAGGTATACAACATTCATTCATAGCAGGGTGTACATACAATGCAATACACACAATTGTGTGAAATCCATACACACCGACCTACCAACCACGTGTGGTTGTAGGAATACACATAGTGAAGGATCAAGTCTCAAATTATTCTCTCTAACCAAGGGATCATGTCCCGCAAATTCCATAGTTCTATTTCAACATTTGTGCTTATAAGCACTACGCCACATCTGTAGCTTCACCCCGTTATCAATAATATTTCGATGTACCAGTAACACTCATGTACTGTACTCAAAATCATATGACCAAGTCATTCATTCATTACCACCATGCATTCAAAACAACCCACACATAGTTCACACACATAGCATCCCCAACAACACCACATACGAGCAACTGCACAGTAAAAACGCAACGCGCCTACCCCCTTAAAAATGGATTACGCCCACGTAATCCCTATTATATCATCCTTGAACCTTGGTTCAAGATGTTTAAGTCTCATGGGGTTTTCGTGTTTCTATGCAATGCAGCTCACCTTATAAGCCTATCAAATGCCTTGACTATGTTAATGGCTCAGTTTATGTCTCAAAGATTGTTATCGGTATCCACACCGATCTATACGTATTCGGGTTATCCTTCCTGGGTCTAGGGTATTGGCAGATAAGTCACTTGTTATTCAACTGGAAAATGTGAAATATGGTCCACCAGCTTCTGCTGTGCGACTCTGATTACCTTCGGGTTTAGTTTCCCCTTTCTGTACTCAGGAGGCCTTCTAGGCTTATATTGATATATTCTCGTAACTTAGATTAGTTCTTATTATTTCTCAATGTTATACCAGGTCATGTTATACATGTTTATTTCATATAGCCGATCGTAACTGTACGTCGACGGTTAGTTTACTCTCCTGGCATTTTACTTATTTTATAGCTTGATTTGTACAGCCAACTAGATTTTTTTTATCTTTAGGTAACCTTTATTTCTCAGTCCAATTATGGCATTGACACTGCTGGTTGACTTCAATTAGTTTCAGTCAAAAGGTTACCGAATATGCGTTAGAAGTTCCTACGATTGTAAACTGTCGGACTACGACCGGTTACATATTGCACTTGATTTCGATAGTATGTATTTATGTGGTAACTTTTAGGTTATTAGTAACCCCACATCATCTCAAGTCTTCACATAATGTGTACCCATGTGTTACCCTCAGAGTTTCGAATTATGTATCAATGGATTTTTCAAGCTCGATTATCCACATCAACCTCGCTTTCTTGGTAATTTCTTAATCTTGACTTTTAATATTTCCACCGATCTGTAGTTCATGTGTCCACTTGTAGGAGGTTTCGAGGGTCATCCAACACTAACGTGATCAGCAGAAGTGTCGGACTACTTTTCACCCCAATTTGTGCGTAGTGTTCCTTGACCTGGCCAGGGTCAAGTTCAACCTTGCACGTCCGATTTAGACGATCAAACAATATTTATATTTATATTCGTTCATCCATGTATATATATATTCCCATGTGTCATAATCTCTTGATTTATATATAGATTCCTATTATCCTCAACACTACAACTAATATAGAATTTACCAAATGATTCTTTACTTATTTTAACCCTATCATATACTTCCTCCCTTAAGTCCATTAATCTTGTTTAAAGTTTCCTAATTTCAATACCCAATTATTCCAAAATATTTGGTTTCCTCCTGATATTTTCCTCCTCATAAATATTTGACTGCTTTTTCTGTTGGCCCAATTAGGCCCATTCAATCTGACTTAAGCTTTATCCCGTTTTCCATTTTAATATATATTTCTTTTTTCTTTTTTTTTCTAGGTCTCGTAACCCTTCTGTTACTTTCTCATTATTATTCTTCGTTCACCGGTGGTAGAAACAGAGGTGAATGACCAGTTGTGGTCACCAGTTTCAGCTGTCTGAGATTTGGAGACTTAGAAGAATAATGGAATAAAAGAAGAAGGAAGGAGGTGGTGTTGTGTTTCTCAGGTAATGTAGAGAATGAAGAGAAACGTGAGAAGGAGCGGGGAATGTATTGAATTCCGTAATATTATACTTTAGTGTGTAAAATTGTGTCATGCTTCGTTAAGCATTATAGGTTGTACCAATTTTATGGTGTAATTTCGTCTTGAACTATATTCTCTTATCCCATTGTTTTACGAGAGGTTTTCTTAAATTACCCTCGCAAGTGTTCGAATTGTAGAATTTATCTCAATCGCATCCTTGGCTTAATTAATTGCTTATTTGAGCTTTATTTATTTTGTAAATTTTAGGGTATTTCGGTCCTCTTTGCTTGTGAGGCAGGTCCTATCGACTGCTAAGCATGTCGATCCAAGTTGTCGCTAAAATTGGTCCCTCTACGGGTATTATCCTTTTGGCAACGTCTATTGTATGGTATAGTCTTTTCTCCACGGGTTGTTTGTATGACATTAAGTAACTGCCAGATCGGGCTTTCCCGAGTATGAGGAGACTTCTACCTCTCTGGCATTCTTTCTCTGAATTTTAAAGCAATTAAGGATGTGAAGATTGGATGTAGGTCTGTTAGGCATCCAGTATTACTGGGGAAGAATCTTAACTAACGCGCCTCACATACTAACCCTTAACCCTGTTTCCCGAATTCAGGTTTTCCTATACTCGGTATTTCTCTCTTCCAGTCATCAGAGCGTAACTACGCTCTGATACCACTTTCTGTAACACCCCCGAATAAACATCCAGTAGTACAACAAGCTCCTAGCCTTAATACAAAACAACTATGCAGCGGAATCTCAACATCATCCGGGTGTCACAGACGCCAACCACCCACGTGGTTGACAGACCACATTACCAACATCAAGTTACGGTCTGCATGACTGGAAACAGCCCTCAATACAAACTCATAAACAATACATAGTACAATTCCCAATTACCGAGTGTCTACAACAAAGTTACCAAATCTTAAACTAAGAATTACATCTCGGGTTTAGTATCAACCCATATATTACCCATACTACTACAACTTAAAAGTCATGCCCTGATGGACTACCCCCATGGTAGCCATCCCGCCTACGCTCCGTTATTGTCCGGCACAATCCCTGAAAAAAATTGGGTGTAAAGGACTCAGCAAACTACGCTGAGTATGAACGTGTGAAGCCCGCATGTTACCGGGCCACACGACTACTTGGTCGAATATTATTAAGTCAATTTACATGCTATATCAAAGCAGTAAAGCACATCAGAATACATCATAATATCAAACACACTTTAAGGTAGCATAGCAATATCAACAAACATCCAAGCATAACAGGCTGGCATCATAGCCCATCAAACACGCAACCAAGCACAACAAGCTGCTAATATAGCAACAGCAATCATGTAAGTCATCAGACGTGTGCATAGGTATGTAATACCCATGATCCTCACTATGGGATCGTACGAGCGTTGTGTGTTTTCATTTCTTTTCTCTTGTTCCCTTAAAGTGTATTTTCTTTCTCTTTCCTTGCACCAGGTCTGGGGATGTAATTTAGACCCCGTGACCATCTCATGTAGGTGCTAATCTTTCCTTGTCTCTTTAAGGGTTATTTGTGAATTCTCTTATCACCACAATTTGGAGTACATCTTGTCCATAGCTAATCCTCCATTCCCGGATAGCTCTTTCTCTCTCTGTTGTTTTTAAATGTTACTGGCCATTGCCCCGGATACCAAGGGTCCGTCTCCCTATTCCGTTTTCCATGTTACTAGCCTCTGCTCCGGATTCAAAGGGTCCGTCTCCCTATGCCTTCCAATGTTCTGGTCTCTACCCCGGATACAAAGGGTCCGTCTCCCTATTCATTCTCAATGTTACTAGCCTCTGCTCCGGATTCAAAGGGTCCGTCTCCCTATTCCTTCTCAATGTTCTGGTCTCTACCCCGGATACAAAGGGTCCGTCTCCCTATTCATTCTCAATGTTACTAGCCTCTGCTCCGGATTCAAAGGGTCCGTCTCCCTATTCCTTCTCAATGTTCTGGTCTCTACCCCGGATACAAAGGGTCCGTCTCCCTATTCATTCTCAATGTTACTAGCCTCTGCTCCGGATTCAAAGGGTCTGTCTCCCTATTCCTTCTCAATGTTATGGTCTTTACCCCGGATACAAAGGGTCCGTCTCCCTATTCATTCTCAATGTATTGGCTTATCATTATCTTTGATAACTCGACACCATAGTGGGTGTCTTTAGAGGTCCTCTATAGTTAAGAGGAGTTTTCCCTTTTTATAGTTCTTTTGGTTTGTTTACGAAGTTCGTTGTGTTTCATCTCAAGGATTCATCAACGAGAAGGGACTACACTACTGTGTGCGTGCAAACAATATGCACAATAATAGCAAGCAGGTAAGCAAGGAAAATAATTAATCCATTCACATGCCTTACACAAGCTCACAACAGACAAATAAGCACGGTAAAACAAACATCCGTTTTCATGCATTAGTCTTGTGGTCATAAACAAACAAGGCACACAGCACACAAGCCGTGTAACACGGCAACATACGAACCACACATGTCCATACCTGATTTAGACGCAAGAGTTGTCTCACACACACATGGAGTCCCAGCTGGCGTTCGTTACGGCCCTAACGTTAATTAAAAACGATTGGTCAGTTTATAATTTCATGTGATGACCCTCGTGACATTTCTCTTAGTTTATCACGTTTATCGGGGTTGTTCCCTAGGTGAATTTTTTGTTGAATGCTCAACTGATACTAGCCCTTAGAAACATTCCAGGTATTAACCTTAGACTTTATTCACCCCTAGGACGTTTTCATTGTCGGTTTACACGTTTAACTAAGTCCTTACTCCAGCTATTGTTCTAGGGTATCTTTAAGTACCGACATGTAACAAGTTCACCTAAGATTGCTTTTAATCTTCCTACAAAGTATCCCCTCTTAACTGGGCATCTTAGCAAAGTTTTATACTCATATCCAACCTAATCCAGCACTGCTAACCACCTTGAAACACATCTAGACAGAACAGTAACATAACAGAATCTGAGAACACACCCTGAATATCTTCATTCTACTCCATGTTTAAGTTAACAAACTGACATCAAACTCTCCCAAAGTGTTTCACCAACTTAACTAGATGTATTAGCAAGGATTTGGGTTCAATATTAAATCAACACCACATTTTTAACACCTCTTGATATTGTTCATACAGAGACACAAGTTTCAGAAAACCGAAAACATCAACCTTGTGCAAACTCCCATTAAACCTCTCTTTTAACGTATTAAACTGTTTTCTTCTTCCTCCCAAATTGTTTACTCTCCTAGATAGGCACATCAGTAAGGTTATGAGTTCATTTCCAGAACATTTCCCCACTCTTATACCCACTGTATTACAGTTATACAGAAACAGCAACCTACAGAAAAACAGAAAACACAGTTTGTACATCTCTTCTCTAGCTTTCTTTTAGTTCATTAGTCTGCTACCAAATCCACACAAAACTTTCACCCAACTAGATAAATGTATTAGGGAGGTTTTAAGCTAAAAACCAACTTAAAACAACTCTGTTAACCCCTCTAAAAGTTCATTATACAGAAACAAGTGACTGCAGGAAAGTGCAAAATAGATTCTGTTTGGCTCCTGGTCAAGTTTTGTTTTGGGATATTAATCAGTCTCCAATTCCTGTCAAACTTTTTGCCCAATTAACTAAGTGTATTATAAAAGTTTTGAACTTAAAAACATCCTAAAACAAAGCTGTTAACACTTCTGAAAACTCATTTTATAGAAACTGAAATCTGCAGAAAAACTGTGAATTCAAATTTTGTACAACAACTTTACAACTTTCTTTTGAGTATAAACCAGTTTTTCTAATCTTACCCAGAGTGTTTATAATTTAGCTTAAGTGTATTAGGTATGTTTAGGTTGTTAACCGCTCAATATACCCCTTATAAACCCTCTGAAATTCGTTTATACAGAAGCACAACGTTTCAGGAAAAATCTGAAACTGAATATCAACATCTGATATTATCTCTTCTATTTCTTTTCTTTGTTCACTCATTTGACTCCCATTTCTTTCCTGAATTGCTTATCCAATTAGTTAGGTGTCTATTCAAGGTTTTGACTTCGAAACAGACCCATCGCAACATTATTTATGTTACTGGATTTACATTATCCTAAAACTGAAACCTGGAATTGATGTGTCACCTTCTATAGTTTTTTTTTGTTTTCTAACCTGACTTCTAGTTCCCCCATGTTGCTCAGCTTCTTAGTTACATGTTTTGTCATGGTTTTATCCTAAAAACAACTCAAGGTAGCAGGGAACACCTCTCTGATAAGTTCTTTACATGCTATCTGTCAACCGACCCAAGAGAACACAATCTGAACCACATAACTGATATAACCTCTACTTTCTCTTTTTGATCTTTAATCTATTCTCTGTTTTTCCCCAACTTGTTCGGTTACTTAGTATGCGTTTTAATACAGTTTTTAATCTTCAAAACAAACCAAAGATAATGCTGTTAATCCTACTGGGACGCGCGTATACTGAGACAAGAAACTGCAACCTGAAAAACTAGAAAAACAGCAACTGAAACATAAAACTGGTAGTTTTGTTTTCCTCTAACCTTTTCAAGCTGCTATCTGTTTCTCCCTCTAACCTCCCTGTTTGTTCGCAACTAGCCTCACGTTTTAGCTATAGTTAAACTCATAAGAAACTACCTAGACTATCCCATCAACCCCACTGGTGCAATTCATTTGTACCGAGAGCATTTATGTCTGAAACTGAAATCCTAAGCTGTGGTATTTCTTTTCTGCTTAATAACCTGATCTCTAATTCATCCCCAAACCGTATAGCCACTTAGTTAAGTGTCTTAGTAGTATTTTCTTAAACCTAAAACAACCTACAACACTCTTCACCTATCTGAAATTCAGTTACACAGAAGACAGAACTGAAAAAGAAGTGGCAGAAAACTGAAACTAGTTTCTGTTTTTCTCTTCTTCTTTCTCTTTTTAGTGTGTTACTTGGTTTCTGTAATTCTTCCAGCTTACTTACCCTTAGTATGATATGTTAGAAGGTTTTTAAGTTGGTCATTAACCCTAAGAAACCTTCCTGTTACTTCTGAAAACAGATTGTGAGAAAGATGTAAATTGCAGAATCAGAACTCCAGTTTCTGCATTAGTTCCTTAGTTATTTTATACCGAATGTTTCTGAGTTAATTTAACTTATGGTTTCAGGAGAATTGAAAAAAAAGACTGAATTAACCAACATCTGATATCCTCTTTATCACCTCCAGAAATCAGTAACAGAAACTGCAAGTGTACAGAATGGACTTCCAGTAACGTTGAACTAGGTGGCTTAATATCTTGGGTTTCTCTTTGTTTTGTGTGTTAAGTTCATTAATACTCATCCCCTACTCTTTATTGCCCCTGGACAGTTGGTATACAGAAGGCAGATGTTACAGAACTTGAATGGGTTAACAGCTTAAACTTGACAGGTTTGTTGTTAACTTCTGATCAAGTAATCAGTTGCAGAGATAGCTCACCTCTTATGTATCTTAGCTGCTCTCCCGTGGTTGCCTATTGGCTCACATGAAACTTCCAGTACTTTGGTCACTCGACATCACTGAAGAGGATTTCCATGAGTTAGACTCGACGGCCAGACAAACAAGGCAGTGGCTAGAGAAAAATCAGAAAGTTATTTGGGGCTGTTACCTTCCTGTTTGTGTTTCAGAGGGTATTGAGCAGCCTTTCCTCAAATGAGTTTCGAACAGATCCAAGAGGACTGCATGCAAGGTCCAAGTGATTTGGATGAACACGTCAGTGGTGTCTCGGGCATTAGAAAAAAAAACAGAAGAGGAGGCTTGTAGTAGAACCTGTCTCCTGGTCTTACCGTGAGCCAAAAGTGCAAGGCAGAGATGCAGCTGTTTCTGGGGGAAGTTTTGGTACATTCTTTGAGGGAATATCCAAGGAGTTATGCATGCAGCCAGACAGCAAATCAGTGGTCATGGATTAAAATTTTTTGAACAGAACTGCACAGAGGCAGAGTTTGAAAACGATCAACAGGTTCCTACTTTACCGTTTGTAATGGTGTTGTCCCAGGCTTTCAAGATTAGTAACCCTGGCTTCGGCACGCAAGGGAGGGATTGACAGGGCCTAATTCACGCGCCCGGATAGAAGAGAAAGACGCCATGGAGGAAATGAAATGATAATATGTTCTTCAGACATGGGTGTGGACTTTGATGGTCTGTTCTTCAAACTGAAGCCTATGGAATGGCCCGACTGACGTGGTGTTGCAGGAGTGAATTTCGAGACCGCAGAGGAATGGGATGAAGTGGGTTGAGAATGGTGAGCACGAGAAGGATGGGCACCCATGTGCTGTATATTTGCTCGAACAGGAACAAGGGGTCATGGTGCTGTTGTGCACATGTCGGTAATGGGGAACAAAAGGAGCGGTTGCAGTTAGAACTTTCAACTCTCTGTATTTAATTTAGGGGGTTTAGTGTATCATTACCCTTGTACCTAGACGTGCAATATGTTACTGAACACGAGCTCAGCTCGACTGGTTAAAGCATTTGAGGTGGGTACGAAAGGTACCGGGTTCGAACCTTAGTGGGAGTGTCTTTGCTCCTTTTTCTTCTTTTTTTTGTATAAGTAGGCTTATTTATATATGTAGACCATATATTATATCGCGTCATTTTTTATTACGATGTTACGCGACGTTATAAGTAACGATGCGACACACTTATATGGTCGTATATATATACATATACGCACAACCAACGTTACAATATTTTGTTTCGTCGCGTTTTAGTTGTATGATCATAATGGTTACTCGCAATTTAATTTAACTTTCACGAATTTGAACGGTTAATTATTCGGGTATTTCAATGTTACCCCTCTTTATTTTAAAACTTACAATTTAATACCAAAACTTTACATTATACATATTAACTTATTTAATTCCAAAAACTCCCAAAATAATTTTCAAAATTCTCAAACAGCCCCTAGGCTGTCCCATATTATTTTTCATCCCAAATTTTTGGTTATTTCCATAATAACCCCATAAGTTTTATAGATGTTACATTTTAATACTTAAACTATATATTATAATCTTAGTTTATTAAATTACTAAAATCAACCCAAAATTCACCAAATTTATGTACAGACCCCTACTGGTCATATTAACCTCATTCCAGCCCATAACTTTCGAAAATCACATAAACACCCCAAATAGTTTTATAAAGTTTCATTTTTAACTTAATACTTATTTAAGTTACCAAATCAATTACTTATTTTTTTCCAACTTGGTCAAACATCATATATGGTCAAGGTTGACCACCCAAGCACTCCTTTGACCTTCATTTATCAGTAATTACGAAAATACCCCTCTTATCTCTCTAGTTTTACATTTAAGTGTTTAAACTTTATAAAAAAACATTTTATGTTTTTTAAAATTCCTAAACAGCCCCCACTCGGTTTTATTTATTATTTAGCACCCCGAAACTTTATTTATTTATGGTCTGACCCCCATGGTAAGCCTTTGTTCATTTTAACACTTATAAAGTTTATAAATCTCATTATAACTTTATCTTTAATTTATGTAACACCTAAATTCATCAAGATTCATCTAAAATGTTCCTAGATGATTATGTTCACTAAAATTACACTTTACCACCAGAAACATGTTTAATTCATTTAACCACACAAAACTTAATAATTTAATATTTAAAGCTTGGGAAAATTCACGATATACCCCTGTTTTCTTTGTAATTCACAATATACCCCTGTGATTTTCGTAATTCAACTTTAAACATGCTTAAATGTTATCCAAAATTGATGAAACTTTACATGGATAATGCTAAAGTGTTATATTTTGGTCCAATATCAAATTTGAAGCTTTTTAAGCTCACATGTGACCTGTGGGACCCAATGAATATGTGACTATTCATTGGGTCCCACAGGTCACATGTGAGCTTAAAAAACTTCAAATTTGATATTGGACCAAAATATAACACTTTAGCATCATCCATGTAAAGTTTCATCAATTTTGGACAACATTTAAGCATGTTTAAAGTTAAATTACTAAATCACAGGGGTATATTGTGAATTACGAAAGAAAACAGGGGTATCTTGTGAATTTTCCCTTAAAGCTTTAAATAACTATAATAAAATGGCCTAAACACATGGCCTTCAACATAACATAAACTTAAGCATAAAATGACATTTGTAACAGCCCAGTCTTAACCCACATGTGAGATATTGTCCGCTTTGGGCCGCTGCCCGCACGGTTTTGTTTCTGAGGGTGATGTACTCACACCACTCAAAAGGCCTCTCACAAGGGGAGAGTATCCCCACACCTATAAGGTGTGGTTCGTGCGCTCTCCCGGTCGATGTGGGAGGTGACCCCTACACTGGGTATCACACTCTACCCCCCTTGGGAGCCCAGCGTCCCCGCTGGCACACCGACCTGGGCCTGGCTCTGATACCACTTTTTGTAACACCCCAACTAACAACCATACATTTAACAACACTTTGCAGCGGAAACTCAACTCATTACATTACTTATTTCAATGGTGTTACACGCCGTTAACCACCCACGTGGCTAACAAGGCTAATACATGTACTTTGTATCGGTCTGATGGACTAGACTCCCGAGCAACTATACGTTACATTTGCTTCCCTTAACAACAACCCATATACTTTATACATTCCATCCGTACCAAGTATTTACAAACTAATGCCGATAACAATTTCGGTCTTACTACGCCTACAATGCTTACGCCATTTAAATGGATACCCATGTATAAACATCTACCCCGTCCTACTCTCGAACGGCTTCCAGCTTCTTGTACCTGAAATAGAAAAGGAGAGAAAGGGTGGCCCCCAAGGGGCTCAGCACCTTTGCTGGTATGGTAATCCCGCAGCCCACATGCTACCGGGCCACGCACAACTAATTGTCGTCTTAGCATGCAGTTGATTATATTTAAATCATGCATAGAAACCGTAAACATACAACACATAACATTTCGCCTCAATGGGCTCAACCTATAACCAACACATCCACACTTAACAAATCATCCAATGATTCCTTAAACCCTAGAGTGGCTCTCCTCTAAAACGGAGCTACTTCCTTAATGAACGACACGTACCCATTAATCGGGTTATCCTTAAACGCCTCTTGTCACAAACTGGGATTCATTTCCATGATCCACACACTCCATATCCTACAACATATCTCATTCCTCACATAACAAAACATAACAAAACCTTTCTTGTTTCGGCGTACACATGACAACATCGCATTCATTTTAAACACCTAACGTATACATATCATAGCATAGCAGGGGAAATTGCTTAGCACATAACAACACAAACACCATAAGATCGGTTCACACAAGGAACCTTCCACCATAGTTAGTATATATAGTGAGCCTAGAGATTATTGCCAACCTCATGCTAAGCTCGTTACCAACCTCGTTACCGTCCAGTTATATCGAACGGTTAACTTAAACCCAAGGTGTGTCGGATATAGTAATCCCAAGCACACCGAAATAACATTCGTATGCCCCTGTGGCCCGACGTGAGTCAGTAACTAGCTTTGGATAAGCTAAGGGAAGGTAGAAACCAAATTGGAATACAACCTATACATACACCAAGAGAGCCGAACCGGATATGACATCGACTCCCGTCCATCACACGCGTGGCCGGAACAACCGGACTCCTCACCCCCCATTAGTACATATACACTTATAAATAAGTAGTTAGAGATCCATTATGGAGCCTACCACATCCACACACCATACAGTATCATAACCGAGTTAAGCACACAAGGGAGGTTCACACACTTGCATACAACAACAATGTCCAACTAACTCACACATAGCCGTGGTTAGCACGTTCCCAAGGTTTGGGCCGTCAACTCCGAATACCGATCACTCATGTGTTCCTAGATTTGGTTAGCTAAGGTTTAACACATATTTGAGGTTAAATGGTATCGGAGGCCAAATTCGCCACATAAATGAATTACTATAAACTCATTACATGTTTTAATCTTACAAGGTGGCAAACACTCAGTAAAACATATTGGCATACAAGCCGGTGTAATCCGGGAGGACATAGGTTGCAAGAAAACCATACCTTGGTCCTTGCCTTGATTGATTTCCACCTTGAGAGAATCCTAAACACATTAGTAACGTCGGTTAATTATTTATTTAACTTCAAACTTATTAAGTATTTAACATGATTGTATGACATGTTTTAATGCCTATTCTACCCTAGGTACCTTCATTATACACCCTAGGGTTAACTACATAAGTCACACTCTTTTCTATTTTTTTTTTACAAATTTAGGTCCGACCGACCTTACCGACCGGACTTGTCCAAGTCCGGTCGATTCCAGAACACATTTCCGTCAAAATTTTCTACTCCGACCGACCTTGTAAGTCCGGTCGCATGTTCGGTCTATTCCCGAGAGTTTCTTCCCTTTGAAAATTTAGCCCGACCGGACTTGCCAAGTCCGGTCCTATGTCCGGTCGATTCCAGTAACTCAATCCGTACACAAACTACAAGCCCGACCGACCTTGCAAGTCAGGTCCCCAAGGTCGGTCCATTCCAGAAGCTAATTCTCGCAGGGTAAACTGGGCCCGACCGACCTTGCAAGTCCGGTCGCAAGTCCGGTCTGCCCCAAATCTTTGTTTTCCTTTTTACATTCAACTCCAAACTTCACCCCACATAACCTAGTACTTCCTAACCTCATTTGGGCACTTTAAACACACCTCAAGACATCCTTAAACACTCACAAAACTCTTTTTCTAATTCCTTAAACCTTTACCTACACCTTCGCAAAATTCCTAACACTTACAATGTTTTCTCCTAGTTTTTCAAGTGGTGTTTCATACCTATGATAACTACTATCCCAAAAGCTTCTCCTTATTTTAACATCATCTCCCAAGCATCATCTCCCACAACTAAATCTCCTTTTTCACATCTTGCCTAAACATCACTTCTTCCTTGTACATCAACATTCCTAAACCATAAACAAACTTCTCCAAGACTTAAATACATTCTCAAAAACACTCATTGGATTTCTAGAACTTCCAAGATATTACCTAAATCCTTGTAGCCCCTTAGAACACCTTAATGCACATTTCTTCCTTAGTGAAACACTTATCCATTCCTAACAATTCCTAGTTCACCAAAGCTCATTTAAACACTTAAAACTCCTTATACATTATACAAATTTTGCCATGAGTTCTCCTAGCACATCATCATTCCAAAGCTCATAGTTTTCACCATTAGACACTCAAGAACACCTAAATCCATCAAGAACACCATCACACACAAGACTTCACCAAATTTACACTACATCACAATATAGTGCACAATTTAAATTGCTTGGCACTTAGGCCCTTAAATAACATGGCTCTTAGGCCCTTAAATTGCATAAACCTTAAACACTGAATTTCCCACATAAATAATGCCTTTGACCTGCAAATACACTCAACATTACATATGTTTTTTACTAGTCTCCTTGAGAACTTCACTAAGTCCTTTACCATTAGCTCCTTAGGTAGTTTTAACAAGCATTATAAGCTCATTTCTCCTAAGGCATTAAATCACATTAGGTTAGTATATTACCTCTTTTCCACCCAAACTTCTTTCTTGTTTCCTCATAAAACCGGTAAGGCATTTCATTCCTTGTCAACTACTAAACAATATACCAACATTGAAATGAGTATATAAGCTTTATGCTTCATCTCATTGTAAACCCTAGGTTTACATTATTTCAAAAACACTGATGTAGTTGTTTTACCTTGGTCTTTGAAGAGAGTTTGAATATCTATGAAGAGAGGACTCCACCTAGTCCATGAAAGGTTGGAATGGAGCTAGAACAAGGTCACACAAAAAGCACCATTAATGTGCAATTTTGGTCAAGGCAAAAACATGAAGGAAACTTGATTTTTCATTGAGATTCCTTACCTAGAAGCAAAGAAGATCAATAATATGTGAAAAGGTGAGCTCAAGCTCCTTCCATGGTGATTCCTCTTGGCACCAAAACAGAGCTCTTGGGATTTTGAAAGGATAGAATTGAAGAGCTTGATGAGAGGAAGAGATCGGTGGTGTTTGTTTTTGATTTGGACATGTGAGCTAGATTTTACAAGAGGTCAAAGGTAGAGTTTAAATGGTGGTGGTGTGTATTACCGTGAGAGAGCAGCAAGAAGGGAGGTAGAAGAAGAGTGGAGCCGTGTGAAATGAGAAAGAAATGAGAGAATGAAGATAACCTTTGCTTTTTGAAGATATTTGTTCTTTTAAAGCAAATAGTACATTAATTAGTCATTCTTTCTTTTCTTAGTAAATTAACAAGGGTGGTGAGTCACCACACCTTAAAAACCGGCCCCCAATAGTACCTAGGGGTATTTTAGACTTTATTAATCAATTGTCTCACTTATAACATCATATGTTACAAACTAGCTTATTAAGGTTACTATTCACAAAAACAAGGCACATAGAAGTGAAATTTTTGATTTCCCATTGATATAGCCACCCAAATGTGATACTATATAACACATGTTAATTAAAGAGTAATGATGGACATTTAGCCATTCAAAACTCATTTACAAGACAATTTTTCAAAAAAAACGTGCTTTAAGACTCCTTAAAGCGCTTTTTGTGTTTTAACTTGTTTTCAAGCTTGGTTTTCTTTGGTAATTGACTTAATATGTTCATTAACATATTTATAAGGTATAGATATGACCATTAGGTCTTATACCAATTTATCCCAAGCTTAGAGCCCATTTTCGCTCTTATTGACTTTAAGGTATTTTCTTGTGTTTTGTTTGGTTTCATTGTCTACCAAAGTTTCCTAAGGACTTAATTAGCCTTATAAAGTCATAATTAAATATTATCAAGTCTTGGTAGGCTCTTTGGGTCCTAACCAAGTTCACTCCAAGCTTAGAGCATGTTTTTGCTCAAACCGTGTCTTAGTGTTTTATTGTGTTTTACCATGGTTTAAATGGTTCATTTATGTTTCTAAAGCACTACCAGTGAATACTGGAAACCTACTATATCCAACCCGCCCTCCACAACCCCTGTTTTATAACTTGGGAAACAACGCCAGAGAGATGAAAGTCCTCTCATACTCGGGAATACCCGATCTGGCTGTTATTAAATACCTTTAGGGTACGGAGAACCTGTCATACGGTAGATCCCGAAAATTGGGAATCCCGGAGACGGTCTCCATCTGAACAACTTTAACCGCATTTAATAGCGAAGAATGAAGGAATTTGTGTATAGGAGAATAGAGTTTCCGGCAACCTGGGTCGACATGCAGAGCAGTCGAGAATAACCAGCTTGCAACGCACTGACCGTGCAACAAGCAAGAAGTGGATTAGTGAAACCCGAGACGAATGTCTATGGGACCACAGTTGGTAAGTAATACACCAACGGTATACCAACCAACTAAGGAACTATAACGTAGTGCCCAAACAAGAGACAAGTCTCAGTAACCACGACGATGCGTGGAACGGGCTACAAAGAGAAAATAATGCTAAGTAAAAAAAAAAGGACTCCAAGAATGGGAGACACCCCAGTTGATAACTATTATGTGAATACAGTGAGAAGTTACCCAAAGGTTATTGTCGAGACCGTAAGAACAAATAAGGGCCAACAAGGCCACTGATGATAGTGCGGGTAAAAACAATACCACAACCGGTATGTGTTGAACCGATAGCCAGTTAGCATGGCGCACTTGCCATAGCAAGTGCTGCTATAACAGGGCTATTCGGGAAATTTATAACCACTACAAAGTACTTGGAAAAGTACAATAAAGTTAAATTTGATTGTCATAACAGTGGAAGGGCCTGCTAGCCTAACCTCTGTAATTGTAAGTACACCAGTCAGCGAGAAGCTAGACTTGGCTAAGGTAAGAAGATGTTGTGAAACCATGAAAATTTTTCTTTCAACCCAGATTTATTCAAACCCTTTTCTTTTCAAAACCAAATTTTCTTTCAAACCAACACTTCTTTCCAACCTTCTTTTACACCAAACCAGTAAAACCAAGGGCATATGATAAGATACAATAGTGGATAAACTTTCCTTCGATTAAGTTCGGGAAGCACGGGACGCATATTGTCAAGGGACAATATAAGGGAGTTGACAACAGAATACTTCACCTAGGCGTGTGACGGACACTACGAGTGTACCAACTGAATTGTGGGACGACCGCACTCCGATAGAGCTTGTGGGCCTGACAGACCTACTTATGGGATAGTCGGGTAGGTAGCAATGTATCATTATGGTACCCCACATATGTATACGAGTGGAGTCCGAAACACGGGAAGTAGTCGACTCCGTCTACGGTCAGCAGTATAAATCAAACAAGAGCTAGAGAATACAAGGAATGGTTGAAGTTAAGGAACTCAGTTAAGTTAACGAGACTAAAGGAATTAGTGAATTCCTTCAAGGAAATGTTTAAGAGTCAGGAGGTGCGAAGTGCACTAACTTCAATATAAAGACATCTTATACGTCTTAAGGATCCTCAAGGATAAACATGATAGCTGGAACGGAGACCCAGCCTATGCATGGCAAGGCAGATGCCTGATGTGGACACATTAGCGTGCAACGAACGTGATGAAACTTCCAGAATGAGTACCTACACTACCAGGAAATATTGATCTTCACAGAAGGAGATAAAAGCCAGTTAAGAACGCAAGCGGCGTGGCTAACGGAATGTACCTATAAGTGCAAGCCAAATGTAATGGCATATTTTGATAACACCCAGGAGCAATCCTTGAGGGTTATTTGGATTAAACATGGTTGGATGAAGCAATAAAATTGAAACACAAGATTTGAAACAAATACTTGGATTAAACGCTGAAGGTAACCTACTTAACAGTAAGACCCTAAGTTGCCAAAGAGACAACTTGGAAGGAAGCGTGACGGTAAGGCTTATAAGCCACAACAACCTGTATTATGTAATGTGATCGGTTGCAGAAGTATATGTTACACAGGGAAATAGAGAGAGAACGAACGAACCACTGCTTTAAGAGTGGGGATACCTCTCGATATCGTGAAACCGCGAGAGCGGTAGTTGTGTGGACCAAGTTCAAGAAATATGTGGAGGATGGACCACGTTGTTATTACCCCAGGATGATTTGAATAAAATAATACGAAAAGAAGTGCTCGTACCAGTTGAGTACACAGGAAGAGTGATAAGTCTGATAGCAATCACCATAGGTGTGTGAAGCTAAATGTGTAGCGAACAACGCTCAAGAAACATAAAGGCTCAAGAAAAAAAAAATAATAGTATATTCAAAAATCAGCCAAATAAGTGGCCAGATAAACCCAACGTAATGGCGGAAGCTAATATAATAGCGGATGCAGTATAAGTTGATGTTGTATAATAAGTAAGGATACGGGGCGCAATAAGCGACCGTTGTGTGAGTATTGTTAGATGATAAAATGGGAGTGAGCAGAGTTATGAGTTAAACCCAGTAAAGATACAACAATAAGTGATAGCAAACGAACCGAGCAGTAAGCCGGTGACTAGTATTATGTGATAAGAATTTCAGTAAAACACAGTGTAAATTCCTATCGCAATCGCATGAGAGATTTGCTGTCAAGGGTTTACGCCTCTGCACTCTGTATGACTGAGTGTTTTGGTATTGCACTTGCGCAGTATAATGATCGAGTGGGATAGCTAGGAATCAGAAGCATGGTAATTGTGGAGGAATAATGTTATAATGGCCGACGCATAGGAAATGCAAGGCCGCACCAATAAAAGAGTACTTGTACCAAACCAAATGTGGAGACTTGATTAACAGTAAGTGACTACAGTAGCACTAACTGCCAAATATCGGTATGGAATATACCCCAAATGTTGTAAATAGCTGAGAGAGCACTACACACTAGGTAGCTCAATCTCAACCGACAGTAAGTCGGTAGAGTAGAAGCAAGTCAATCATTGTGAATTACATAGTAGTTTACGCTGTAAGCTGTTGGAGAAATGGGTGGAAAGTTTTGAAACTCACCGAATTCGCTCAGGGTAAGAGATACCATGCGTCGGTTGAGAAACCATTGTTACCTAGATAAGGGTAATACATTGGAGATGTACAATACAACAACAGTAGAGTGGGGCAAACTAGCTCTACAACTATCAGAGTTGCGCAACAGAGGCCAGAGAGCCCATGCACCAGATACTGAATATACATGGTGAATATGAATAAATGGCTAGTTATCAATGCCTAAAAGCCTCACAGGCCAGGACCGAAACCGGTTATGAGTTAGAACTCCAATGCAAATTCTTGGTTTAGGGACTAAACCGCCAATATGGTTAAGATCCTCTAATCAGAATCCATTGTGTAATAGACCGCGTGGAAGTCAAAACACTTCACGACGGCAGAACACTTTAAGCCAAGGTTTAGTGACTGATTACGTGGGCGTAATCCCTTTTAAGGGGGGTAGAGCGCAAAACCACTTAGTGTGTTTTACCGTACAAGTGTACGTGAATTGGGTTGTGCATAGCACAAAATGATTTGTTATGATGGTTGGCGCGTGTGTTATATAAACATACGCATTTGTTTGTGGTTAAATTGTGGTAATTGCGCACAGAAGATGCGAATACCATTATGGGAAGTGCGTTTATTTTGTTAACAGTGGTGTGTGAGAGTACAAGTGGAAGGGAGTAAAGAAACTCCCGGGGAACTAAAACCCCGACGGTGCATAAATGTAAACCATGTATTGTATTTTAAAAAAATATATGTATATATATACAATGTTGTGATTTATGAAAGGGGTATGAGACCGACATAGAATCTAGTGAGAATTAAATTCCCTAGGTAACTTGAATTAAGTTGGATTTGGGTGATGATTGATAGACGGAGTTCTATCCCTTGGAGATGTTATGATCATGATTAGAATGATTTAAAAGATAGAAAATTGGAAATGAGTGATTTATACGATGCTTGAAAAAGAAGTGGGAGGTGAAACTTGATTATCATGAGATCAAGGGAAGCTGAACACAAATTGGGGTGGAAAGATAGTCCAACACTGATGCTGATCACATCAGGGTTGGATGACTCTTGAAGCTCCCTGTAAGTGGTCACAAACAACCATGTTAAGAAAAATACAAGGAGCATAAATTGGACTTGGAGTTGTGTGGTGTTTTCAAAAGGATTTTCAATTGGTGTTTTCAAACAATCGATTAATATTTTGAATAAAAGATCTTCTTATACTTAACCTAGTAAAGAATATTTTTGTAGTACTTGCTCACGAGCTGAGGACGTATGAGCCTTTGTCTTCGGACCGGTGACATGAGAAGTATATATGTTAAAAATTAAGTGACTGTTTTGATCTCCCAAGGAACGGGGACCAGAAGGTGTCCATCGCGACCGGGTTCTGCGGGATCACAGTGTATATGTACTCAACGTGGGATTCGAACCCATGGAGAGATGGAAAAGGTATTTCTGTTTGATATACATGCTATGACATGTTGTTTGGTATGTGTGATAAAGGTTATTTTGACTTTGATCTCCTAAAGTGTATGCTATCAAGACCTATGAGTCTAAATGTGGTTATGTCACCCAGACCTAAGAGTCTGAGGGATATTGTATAGGTGCAAGTGTGGTGAAGGTACCCGGACCATTAAGTCCGAGGTTACCATGTGAGTATGATATTTTATGTATAATGTGGATAGGTTGCCCGGACCATTAAGTCCGAGGTTGGATGTAAAGGGTGGTTGGTAATGGAAGTTTTATGGCTATAAGTAATTCCCGTATTCTAATCCAATGATGCGAGGAAATGTGAACTTCGAGGACGAAGTTCTTTTAAGGGGGGTAGATTGAAATACCCCAAACCTAGGTATGTTGTGTAAATGTTAAACTATGGTATTTAAAGGCTAAAAAGTGCTTTAGAAACATAAATGAACCATTTAAACCATGGTAAAACACAATAAAACACTAAGACACGGTTTGAGCAAAAGCATGCTCTAAGCTTGGAGTGAACTTGGTTAGGACCCAAAGAGCCTACCAAGACTTGATAATATTTAATTATGACTTTATAAGGCTAATTAAGTCCTTAGGAAACTTTGGTAGACAATGAAACCAAACAAAACACAAGAAAATACCTTAAAGTCAATAAGAGCAAAAATGTGCTCTAAGTTTGGGATAAATTGGTATAAGACCTAATGGTCATATCTATACCTTATAAATATGTTAATGAACATATTAAGTCAATTACCAAAGAAAACCAAGCTTGAAAACAAGTTAAAACACAAAAAGCGCTTTAAGGAGTCTTAAAGCACATTTATTTTGAAAAATTGTCTTGTAAATGAGTTTTGAATGGCTAAATGTCCATCATTACTCTTTAATTAACATGTGTACTATATAGTATCACATTTGGGTGGCTATATCAATGGGAAATCAAAAATTTCACTTCTATGTGCCTTGTTTTTGTGAATAGTAACCTTAATAAGCTAGTTTGTAACATATGATGTTATAAGTGAGACAATTGATTAATAAAGTCTAAAATACCCCTAGGTACTATTGGGGGCCGGTTTTTAAGGTGTGGTGACTCACCACCCTTGTTAATTTACTAAGAAAAGAAAGAATGACTAATTAATGTACTATTTGCTTTAAAAGAACAAATATCTTCAAAAAGCAAAGGTTATCTTCATTCTCTCATTTCTTTCTCATTTCACACGGCTCCACTCTTCTTCTACCTCCCTTCTTGCTGCTCTCTCACGGTAATACACACCACCACCATTTAAACTCTACCTTTGACCTCTTGTAAAATCTAGCTCACATGTCCAAATCAAAAACAAACACCACCGATCTCTTCCTCTCATCAAGCTCTTCAATTCTATCCTTTCAAAATCCCAAGAGCTCTGTTTTGGTGCCAAGAGGAATCACCATGGAAGGAGCTTGAGCTCACCTTTTCACATATTATTGATCTCCTTCGCTTTTAGGTAAGGAATATCAATGAAAAATCAAGTTTCCTTCATGTTTTTGCCTTGACCGAAATTGCACATTAATGGTGCTTTTTGTGTGACCTTGTTCTAGCTCCATTCCAACCTTTCATGGACTAGGTGGAGTCCTCTCTTCATAGATATTCAAACTCTCTTCAAAGACCAAGGTAAAACAACTACATCAGTGTTTTTGAAATAATGTAAACCTAGGGTTTACAATGAGATGAAGCATAAAGCTTATATACTCATTTCAATGTTGGTATATTGTTTAGTAGTTGACAAGGAATGAAATGCCTTACCGGTTTTTATGAGGAAACAAGAAAGAAGTTTGGGTGGAAAAGAGGTAAATATACTAACCTAATGTGATTTAATGCCTTAGGAGAAAAGCTTATAATGCTTGTTAAAACTACCTAAGGAGCTAATGGTAAAGGACTTAGTGAAAAGTTCTCAAGGAGACTAGTAAAAGAACATATGTAATGTTGAGTGTATTTGCAGGTCAAAGGCATTATTTATGTGGGAAATTCAGTGTTTAAGGTTTATGCAATTTAAGGGCCTAAGAGCCATGTTATTTAAGGGCCTAAGTGCCAAGCAATTTAAATTGTGCACTATATTGTGATGTAGTGTAAATTTGGTGAAGTCTTGTGTGTGATGGTGTTCTTGATGGATTTAGGTGTTCTTGAGTGTCTAATGGTGAAAACTATGAGCTTTGGAATGATGATGTGCTAGGAGAACTCATGGCAAAATTTGTATAATGTATAAGGAGTTTTAAGTGTTTAAATGAGCTTTGGTGAACTAGGAATTGTTAGGAATGGATAAGTGTTTCACTAAGGAAGAAAATGTGCATTAAGGTGTTCTAAGGGGCTACAAGGATTTAGGTAATATCTTGGAAGTTCTAGAAATGCAATGAGTGTTTTGAGAATGTATTTAAGTCTTGGAGAAGTTTGTTTAAGGTTTAGGAATGTTGATGTACAAGGAAGAAGTGATGTTTAGGCAAGATGTGAAAAAGGAGATTTAGTTGTGGGAGATGATGCTTGGGAGATGATGTTAAAATAAGGAGAAAGCTTTTGGGATAGTAGTTATCATAGGTATGAAACACCACTTGAAAAACTAGGAGAAAACATTGTAAGTGTTAGGAATTTTGCGAAGGTGTAGGTAAAGGTTTAAGGAATTAGAAAAAGAGTTTTGTGAGTGTTAAGGATGTCTTGAGGTGTGTTTAAAGTGCCCAAATGAGGTTAGGGAGTACTAGGTTATGTGGGGTGAGTTTGGAGTTGAATGTAAAAAGGGAAAACAAAGATTTGGGGCAGACCGGACTTGCGACCGGACTTGCAAGGTCGGTCGGGCCCAGTTTACCTGCGAGAATTAGCTTCTGGAATGGACGACCTTGGGGACCGGACTTGCAAGGTCGGTCGGGCTTGTAGTTTGTGTACGGATTGAGTTACTAGAATCGACCGGACATAGGACCGGACTTGGCAAGTCCGGTCGGGCTAAATTTTCAAAAAGGAAGGAAGAAACTCTCGGGAATAGACCGAACATGCGACCGGACTTACAGGTCGGTCGGAGTAGAAAATTTTGACGGAAATGTGTTCTGGAATCGACCGGACTTGGACAAGTCCGGTCGGTAAGGTCGGTCGGACCTAAATTTGTAAAAAAAAATAGAAAAGAATGTGACTTATGTAGTTAACCCTAGGGTGTATAATGAAGGTAACCTAGGGTAGAATAGGCATTAAAACATGTCATACAATCATGTTAAATACTTAATAAGTTTGAAGTTAAATAAATAATTAACCGACGTTACTAATGTGTTTAGGATTCTCTCAAGGTGGAAATCAATCAAGGCAAGGACCAAGGTATGGTTTTCTTGCAACCTATGTCCTCCCGGATTACACCGGCTTGTATGCCAATATGTTTTACTGAGTGTTTGCCACCTTGTAAGATTAAAACATGTAATGAGTTTATAGTAATTCATTTATGTGGCGAATTTGGCCTCCGATACCATTTAACCTCAAATATGTGTTAAACCTTAGCTAACCAAATCTAGGAACACATGAGTGATCGGTATTCGGAGTTGACGACCCAAACCTTGGGAACGTGCTAACCACGGCTATGTGTGAGTTAGTTAGACATTGTTGTTGTATGCAAGTGTGTGAACCTCCCTTGTGTGCTTAACTCGGTTATGATACCGTATGGTGTGTGGATATGGTAGGCTCCATAATGGATCTAACTACTTATTTTATAAGTGTATATGTACTAATGGGGGGTGAGGAGTCCGGTTGTTCCGGCCACGCGTGTAAACACCCCTAAAACCGGCAAGAGTTAAGGGTATTACACGCGCGTATTACTACCAAACGCAAGGCTCTAAACGATCAAAAACAATAAAGGCCCAAAACAGAGTTCACTAACATTGTAAACCAAAGTATTCAAATACAGCGGAAGTAAACGGATTCCAAATACATATCCGAATCAGAAACTCAAACAGAGGAAGGCCCGAAGGCTACAACGTCATAACAGAAGTTTAAACAGTCAAAAGAGCTAAGCACTAGCTCCAGAACTCAAGATGATCCTCGCTGATCAATCTGCAAAATGTTAGAAGTAGGGGAATGAGCACACAACTATGCCCAGTAAGCAGCGACCGTCATCAGCAAGGTCGCTCAAAACAATTGAAATCAGAAAAAGAGAGATAAACATCTTATGCACAATTCTTAAATAGTCAGAAGCTTCAGAAACAGAAGCAGAGTGGAACACAAGGGGTTCCCATTTCAGAAACAGTCAGAGCACTTAAACAGAAAGGGGACAAGACACAATGCACACACTCAGAAGGTCGAAGACCCATAGACCATACCAGGTCTCTCGGCAATGCAGAAATGACTCGAAAGAGCCAAAGGGTCGTCAACCCCACAGAACAGAAAGGGAATGACCCACACTCAGAACGACGTCTACATGGTATACCACGGAATAGCGACCCAGCCATTCACGGCTCAGAGAAAAATGTGTAATGTCCCAAAACAGAAAGGTTGCTTAAACAGAAGCAAAGTTGCATTTAAATATGCCAAAACACTCATAAATCAGTAGCACAGATCATAAGGAAATCAACACCGCAAACGGCACTCAAATCGGAGTTCAAACGAAGAAGTTATGTTGAAAACAGAGGGGTGTCCGAACTTGTGTCCGGACGTCAATTTCGGACACAAGGTCGAACTAAAACAGGGAGAAGGATTCAGAATGTCCGAACATCAATGTTCGGACTGATGTTCGGACAGAGTACGGAAAAGAATACGCGGGATGTCCGACCTTGTGTCCGGACGTCGAAGTTCGGACACAGGTCGAACTTAAATCAGAGGAAAAACCTGAGGGTGTGTCCGAACATCCATGTTCGGACGATGTTCGGACATACCCCGAACTTGCAAATCAGAAAGGCAAAAAACGCACTATCCGAACTTCAAAGCTCGGAGGAAGTTCGGACAGTGCGAAAATGCAATTTCCGGAAGACGAACAGAGCAGAAAAAACACACAAATCAATGCTCAAAATGCCAATTAAGCCACACACACCAAATCAGACATTAAACAGGAAACCATGGGGGTTTTAGCCATTTCAAATCACAACAAATGTTAGCAGAAACACATATAAAATCAGATAATGCTTGCAACACCCATGGCTGAAATCCAAACTGAATCGAGTAACACCTACCTATAAAGCAGAAGAAGAAAAACGATCTGAAACCGCAGGCACAATCCCACGCAGAGCAACAATCCGATGCAGACCAACAGCCACTGAATTCCACAATCAAGCCCAGAAATCAGAAACATTCGAAGGAAACCTAGACTTGGAAACTCCAAAACTGTATAACTTTCTGCATCACAAACCTGGAATCGAGACCAGAGAATTACTCTGCAGAAGAATCCCAACTTACATGCAACCAACGGCCACTGATTCGAACACAATCAAAAACCCTCAATCAGAAACTGGAACAAGAAGGATGATACAACGGAGAGGTTCTGCAATACCAACCTGAAAACGAAGAGGAAACCACCGCAACGAAGCACCAATCTGATTGCAGCAGTAGGGACCAGAATCTTCAACAGAGGGAAAGATCGAGGGAGAAGGAAAAAGAGAGAGAAACTGCCGCTTAGCACCACGATAGAGAACGCCTCACGATTAGACTGAATTGAACTGACGTGATGAAAAGAATAGAAGGCTAAAATAATAAGGTTCCCATCCTTAAACTAATAAAAACAATTACCTTAATGTTTTATGCAAGGATTCCCTGCCCCTGTCATTAAAAGGAATGCCGATCAAGTCCCACTATCAAAAAGGAATAAAACAATCAACTTAGGTAGCATTGCAATGATATAACATAAGGTATGAATATGCGGGTTATAACATCACCTCCCCTTAAAAGCATCTCGTCCTCGAGATTAACTCACCTTAATGCTCGAACAGGGAGGGAAAACTTGGCACGCAGCTCATCTTCGAGCTCCCACGTAGCTTCACTCTCTAACTGATCAGACCACGGACCTTCACCATAGGCAGGGTCTTACTACGAAGCTAGACGGACGCCCCTGGCTAGAATGCGAGTAGGCACCGCCTCGAAACTGCAATCCTCTCTCAGCTGAAGCTGGCTGTAGTCGATCACGTGAGACGGATCATGCAGATATTCCTCAAATAGACACATGGAAAACTCCGTGGACAGCAGACAAAGCAAGGGTGGCAAAGCCCAACGGTAAGCCACAGGGCCAATCCTCTCCAGAATCTCAAACGGTTGCAACGAACCTTGGGGTAAGTCCCACGCTGCCAAACCGGATAGCATCTGACTCGGGACATAGCAGATAGGAAACTGATCACCAACATCAAACTCAAGCGGCCTGCGCCTCTGATCTGCATAGCATTTCTGCCTACTCTGGGCAACAATCAAACGCTCTCGGATCACCCGGATCTTCTCCACTGCACCCTGCACCAGCTCGGGGCCAACCAAAACCCTCTCCTTCAGGTCGTCCCAACAGATGGGGGACCTGCACCTCCTACCGTACAACGCTTCAAACGGAGCCATACCAATGCTCGCCTGGAAGCTGTTGTTGTAGGCGAATTCGATCAGAGTCACATGTTGCTCCCAGCTACCTCCAAAGTCCAAGACACATGCGCGAAGCATGTCCTCCAAAACCTGATTAGTCCTCTCTGTCTGGCCATCCGACTGTGGATGGTAAGCTGAACTGAAGGCCAAACTCGTACCCAGGGCCTTATGTAAACTACGCCAGAATCTCGAAACAAAACGTGGGTCACGATCAGACACAATAGTGGTAGGCACACCATGCAACCTCACTATCTCATCCAAATACAAACGAGCTAGACGCTCCAAACTGAAGGTCTTCTTCACTGGCAGAAAATGAGCAGACTTAGTCAGACGATCAACTATCACCCAAACGGCATCACAGCCCGAGGAAGTCTTGGGCAAACCCATGACAAAATCCATCCCCACACTCTCCCACTTCCACTCAGGAACGGAAAGGGGCTGAAGCAAACCTGCTGGCCTCTGGTGCTCAGCCTTCACCTGCTGACAGGTCTGGCACTTCGAAACAAACTCAGAGATGTCACGCTTCATTCCAGACCACCAGAAAGACTCTCGGAGATCCCGATACATCTTCACCCCTCCTGGGTGAACTGAATATGGCGCTCCATGGGCCTCCTGAAGGATCTCTCTGCGCAGCACTGCATCGTCTGGCACACATACACGGCCTCTGAAACGCAGACAACCATCACTGGAGACACTGAAATCTGAACTCTGCTCTGAAGACAGCCCCTCTCTAATCCGACATAAAGCTGAGTCTGACTCCTGACCAACCCGGATCCTGTCGACCAACGAAGACTGAACCTGAAGCGCTGCTATCACACTGGCACTGGCTGGTCTGACTACCCAAACTCCCATACGCTGAAGCTCTAAGGCGGACCTCTGAACTCCTGACAAGGCACAAGCTACGCCCGGAGCACCTCTCCGGCTCAATGCGTCTGCTACAACATTCGCTCTACCCGGGTGGTAGAGGATCTCTAAATCGTAGTCATGAAGTAGCTCCAACCACCTCCTCTGTCTCAAGTTCAGCTCCTCTCTGAGTGAACAAATACTTGAGACTCTTGTGGTCAGTGTAAACCTTACACGACGCCCCATATAGGTAATGCCTCCAAATTTTCAGCGCGAACACTACAGCTGCCAACTCCAGGTCGTGGGTAGGGTAGTTCTTCTCATAGGGCTTAAGCTGCCGAGAGCCATAAGCCACTACCTTACCCTGCTGCATCAAAACACATCCTAGTCCCTTGTGGGACGCATCACAGAAGACCTCGAATCCCTCGGTCCCAGAAGGCAAAGTCAGAATCGGTGCCGTCGTCAACCTCTTCTTAATCTCCTGGAACTCTGCTCGCAAGCCTCGCTCCACTCATACTTGATCTCCTTCCTCAACAGACGGGTCAGCGGGGATACAATCTTAGAAAACCCTCAACGAACTTCCTGTAGTACCCAGCTAACCCAAGGAAACTGCGAATCTCAGCAACATTCGTGGGCCTCGCCCACTCCATCACAGCTCTAACCTTCTCAGGATCCACTGAGATACCGTCCTTCGAGACCACATGTCCCAAGAATACACGCGATCAAGCCAGAAGTCACACTTCTTCAACTTCGCATACAGCTCACGATCCTTAAGTGTCTGCAAAACAATCCTTAGATGCTCCTCATGCTCCTCTGCGCTCTTGGAGTACACCAAGATATCATCTATGAAGACCACTACAAACTGATCCAGATAGGGTTTGAAAACCCGGTTCATCATATCCATGAAGACTGAGGGAGCATTAGTCAGACCAAACGGCATGACTAGGAACTCGTAATGACCATAACGAGTCCTAAAAGCGGACTTAGGCACATCCTCGGCCTTAATCCTCAACTGATGGTAGCCCGAACGAAGATCTATCTTCGAAAACACTGTGGCGCCCGCCAACTGGTCAAACAAATCGTCTATGCGCGGAAGGGGATAGCGATTCTTGATGGTCACCTTGTTCAGCTCTCTATAATCGATGCACAAACGGAAGGTCCCATCCTTCTTCTTCACAAACAGCACTGGCGCTCCCCAAGGCGAAACACTAGGGCGGATGAAGCCCTTATCTAACAGCTCCTGAAGCTGGACCTTCAGCTCCTTCAACTCCGCCGGACTCATACGGTAAGGGGCCCTAGAGATGGGCTGAGTCTCTGGCGCTAAATCGATCGTGAACTCCACTTCACGCACTGGTGGAAGTCCGGGCACGTCGTCCTGGAAGACCTCAGGAAACTCTCTGACAATCGGGATGCTCTCCAAGCTAGATCCCTCACGCACCTCTGGCAGATAACATAAGAAGCCCTGGCAGCCCTTCCTCAAGAAACTGGCTGCCTGCATCGCTGACACAATCACAGGCGCACATGGAACTACATTCCCAGCGTAGACAAAACGGCTCCCGCCTGGCAGATCAAACACCACTTTCCTCGCTGCGCAGTCTATATGGGCATGGTGCTCTGCTAGCCAATCCATGCCCAAAATCACATCAAAACAGGTCATCCGCATCGGGATGAGGTCAGCAAAGAAAGTCTTGTCCCTAACTACTATGGGACAAGCCTTACACACAGAATCCAGCACACAAGGGGCAACCCCACCTAATGGACTACTCACACACAAGTCTACCTCACTAGGCACAGCAGTCAGTCCAAGGTCACCCAACAAATCACAGCAGATAAAGGAGTGCGTAGCTCCAGAATCAAACAGACAAAACACATCTCGAGAATGGATCTGGAGAATACCTGAGATGACGCGATCACCCGCTCGATCACGCTCTCCAGCCATAGCATAAACCCGGGCCTGAGTCTGAGGCTTCTTCTGGTCGGACCTCGCCCCTGAGTCTGAGCCGGTACCTCTATCCCCTGAGCCTCTACTGGACGCCTGAGGGCACTGAGCAATCCGGTGCTCCAACGACCCGCACTTAAAGCAGGCACCGGTCTTCTTGTAGCACTCCCTACCAGGATGGGAGTGGCCACAAGACCCACACTTCGCCCCAGCTGACGAAGATGAAGAAGCTCCCCGACGGTCTCCATAAGTCTGCTTCTTCTGAGGAGGAGCAGCCTCCTTCTTCTGAGGCTCCTCAGCACGCCTCTTCCCCTTATGGTCCTTGCCAGCCTGTCTGCCCTTGATGTCGGCCTCTACCAGCAGGGCGACATCCGCTACATCCCTGAAAGTCCGGTGACGAAGAGGTGTCACCGCCGACCTGATGTCTGGCCTCAATCCGCTCTCAAACTTACGAGCCTTCCTGTGCTCATCCGGCTCTGGAGCATACTTCGACAGCGTCACAAACTTCCTCACATACTCCTCTACAGTCATCTCTTCCCCTGGCGCAGCCGGTTGTACTCATTGATCTTCTGGTCCTTGTAGACATCCGGATAGAACTGCTTGTTGAACTCCAAGCAGAACTGATCCCAGGTCCAAGGCTGGGGATGTCTACCCATCACCATGCGCCACCACTCCTTCGCCTCCCCCTTGAAGAGGAACGTGGCGAAGTACCTTCTGGTCATCCTCCGACCCCATCACTCTCAGCAGGTCCTCGACCTCGTAATCCAATGGCTCGCCTCCTGAGGGTCGCCACAGCCGTCGAAAGAAGGTGGCTTTAGCTTCATGAACTCCTGGAGAGCTCGGACTCGGCCTCCCACGGCATTCGCCCTGCTGGGCCAGCACCACCAGCTCCTCCACCAGCTCCCCCAGCAGCTGCAGCCATCGTCTGCATCAACTGCGTCACAAACTGCTGCACTACATCCGCAGCATCTCCCTGAGGGGTCACTGGTGTCCTACGAGGAGCCATTCTGAGATATACAAATCCAAAACTTGTCAGAACTAACTCATACTGTCAACCACTGTCACAACTGACTCTCACACAAGCAAACACACCCACAGACACCAAAGAAAGCCAAACCTGGCTCTGATACCACTAAATGTAACACCCCTAAAACCGGCCTAAGAGTTAAGGGTATTACACGCCGCGTATTACTACCAATAACGCAAGGCTCTAAACGATCAAAAGCAATAAAGGCCCAAAACAGAGTTCACTTAACATTGTAAACCAAAGTATTCAAATACAGCGGAAGTAAACGGATTCCAAATACATATCCGAATCAGAAACTCAAAACAGAGGAAGGCCCGAAGGCTACAACGTCATAACAGAAGTTTAAACAGTCAAATGAGCTAAGCACTACAGCTCCAGAACTCAAGATGATCCTCGCTGATCAATCTGCAAAAATGTTAGAAGTAGGGGAATGAGCACACAACTATGCCCAGTAAGCAGCGACCGTCATCAGCAAGGTCGCTCAAAACAATTGAAATCAGAAGAAGAGAAGATAAACATCTTATGCACAATTCTCAAATAGTCAGAAGCTTTCAGAAACAGAAGCAGAGTGGAACACAAGGGGTTCCCATTTCAGAAACAGTCAGAGCACTTAAACAGAAAGGGGACAAGACACAATGCACACACTCAGAAGGGTCGAAGACCCATAGACCATACCAGGTCTCTCGGCAACGCAGAAATGACTCGAAAGAGCCAAAGGGTTCGTCAACCCCACAGAACAGAAAGGGAATGACCCACACTCAGAACGACGTCTACATGGTATACCACGGAATAGCTCGACCCAGCCATTCACGGCTCAGAAAAACAAGTGTAATGTCCCAAAACAGAAGGTTGCTTAAACAGAAGCAAAGTTGCATTTAAATATGCCAAAACACTCATAAATCAGTAGCACAGATCATAAGGAAACCAACGCCGCAGACGGCACTCAAATCGGAGTTCAAACGAAGAAGTTATGTTGAAAACAGAGGGGTGTCCGAACTTGTGTCCGGACGTCAATGTTCGGACACAAGTCGAACTAAAACAGGGAGAAGGATTCAGAATGTCCGAACATCAATGTTCGGACTGATGTTCGGACAGAGTACGGAAAAGAATACGCGGGATGTCCGACCTTGTGTCCGGACGTCGAAGTTCGGACACAGGTCGAACTTAAATCAGAGGAAAACCTGAGGGTGTGTCCGAACATCCATGTTCGGACAGATGTTCGGACATACCCCGAACTTGCAAATCAGAAAGGCAGAAACGCACTGTCCGAACTTCAAAGCTCGGACGGAAGTTCGGACAGTGCGAAAAATGCAATTTCCAGAAGACGAACAGAGCAGAAAAACAACACAAATCAATGCCTCAAAATGCCAATTAAGCACACACACCAAATCAGACATTAAACAGGAAACCATGGGGGTTTAGCCATTTCAAATCACAACAAATGTAGAGACACACATAAAATCAGATAACGCTCTTGCAACACCCCATGGCTGAACTTCCAAACTGAATCGAGTAACCACCTACCTCAATTAGCAGAAGAAGAACAACGATCTGAAACCGCAGGCACAATCCACGCAGAGCAACAATCCGATACAGACCAACAGCCACTGAATTCCACAATCAAGCCCAGAAATCAGAAAACATTCGAAGGAAACCTAGACTTGGAAACTCCAAAACTGTATAACTTTCTGCATCACAAACCTGGAATCGAGACCAGACGAAATACTCTGCAGAAGAATCCCAACTTGCGCGCAACCAACGGCCACTGATTCGAACACAATCAAAAACCCTCAATCAGAAACTGGAACAAGAACGGATGATACAACGGAGACCGGTTCTGCAATACCAACCTGAAAACGAAGAGGAGGAAACCAACCGCAACGAAGATCACCAATCTGATTGCAGCAGTAGGACCAGAATCTTCAACAGAGGGGAAAGATCGAGAGAGAAGGAAAAGAGAGAGAAACTGCCGCTTAGCACCACGATAGAGAACGCTCCTCACGATTAGACTGAATTGAACTGACGTGATGAAAATAATTAGAAGGCTAAATTAAATAAGGTTCCCATCCTTATTAACTAATAAAAACAATTACCTTAATTGTTTTATGCAAGGACTTCCCTGCCCCTGTCATTAAAAGGAATGCCGATCAAGTCCCACTGTCAATAAGGAATAAAACAATCCAACTTAGGATAGCATTGCAACTGATATAACATAAGGTATGAATTATGCGGGTTATAACAACGCGTGTGATGGACGGGAGTCGATGTCATATCCGGTTCGGCTCTCTTGGTGTATGTATAGGTTGTATTCCAATTTGGTTCTACCTTCCCTTAGCTTATCCAAAGCCAGTTACTGACTCACGTCGGGCCACAGGGGCATACGAATGTTATTTCGGTGTGCTTGGGATTACTATATCCGACACACCTTGGTTTAAGTTAACCGTTCGATATAACTGGACGGTAACGAGGTTGGTAACGAGCTAAGCATGAGGTTGGCAATAATCTCTAGGCTCACTATATATACTAACTATGGTGGAAGGTTCCTTGTGTGAACCGATCTTATGGTGTTTGTGTTGTTATTGTGCTAAGCAATTTCCCCTGCTATGCTATGATATGTATACGTTAGGTGTTTAAAATGAATGCGATGTTGTCATGTGTACGCCGAAACAAGAAAGGTTTTGTTATGTTTTGTTATGTGAGGAATGAGATATGTTGTAGGATATGGAGTGTGTGGATCATGGAAATGAATCCCAGTTTGTGACAAGAGGCGTTTAAGGATAACCCGATTAATGGGTACGTG
Source organism: Limonium bicolor (assembly GCA_023374045.1). Taxonomy (NCBI): domain Eukaryota; kingdom Viridiplantae; phylum Streptophyta; class Magnoliopsida; order Caryophyllales; family Plumbaginaceae; genus Limonium; species Limonium bicolor. The sequence goes on from CM041781.1 coordinate 284,678,424, forward strand.
TCGTTCATTAAGGAAGTAGCTCCGTTTTAGAGGAGAGCCACTCTAGGGTTTAAGGAATCATTGGATGATTTGTTAAGTGTGGATGTGTTGGTTATAGGTTGAGCCCATTGAGGCGAAATGTTATGTGTTGTATGTTTACGGTTTCTATGCATGATTTAAATATAATCAACTGCATGCTAAGACGACAATTAGTTGTGCGTGGACCGGTAGCATGTGGGCTGCGGGATTACCATACCAGCAAAGGTGCTGAGCCCCTTGGGGGCCACCCTTCTCTCCTTTTCTATTTCAGGTACAAGGAGCTGGAAGCCGTTCGAGAGTAGGACGGGGTAGATGTTTATACATGGGTAGCCATTTAAATGGCGTAAGCATTGTAGGCGTAGTAAGACCGAAATTGTTATCGGCATTAGTTTGTAAATACTTGGTACGGATGGAATGTATAAAGTATATGGGTTGTTGTTAAGGGAAGCAAATGTAACGTATAGTGCTCGGGAGTCTAGTCCATCAGACCGATACAAAGTACATGTATTAGCCTTGTTAGCCACGTGGGTGGTTAACGGCGTGTAACACCATTGAAATAAGTAATGTGATGAGTTCAGTTTCCGCTGCAAAGTGTTGTTAAATGTATGGTTGTTAGTTGGGGTGTTACAACATTAAAATTTCCATAAACTATAGGTTGTACACGGCTTGCTACAGATTTTTCATTTAACTTATAAAAATCATTTTTCTTTCATTTTTAACTTATAAACTTGACTTTAATAAGTCATTAGCACCTAGGTTCACCAACTAAACATGTAACCATAATTTTCTACACATTTTATGGTTCAAACAGCATATATACACTTGTACATTTTCGGCCCTATTTTTTTATAATATTAATAACCTTAATGTATATAAATAAAGGTTTTAAGCATCATTACCTTGTTAAAATCACAAGGCAGTCCACACAGCCACTCCCCCCTTCACGGCACTAATTAACACAGCCCTAAGTTAGGTTTTGATTCATAAAATTAAGTGTAACACTATTTTGAACCTTAAGACTTTAAATGAGTATTTTACCTTCTTAAAGATGGTTTTCTCTTTGGGATGATGTCCCTGCTGCCTCCACACACCATGGGTGGTTCAAAGACCCATTCTGTCAGCATAATAACATTGAACAAAAGTTTAGTTAATAACTTTGACAAGGTACTTAGTTTAAGGAGTTTTTAACCAAGATTAAAGAAGGATTTTACCTTGGAATTTGGAAGGTTTCGGGTGGTTTTTTTGGCCACCTACAAAATTTAATAACACCCTTAGTTTATGTGGGAAAAAGGAAGGGAAAATAAGGGCTTGAACAGCCATGGAGACTCATGATTTTACCTTCCTATGGAGCCTTTTAATGAGTGTTTGGAGAGAAGCTATTTAGCTCAATGAAGAAGGATGGAAAAACTATTCATATGTATGTCAAGATATGTAGACAAATAGGTAAGTAACATCTCATTTTCGGATTTAGTATTGGAGAGAAGTAAAAGGGTGTTTTAAGGCATTTTTTCTTACCTCAAGGTTCTCAAGAGGTTCCACCAGCCCTTGGGTTGGTCTTGTACGTGGCTTGGGTCCTCCAAGTCAGTATTTGTGCCTTAGATGGAGTGGGAAGAGTTACATTCGGCCATGTACATAATTAAAGGAAGAAGGGTGTCTTAAAGCACATTTTTCTTACCTTGACTTACCAATCTGATTCCTTTGAGTTTTAGCTCTTCAATGGCCCATAATCCCTTAGAATTTAGGTTATAATGATAGAGGAAGAATTAGTGCTGATTTTGATGCAAGAAAATGGAAGTTTTGAGGTGAAATGAGCCTTAAGACTCAATTAAAGCTTAAGGTATGAAAATGGAGGATGAAGGTGGTGAAGGGGTGAGTTGGTAATGGATGAGAGAGGGAGGAGAGTACTGGAGTATGGGCAAGAGAGTAAGGACGGCTGGCTGGTGGTATATGAGGAGAAAAGTCTTCTCTAAGTATTTTTAGGTGTGTAAGGGCTATGTGTCTAGTTTGTGTCTTATGTGTTGAATTTGTTTTATTTTATGTCTAACATCTGATTTTTTTGTCATCCTTTACAGCTTAGACAGTCATGACTTGCTGGAGGAGTTGGGAGATATTTCTCTTGTGTAAGAAGGGATGAGAGGAAGAGGTGTAGAAAGGTGCTTTTACTTTTTTCCTCTTTGGGACATTCTTTGTCTCCTTTGTTTTGTCTCATCTAAGTTAATTCCATCCTCTAAAGCTTGCAGCCGGCCACACACATTGGGGGGACCATTTTACAATGCTAGACTTTAATATTACAACCTTAAGTTTGTACACTTGTGACTTAATTTATGTGTTAGGTGGTAACATGTGTTATTATTGTCTTAAGGTGTATATATAAGTGATTGTTGTGTTTAATAATTTTGTGACTATATAAAATGTTTTATATAGTCTAATGAGTAATATTTATGATATTTAATACATGTATTAATGTGTTACATGTAGTATTGATTTTAGGAGTTGATTTCTCCTTAATAATCTTCTCTCTTTGATTAGAGATTTAATGTATAGTTTGGTGTCCATTTTGGACTATATGTTTATACACTAATGTTTATAATGAGTATTACCCATTAGATTAATATTTGGTAATTATAACCTTCATTTGATTTAATTCCTTATTAATTAAGGTAATTAATGTTTGGGGTATTTCAATATGCTCTTCTGCTCAGAGCGTCTGCCACAACATTCCCTTTACCATCAGTGTACTAGAGGTTGATGTCATAATCAGCTAGTAGCTCGACCCTTTGTCGATGTCTCAGGTTCAGCTCCTTTTGTGTCCAGATGTATTTCAGACTCTTGTGGTCTGTCATAATCCGGACTGTGGCTCCATACAGGTTGTGTAGCCAGATCTTCAAAGCGAAGACTATGGTGAGGAGCTCAAGGTCGTGTGTGGGATAATTTTCTTCGTGCTTCTTCAGCTGTCGAGAAGCGTACGCTACAACTCTGTCATTCTGCATCAATACCCCACCGATCCATCTGCCTGAAGCATCACAATAAACCTTGTATCCCTCGTTCCCTTCAAGGATTACCAGCACTGGAGCTGTAGTCAGGGCGTCCTTCAGCGCCTGAAAGGAGACCTTGCAGGCCTCTGTCCATACAAACGGGCTGTCCTTCTTCATCAGAGAGGTTAAGGGCTTGGCTAGCCTGGAGAAATCCTTCACGAAGCGTCTGTAGTAGCCAGCCAACCCAAGGAAACTCCAAATCTCTGTCACTGTGCGGGGTCTGTGCCAGCTCTTCACCGCCTCAACCTTAGCTGGGTCTACTAAAACTCCCTCAGCTGAGATCACATGACCAAGAAATGACACCTTGTCCAGCCAGAATTCACACTTACTGAACTTTGCATAAAGTTGGTTCTCTCTCAGAGTCTCCAAGACTGTCCTCAAATGCTACTCATATTTCTCTCTGCTCCTAGAGAAGAACAAAATGTCGTCTATGAATACGACCACTGACTTGTCTAACTGGGCTTGGAAGACTCTCTGCATCAGGTCCATGAATCTCGTTGGTACATTGGTCAGTCCAAACGGCATCACTGTGAACTCGTAATGGCCGTATCTGGTCCGGAATGCTGTCTTTTCTATATCTGATTAAGCTACTGCAATCTGATGATATCCGGAACGCAGATCAATCTTGAAGAACACTTTTGCTCCCTTCAGCTGATCAAATAGGTCATCGATCCTGGGCAGTGGGTACTTGTTCTTGATCGTGACATTGTTCAGCTCCCTGTAGTCAATACAAAGTCTCATGCTTCTGTCCTTTTTCTTGACGAACAGCACTTGAGCACCCCAAGGTGAGACACTGGGTCTGATGAAACCCTTGTCTAGTAGCTCTTGTAGTTGTTTCTTCAGTTCAACCATCTCTGCAGGGCCCATCCGGTAGGGAGCCTTGGCAATCGGTCCTGTACCAGGGATGAGGTCGATGTTGAACTCAAACTCTCTCAGCGGTGGCAATCTAGGTAGCTCCTATGGAAAAACGTCGGGATACTCCGACACAATAGGAACGTCATTCTTGAACTTTGGATCCGTCCTTAGATTCTGGGCATAATAGTAGTAGGCGGTAGCACCCTTGGACACCTCCTTCATCAGTGATAATGCTGATACAACCTTCACAGTCGGCTCATTGGGTTGCATTCGGTATGATACTGTGATTCCTGTAGCTGACTTCAAGAGGAGACAATGCTCTACATAGTGTAGCCTGCCTCTGTACCTCTGTAGCGTGTCCATGCCCACAATTAGGTCGAATCCCATGCCAGGGAAAATAATGGCATCAAGAAGGAAGTCTGCTCCCTTGATGTGTATGTTCAAGTCCTTGCATTGCTTACTGCACTTGATTAACTCTCTGGATGACATTAAGACTGAGCAGTCATGAATATATATCCTCTGTAGGGGCATCTATCTTAGCATGAAATGTCTGGGATATAAATGAATGGGAGGCTTCAGAATCAAACAGAACAGTGGCCTCAACTCCATTGGTTAAGAAAGTGCCTGTGATGACCATCCCATTGCTCTTTGCTTGAGCTTGGTTCAACACATTCAGCCTGATCCCTGAGTTTCCAACCCCTATATCAAGCAACAAAGTTTATAAGATTTTCATTCTTATTGAAAGCTTCATGAGCAACTCAAAGATTACAATGATGAAATTGTAAAATGTAGGGCTAGATCTGTCTAAGGGTTAGGTTTAGGCGGCCAGGTTTCATGTCGGTTTGGTTAAAGATGGGTGTGGGGGCTGTGTTGGGCTTGATCCTCTTCACCCCATGGTAGATAAGTCTAGTTGCTCCTCCAAATATCAGCAGATCCCCTGACTTCAAGAGGATCTTGGTAGCAAGGTCCATTCTCTTCTGGTCACCAAATAGGAACTCCGCGTCGTCTCCAAGTGATATAGGCACCACTGGAACTCCTCCGGTGATGGACTCTAGCGATTCATCTTTGTCTTGATGCATCCCTAGCTTACCTTCTTTACTATAGAATTTGATGATGCACACGTTTGAGGTTAGGTCGGGGACGGGCTCATACTCCAAATCTTATGCTACCTTAACTGCAGCTCTAATGATGGCCTGCAACTCTCCTGGGATTGGTGGCACCTCCACCTCTTCATAGCTTTTGGTGGTGTGGTTCCATTTCTTACCTAGGCACATGATCTTCACTTTCATAGTTGAATCGTTCTTGAATGTAGGGGTGTAAAAGTTTCCTTATTTCACACCTAGCTCCTTGATCTTGAGGATTAATGTGTATTAGACTGCTGGGGTCAGGTACTCTCGTAGTAAGGTCATCCCGGGGTCTCAATATCTCACACTTCTCTGGTGGGTGTGGTTTGGCTTCAAAGGGAATGGTGGGTGTGGAAATAGGCAATATAGGAAAGCAAATATCGAAAGCTGAATGAAAACAATGATTGTTATTAAATAGTTTAAGATAAGATTCACAACTGGCAATGAAAGATGCTCAACAAAAGAGGATTTATAGTTCATCCCTTTTACAATAAGAAGGAAAACTAGCTAATGGAATGTAAAGAAAGTGAAATCTAAGCTTCTTCGATAGGAAGGTAGTCCTCACCAGGTGAACTCGGGTCATCACTTGCTGCCTCGACACGGTCCACCAGGTTGAGAGTCGGTGCTTTGCCTGGCATCTGAGGGTAGTTCTGGGCAGGGCGGTTGGTAGATGGTCCAGCACCTCCTGTGCCACTTACCTCCTCCTCCAGTAGTATTAGTAGTTGGGGCTCTAGTCGTTGACCGGTGCATGGCTTGTAGCTCTTGGAATTTGGGTTCAAGAAGCATTCGAACGATCTGTGCCCCTTCCTGCCGCAGTAGTGGCAAGTCGCAAGGGTTCCATCACACTCCTTGCCTGGGTGGTCCTGCTTGCACTTCTTGCAGAAATATTTCCTCACGGGTCTGTCTCCCCTGGGTGGCTCGTAGCGAAGTGGCTTGACATCAGCATGAGAAGACACGATGGCTTTCTCATTTCCTCCCTTGAAAAATCTTCCCTCTTTTCATGATTCTGAGAGGGACCTCTTCCATTTCCTCCCCCATTATCATTCCTCCTCTTGCCTAACACCGAATCCTAATATGCAATGGTGGTTTCGCAGTCATTCGCATCATCAGCAAGTTCCTGTAGAGTCAACCCTCTGGTGGAACCGATCATAGTCATGATCCTGATGTTCAAGCCGGTGTGGAATTTATCTACCAGGTACCTCGGAGCGTAAGCTCCCTCTCCAATGACAGCAAGCAAATCCACAAACTTGTTATAGTACTCAGCAATAGAGGAAGTCCCTTGCTTCAGCTGCTCAAATTCACTTCTCATCCTCTTCTGTAGAAAGGATGGATAAAACTTAGCTCTCAGGGCCACCAGGAATGCTTGGAAGTCAAAATTCGCTTGGGTAGCCAGCTCGGCTCTAGCGGTCACCCACCATCGATGAGCGGGTCCTTAGAGGAAGTAGGCCGCTATATCCACTTGGTGATCTGCTAGGACGCATAGAGAGATAAAGCTTTCTAGATCTCATTGATGTATTTCTCCAAAGCCCTTTGGTACTGGCTGGCCATCGTAGACTGGGGGACGAAGATTGTTGACCGCTTTCAGCTAGTTGAACTCCCGGGGGTTATTGACCGGTGGTGGTGGTAGTGGCTGTGGAATCTGCTGAGCGATAGCCGCAGTCACAATCTGATCAATGACCTTTAGTGTAACAGCGTCGGGTCCATAGCCTCTTGGGGGACCCTCTCCTCTTCCTCCTCTTTGGGCCATTCAGTTGAGTAATGGGAGTCAAGAGTTACCCAAGAGTTGCGTGTCAAGTCTAAAAGTCTAAGTAGTAGAGTTATGAAATTTTTATAACGTCCTAAGGACGGTGCATGGATACATGAAGTAATGTATAAGCAGTAAAGTAAGGTATGGGTAAGGGTAACGTGCCTTTCTGGAATCCTCACTTCCCAATTCTACCCTAATTCCCAGTTTTAGGTGCACCTATGTTCTAAGTATTTGACTCGGCTTGTTTTCTTGGGTTCAGAGTGTAACTACGCTCTGATACCACTTTGTGTAACACCCCTATTTAAAGTAAATACAGTGGAATACAAAACATCTACTGGCGTTTACAGACCATCGTGCACCAAACACCCTGTATAAAACTTCACTTGATTACATCCATTAAAATCATCTAAGTTACGGTCTGAACTCGAGAAATGTAAGCATTAAATAAACCATAAGAAAAATAAATAACTCTTAACTAATCCCGACCTATCTCTCAGTCACTTCGTGGTCACCTACAATCAGTGTGTACCTGTCATGATGAAACCAAAGCAGCCCACCTCGGGAAGGGTGAGTCAGTTCCCTGGAATGGAACTGGCACGATTCTCTAAAACAGTAATTTAAAACGTAACTCTTAAAACAAAACAGTAACTTGAAATCAAACTCTTAAAAGTAAAACAGAGAAGAGTGTGGGTGGTGAGATAATGAGTATAAATAACCCAAGAGTGTGGGTGAGATAATGCGTATAAAAACCCAAGAGTGTGGGTGAGATAATGAGTATAATAACCCAAGAGTGTGGGTGAGATAATGAGTGTAAATAACCAAGAGTACGGGTGAGATATTGAGAATAAGTAACCCGAGAGTGTGGGTGAGTTTAGTACGAGTAGCCCAAGAGAATGGGTGCGTATATGAATAAGTAACCCGAGAGAGCGGGTGAGATAATGAATAAGTAAACAAGGCAAGGTGAGGTATAACCCTCAAGGCCTAAGAGTAAGCAGATACAACTAACAACCTTGTTATGTTAGTTTGGAATTGTGTTCCGTGATTGGATGTAGATTCCTTGAGTAATACACATATATATTGTATTGCTATGATGCATGTTGTTTGACTAATGAACTCCATGTATATCCGACAAAAGTAGTCGGCGTACCCCGGTTAGCGCTCGGGGTATGCAAATTTCATATGCAGCGTTAAGCTGAGCCCCTAGGGGCGATGTTTTTATTTTTACAGGTACACGAAGATGTTACCGTTCGAGAGTAGGACGGGGTCGGTGGGTGCATGGGTAGCTAGTTTTAATTACTTATGTATTGAAAGAGGTGTAAGACCGAATGTGTTGTCGGCATCCATTTATTGTAGACTCGGTATAGTAAAGAAATGATTTGAGTATTGTATTTGTGTTATGTACTCGGTTGTTCCAGTTCATCAGACCGTTACGGTATGTAAGGAAGGCCTGGTTAGCCATATGGGTGGCTATTCGCGTTGTTTCACCCCTCGTTGTAATTAGAGTTCCGCTGCGTGAGTAAGAGTAATGGTGACAATTTATGAGGTAATGACGAGCTTAACGGTTGGGGTGTTACAAAAATGGTATCAGAGCGAAGTATCGCTCTGATGACTGGAAATACCGAGCTTAGGAAATACCGAATTAGGAATAGCGAATTAGGGCTAAGGTTGAGTGGTAGCGTGAGAGATGCGCTAGTTAGGAACTTCCAGTATGATCTGGATACCTACAATACCAGACCCGCCCTCCACAACCCCCATTTAAAGCTCGGGAAAGAACGTCAGAGAGACGGGAAACCCGAACTGGCACTTATTTGTTATTTCGATATGAACTAGAACCTGTCATGCGGTAGATCCCGAGAACCGGAAATCCCGGAGACGGATCCCGCTGGAATGACAATAACCGCAAACAATGGCGGGAGATCGGGACATCCTAATCCAAGGAGACCAGAATTTGTGGCAGCCTGGGGCGACATGCTTAGCAGTCGCGAGAAACCAAATGGGAGCCGAGCAGCAGCAATAAGGAAGCACCAACCGTGCAAGAAGGCGGATTAATGAGAAGCTACAGAACCGAGACACATGTCTACAGACGCCATAGCTAAGTAATACCAACATCGGTACACTAACCGACTAAGAATCTAGTCAAGAGTAGGTACACCCACCCTGCCACACCCGAAGAGGTTGCAATACCTAACGGCACAGCTTAGACAGCTACAAGCATAACTGCGGGATACACCCAAATAGGACTACAACAGTAGTGCCTGGAGGACTTAACCCTCGGTAACCACAGTAAAGACGTGGGACGTGCAACGAGGGTAGAACATAAAAACCAAGTAAATAAGGAACTCGAGAGTGGAGAAGCACCTAAATGAATGACAGTCATGTCAAGATGAATGAGAAGCAGCCGTAAGGAGTAGTTATCCAATTAAAGGATCAAGGAAGAGCCGACAAGACTACCAGATACAATGTGAACAATACCGTGACCGGTATTGAGGTAACCCAAAAACCGCCAGTACCGCGGCACTTGCCACGGCAAGTGCAGTAATAGCGGGACTAATAAGAGAGTTTGACAAGCGACCAGTACTTAGCAAGTACCAAGACGGCAAGAGAAGCCAATATAGCACCACAAACCCTAAAATTCTGAAACGAAACCTGGAAAGGCCTAAAGGCATGACCACTGTATAAAGAACATACCAGTCTGCAAGAAGACAGACTTAGTAAGGAGCAACCGGCATTGAAATGCCGTGGAGATTTTATTTTCAACTCAAATTTTCCTTACAAACAGAGAATTTTCCAAAAACTCCCGAATTTTTAAAAAACCAAACTAGAGAATCACGGTAAGTTATCATAGGACGATATAAGAGGAGTTGGCAACAGAATACTTCACTTAGGCGTGTGACCGACACTACGGTGTACTAACGAGACATGGAACGACCGCACTCTGAAGGAGCTTACGGGCCTGACAGACCAATTATGAGTTAGTCGGGTAGGTGGTAACGTATCAATAAGATACTCCATGTATGTATACAAGTAGAGTACGGAACACGGGAAGTAGCCCACTCCATACTATACGGACGAAAGAGCCAATCCAACCAAGACAGTTGGACACCTCGAATGATCGAAGAACACAAGGAAGCTTACCAAGATAAGGGAGTCTAGAATCTAGTAAGATGACGGATCTAAGAATATAGCATAGAGAAGTGCGGAGAGCGCAGAGTATTAGGTATAGACATTGGATATGTCTTAGGAAATACATAATGACTGGAATGAATACCAGTGTAAGCAATATGGCGAATGCCTAAATGAACTTATTGATGTTACGATAAACGGGATAGAATTCCCACATTATACCTCACTGAAGAGAATAATGACCTGACCCAGAAGGTATTAGAAGGTACCAAGGACCTACCCAATAACGGGAGACATTACACCCTAAACGGGATAGTCAAGTTATAAACCACAAGACGGAGTAAGGACTGAATATATCCATGAATTCAGGCCAGATGAGATGGCAAAACTCAGTAACACCCAGGAGCAATCCGAGAAGGGTGCCGGAGTCAACAGTAGTTGAACAAACCATCGTGTTGAAAACACAAGTGTTAAAGAGAACACTCGGGTAAACCCGAAGGGATCCCACGTAACACGGGGTACCCTAGATTGCCAGAAGGCATGAATTAATACCAAGAAACTTAGAGGGACTTCCATGTACGGAAGCGTGATGAGACAACCATATCAAAAGCCCAGTAATATCTTCCAAACCATTTAATGGCATATGGAGAAGGAGAAACCCTTTTGAGCAGCCCGCATAGAGCGTGGCGAGGCAATGTGGCTTGTAAGCCGGTAAAACCAACTGCAATTTGTAGATCCAAACGTTGTAAACATATGCATAAAGGCATAAGAGTTATTGTGGAGCACGAACCACTACCTTAGAGTGGGGACACACTTGTTATTATGGGGCCTAGGGAGCAGCAATTGCGTGAATCCTCCAGAGAAAGGCTACCACCGAAGTATGTAATGTGAAACCGCTAAAGCGGTGTAGTGAAACCTGAGCATGTGTTGATTGCCATGGAGTATATGAATACAAATAGTATGTAGAAAGGCTTGATAGCAATGGAAGGAAACCGATAGAGTAATCGGATTAGTAGTAAACACTGTATGTGCAGTATGAATTGTAGAGTAAACAATGCGCAAGAAGCGTAGAAAGGTTTAATAGAGTACATATTTCATTGAGCTAAGTGAATGGCAAGCCATATATAAATGGCGGGAGTACGTGAGCGGAAGCTAAAGTAGTAGCGATGCATATAAGCGAATGTTGTAACGAGTAGAACATGGTACGCAGCAAGCGACCGTTGAAAGAGTATAACTAGTTAATGATATGAAGCTGATGAGAAAATGTGGTAAAGGGGACATAATCATTCCTATCCCATGAGAGATTTACTGTCAAGGGTTTATGCTTCTGCTCTGTATGATTGAGTGTTTGGTATTGCACTTGTGCGGTAATAATGATCGAGTGGGAGAGCCAGGAATTGAGAAATGTCAACGAAGCCTGTTGAGTGAGAATCTAGAGAAATACCGTGCGGCCATTGGCCAAAGATGCACGAAGAATGTGGGCTGTAACCCACAGGTCCCAGGACCGGTATATAATAAACGCATAGTGTACAAATGAAGAATTCTTGTACAGAAACGAATAAATAAACAAACATGATTCAGAAGTCATTATCAAATGAGGAAGCACTACATGCTAAGTAGCAGCTTGACCTCAACCGACAATAAGTCGGGAAAAATATGTGAATAATCACAAAGGTATACGGTGTTACACGAAATGGATTTCTAGAGAATTGGAGAGAAAATCTATAACCCATCGAATACGCATACAGTAAGAGATACCTAGCGACGATTGAAAAACCTTTATTTCCAAGACAAAAAGGGATAAAGGGAGTGGATTTATACGTTGAAAACCAAAGGGCGAATTAAGCTCTAGTTATCAGGTCACGCGGCAGATGCTAGTGGGCCGTAATTCAAGGTTAAGTATACCTGGAAAACCTGATTGAAGCCTTATAGGCTAGAACCGAACCCGTTTATGATTAATTAACCACATTGAAGTTAAACACTTCATAATATTTGAATTAGTAAACCAATGTTCAGTGATAACATATGGTTTGTTACGCGGGCGTAACCCCTTTTAAGGGGGGTAGGGCGAGAAACCGCTTAGAGTATGTTTTTCGTGTTGGTGCGTAAACTACTATGTGCATGGCACAAAGAAAATTGTTTTGATGTTTGACCTCATGTACATAAACATGTGTACCCATTCATTGTGTAAGTATAAGTATGGTGCATGAGAGATGCAAGTAACGAGTAAGTATTGTGCATGAGAGATGCAAGTAATGAGTAGGTAATATTCATGAAAAGGGGAGTAGAGAGACTCCTAGGGAATGGGAATCCCTTTAGTATTTGTCTATTGAGATTAGACATGAGATATGACGAGTATAAATCGGCATGAAACCGATGTGTAACCTAAGAGGGAGTGAGTTCCCTAGGTGATTTTATTTGAGAATGATTGATGGAGTGAGTTCCATCCTTTAGAGTTGTATGTTTGTGTGTTTTAAGTTGAGTAATAATTTGACTAATGGGGCCACAAGTATGGATTGCCTAGGCAAGGTAAGTGAAACAAATAGAGAATAATGGATGACTTAAGTTCCATGATAAAGATAAATTGAAACAGATTGTTTTATGAATATGACTAGTAAGAGTAAAAGATAGAAAACGAAAATGTTTGACTATCTGATTGTTAAACTGAAGTGGGAGGTGGAACTTGATCTGCTAGCGATCAAGGGAAACAGAACACAATTGGGGTGGAAGGATAGTTCAACACTGATGCTGATCACATCAGGGTTGGATGATTCTTGAAGCTCCCTATAGTGGTCACAAGTAATCACGCTAAGAAAAGATACATCTACCATAAATTTGATTTGGAGTTGTGTGATGTTTTAAAAGAATTTTCAAACAGATTTTGAAAAAGAATTTTCTTCAAGTATGAAGATGGAAACGAAAACTGGTTTTGAAACCGCTATCACCCGCCGATGGCTGTGGCCTTAAGTCTTGATGACCGTTAGAACGGTGGGCGTGTACAGGTTTTGAAACCATTGCACCGTACGTGCGGCGGTCCTAAGTGACCGGTTGGGGCGGTGTCAGTGTGTGATTTTTCCAAGGCAGCGGGACGGAGAGTACCCTGAGATTTCCTGTGTTGAGTGAGTCAACCAGAGTGCCTGAGGTATGTATATGTGTAATGTTTATTGTTTGATAAGAACCGAAGGGACCGTGGGCCAGAGAGAGTAAGTGCCCATTTGTCATGAAACGGCCGTGAACCAGAAAGAGTAAGTGTTCAACGTGACCGGTACCTGAGGGATCAGTAGTAGATTACTCGATATGGATTCGAGGACTGTAGTGCCTTCTTGTCTTCGGACCGATTCCATGGAGAGAGTAAAAGAGTATTTGTGATTGCTATACATGCTGTGATTTGTGTGTGGTATGTGTAGTATGTAATGTGACTGACTTGTGGAGTCTGTAAGGTTATACATGTATTATAACCTTGGCATAGCGTGCCCATGAGAGTAACCATTTAGATTCACCAACTTTGAGGACAAAGTTCCTAAGGGGGGTAGATTTTAATACCCCGGACCTAATAATGGTGATTTAATTACTCTAATAAAATTATTAAAGGCCTAATGGTGCCTAAAGAGTATTGGTAAAAGAATAAAACCAAAAGCAAGAGAAAACGCTTGAAAAGCGAAAAACGCTAAAATGCGCATTAAATGAAAATAAAGATATATGATCTCGTAAGGGTCCGAGATGGATTCCTAAGGCTTAGTTAGGCCTAATTAGTATACGGGAATGATTCCCGAAGAAAACGGATCCAAATAATGGATTAAAACGCTAATTAAGCATAAAAGCACGTTTTTCGGGAAACCCGAAAACATGACTTTAAGCGGTCAAACGGACCCGTAGAAATTATAGTTGATTAAATAACTATAAATAAGTGTTAATGGAAGCTTAATAACCATTAAAATTAATTAAACGGCAAAATTCCGGAAAACGGACCCGGTAAGTGAATAGTGACGAAACCGGGAGACGAAACACGTTTAATTCGAAAAGACGGAAAAAAACGACCCGGGCTATTAATTAATGTGGGCCGGTTTTAATTAATGTATACACTCATTAATAGCTTGTTAGCTAATTAGTAATGAGATGACAAAGAAATAAGTAAGTAAAGTAAATAGTGAATAGTAAAGCAACTTAATACACTCTCTCACCTCCTTCATTCTTATTCTCACGTTTGCCCAGCCCCTGTTATTATCTTCTTCATCCTCTCCTCTGTTAATGCGTGATTCCACACAGCACCACCACCTCCATCTTCAATCTCCTCTAACTTGCTCATTTCTCCACCGAATCGCACAAAAATAGTACCGTTAGATTCGTATCGGCGAGGGCTACGTTTTCCACCCATCAAAATCTTGATTCCTCCATCTTCACTTCCATGGGTGTTGGAGCTTTTGGAGCTTCAAGAGCTGATTCTAACTCTCCTCCCACCTCCTTAATGTCTTGAGGTAATAATTAGTAAGAACTTTGGCCATTTCAAGCTTGTTCTTGCAATTTGGGAAAATTTTCCTCACGTTGAAAATTTTCTACACCGTTTCAGCCGTGAGCACCTTGACCTTGTGAGTGTTGGAAATGCTCCATTTGATTGCCAAGCTCTCCTTTTGAATACTCTAAGGTAATATCTAAGCTAGAACCTAAAAACTAGTTCTTGAAATACTAGTTTTGTGAGGAGAAATTAAATTAATAAGCTTGATATATGTGTGTGGGATATGATTGTAGTTGCAATCTATGCTCCTTGTTTGTTGTGAAAACAAGAAGAGAAAGATGGAGAAAAGGAAGAGGAAGAAGAGAAAGAAACAGAAAAACAAACAAGTAAAAGCTCACCTTGTGTTGGTTTTATTGCCTTGGGAAAACTATGTTAGTGTTGTATAAACAACCTTGAACTTGAGTAGTAATGATACTACAATATTGTTAGTTGAATGAGAATGTTTAATGTGGTTTTAAGTGTGCAAACAAGCCTAGGAAACTAAGCTAGGCATATGTGTGAACCATGGGAATTGGTGGTGTTTTATTAATGCCTAAACCAAACAGTGTGAGAAGTGTTGTGAGCTGTTTTAGTGTGGTGAAAATGCTAAAGAAGTAGACAAGTGCTGTCAAAATTTCCTTGGAGATTATGAACTTGGGTGTTTTATTATAAGGATGAAACTAGGTGTTTAAGAGTGCTAAGTGAGTGGTTAATGATTTGGAAACCAAACTGAGGAGAAGTGTGTAGAGGAGTAGAAATAATGTCAATTGAAGTGCTGGAAATGGCATTATTGAATGGTAAAAGAGGACCAAAATCTGTTACAAAGAAGTTAGAAGAACAAGAAAACTAGTTATGCAAATATAGTGATTTGGAGTGAGTTAAGCATGGCTTAGTGAGTGGACTTGGTGACTAGTTTAAGGTGGTTTAGATGAGTAATTAAGTGCTAAAACATGTAGATTATAAGTGGAAAGATTAGAAAGACAATGGTGAAAGAATGAGTTGTAACAGATTTGGAAATGCCAAATCTGTAAATCTGTAGCAGGTCGGGACCTAGTCCATGGACAAGTCCCGGACCACCCCCTTGTTCATACCGAGAGTTCAATGCCCACCTTGTTCGGGACTTAAGATAAGGACAAGGTCCCGGACCACCCCATTTATTTAGGCCGAGAATGCAGGCTGTGTTTGGTCCGGGACTTGGGATAGGGACAAGGTCCCGGACTAGTGTTGAAATTCCACCCGAGAGTTACGATGAGTATTGGTCCGGGACTTAGGGCATGGACAAAGTCCCGACCACCCCCAGAAACCTACAGAGTGTATTTTTAAGGTTCCTAATGATGGGGATTTGAATGTTAATGATGTTATAAGATGTTAAGGCCTTGTTTGGTGACATGTTAAGGCCCTAGGAAGTGTAAGAAAGTGTTAGAAGTGATTGTTAAGTGAGAACTCAAATTAACAGGAGTAAAACCGAGTAACGGGATAACGGGGTAAATACGGGAATAGCATTTTATTATGTACCGTATGAGCTTAGTATTAATAATAATGTTTGAAACATTATCAGAGAATCGTGCGTGACCCGAGCAAGGTGAGATGACACGGTAAAAGTAAAAACCCCGTGAAGGTATGATTTTCTCATACTCCGCGTGCTAACCGAGTTACGTTGATTTGTGTGTTTGTGTGCAGGCTTAATCAAGATTAAAGCATGAAAATAATCCCTTGTTTGATTATGTGTGCCTTGTTGTATGTTGAATGAGCTAACATACTTGTATGCCGGTGTGGTCTAACATAGTGAATGGACCGACTCGTAGTGAGTAACGTTTGGCTAGAGACCCATAGATCGGGTCGACGCTTATGATAACGAAAACGAGCAAACACACAAACTATCCGTTAAAGTATAACGATAACGCAAACATATGAACTCCCTAGAATGTGAGGAGAAGTACGGGTTGAGTAAATACCCGATAATGGTTAGAAAACCACATTAAAACAATCCACGAAACAAATGAGAGTGGAAGATAAGTGAACCTCCTTCAAGAGGATTTAGGTAGTTTCGAAGATGTGAACTAGTGAAGAATAAAAGAGACCTGAGGGATTAGTAACTCCCTTGAGACATGGTCGACCTCCTATATGAGGATTTTACCTGGTATATGCAAGTAACCGAAAGTATGAGTAAAGTAAATGTATGGTAAACTCTTAAAACCTAAGATTAACCGAACTAAAGTAATGTTCCCAAGTCATTAGAAACATCGAGAGTGATGCTTCTAGACTAATATACATGATATTATTAAACTCCGAGAGAGGAGTGTATGGGAACGAGAGTAGTCCGAGAGTAGTCGGACCTGAGTAATAGAGATAGGAACTAAGAGAGAGTTCCGTGAGCTAGTTGAACCTTCCCACCATGCTAGACCCAGAGTAGGGTCGAAACCGGGGAAGTAAGGCTATGCTAGAGAGCCATGAGTTTTGGCCTAAGTATGTATTAAGAGTAACAAGCGTGACGTAGGAGACCTGTAGTGTCTCGAGAATCTACAAGAGAATGAGTATAAATACCCAAGAGTGTGGGTGAATAATAGTATAATAACCCAAGAGTGGGGTGAGATAATGCGTATAAATAACCCAAGAGTGTGGGTGAGATAATGAGTATAAATAACCCAAGAGTGTGGGTGAGATATGAGTGTAAATAACCCAAGAGTACGGGTGAGATATTGAGAATAAGTAACCCAAGAGTGTGGGTGAGTTTTAGTACGAGTAGCCCAAGAGAATGGGTGTTATATGAATAAGTAACCCCGAAGAGCGGGTTGATAATGAATAAGTAAACAAGGCAAGGTGAGGTATAACCCTCAAGGCCTAAGAGTAAGCAGATACAACTAACAACCTTGTTATGTTAGTTTGGAATTGTGTTCCGTGATTGGATGTAGATTCCTTGAGTAATACACATATATATTGTATTGCTATGATGCATGTTGTTTGACTAATGAACTCCATGTATATCCGACAAAGTAGTCGGCGTACCCCGGTTAGCGCTCGGGGTATGCGAATTTCATATGCAGCGTTAAGCTGAGCCCCTAGGGGCGATGTTTTTATTTTTACAGGTACACCGAAGATGTTACCGTTCGAGAGTAGGACGGGGTCGGTGGGTGCATGGGTAGCTAGTTTTAATTACTTATGTATTGAAAGAGGTGTAAGACCGAATGTGTTGTCGGCATCCATTTATTGTAGACTCGGTATAGTAAAGAAATGATTTGAGTATTGTATTTGTGTTATGTACTCGTTTGTTCCAGTTCATCAGACCGTTACGGTATGTAAGGAAGGCCTGGTTACCATATGGGTGGTTATTGGCGTTGTTTCACCCCTCGTTGTAATTAGAGTTCCGCTGCGTGAGTAAGAGTAATTGGTGACAATTTATGAGGTAATGACGAGCTTAACGGTTGGGGTGTTACAATGCTTATCATGGCATCAAAAAGATCAAACTGAATACCGCACCATCGGCAGTGATCAATG
Source organism: Limonium bicolor (assembly GCA_023374045.1). Taxonomy (NCBI): domain Eukaryota; kingdom Viridiplantae; phylum Streptophyta; class Magnoliopsida; order Caryophyllales; family Plumbaginaceae; genus Limonium; species Limonium bicolor. The sequence continues at coordinate 284,696,313 of CM041781.1, forward strand.
CCACGCACATGAAACCCGGACGTTTGAATTTGACCTTCAGACAGTTTTAAAGCCTTGTATAATTATGTGATGTGTTAAACCAGTGTATGTTAAGGATGTTGTATGTGTTAGTCATGTCAGAGATGTAAACCACCTTGTGGTGTAAAGAGAATGTTAATGAATAAAGTGGAGTTGTTTGAAGTATGTCAACCGTGTTATCACCAAATACTTATTAGTTTGCCAATGAATTAGGCTGTGCACTCGGAACGGGAGGTATACTGAGTGTCTGCAATGAGGCAGAAGCCGACAAGAGCGGCACAATCCTCACCGGTACCTTTCCAGTTAATGGCGTGGACGCTTCGATCTTGTTCGACTCCGGAGCCTCACATACATTTATTTCGCTATCTTTTGCGAAGAGGCTGGGTTAGACGGTGATGAGATTCCAGTTTTTCAAGTCACTCTCCCATCGAAAGAGCGGATCAGGTGTACCCGCTACCACCGAGATGTTGTTGTACGAATCAGAGATGAAGAGTTTCCGATCGACTTGATAGAGTTCGAGGGACTTGGTTTTGATGTGATCATCGGATGAACTGGTTGGAGCGGTACAAGGCAGAATCCTATGTGCCAAGCATCGTCTGCTTCTTCGGAGTCCGTTTGGGGTTACTATATCTTACCGCCAGAGGCCTAGGGAAGCCTTCGACTCAGATCATCACTGCCATGGCTATGTATCGTGAACTACGACGAGGGAATGATGTATACCTCTGCTATGTCCAGGACATAGAGAGAGACCCAGAGTTTAGCCCAGATGTGTCGGTAGTGTCGGAGTTTCTTGATGTATTTCCTAAGGAACTACTGGGCATGCCGCCAGCACGAGAAGTTGAGTTTGAGATTGATTTGGTTCCAGGCGCCGGACCAATTGCGAAGGCGCCCTATCGTATGGCTCCAGCAGAGATGACAGAGCTCAAGGAGCAGCTGAGAGACCTACTCGACAAAGGGGTTTATCCGCCCTAGCGTTTCACCATGGGAGCGCCGGTCCTCTTCGTGAAGAAGAAGGACGGTAGCCTCCACCTGTGTATTGACTATCGAGAGCTGAATGCATTTACGGTGAAGAACCATTACCCTTTACCACGCATAAACGACTTATTTGATCAGTTGAAAGGGGCATCAGTATTCTCCAAGATAGATCTACGATCTGGATACCATCAGATTGCCATCCGTGACAGTGACATTGAGAAGACAGCATTCAGAACCAGATATGGACCTATGAGTTTACGGTTATGCCATTTTGCTTATCCAATGCACCAGCCAAGTTCATGGACTTAATGAACCACTTGTTCCAAGATCAGTTGGACAAGTCAGTGTAGTCTTCATCGACGATATTCTTGTGTACTCGAAATCGAGGGTGAGCACGAAAGCCACCTGAGAAGTGTGTTGCAAACATTGAGAAATAATCAGTTGTAGCTAAATTTTCAAAGTGTGAATTTTGGTTGAACCAAGTATCTTTTCTTGGCCATGTGATTTCTGAAGCCGGGATCGCTGTTGATCCGGCAAAGATTGATGCAGTGCGCACCTGGCCTAGGCCGAAGACAGTTACCGACATCCGGAGCTTCCTCGGTCTGGCAGGTTATTATAGGAGGTTGTGAAGAGACTTCTCCAGTGTCTCGAAGCCGATGACTTCCTTGATGAAGAAGGATGCTCCATTCGAGTGGACAGATGACTGTGAGAGTTCTTTCCAGAGTCTCAAGGATGCTCTGACATCTGCACCAGTCCTACTTTACCAGACGGTCCAGATGGTTTTGAGGTCTATTGCGATGCATCAGGCAGAGGTATGGGTTGTGTGTTGATGCACACGGGAAGGTCGTAGCATACGCCTCCCGGCAACTGAGAAGCATGAAGAGAACTACCCTACCCACGACTGAATTGGTGCCATTGTCTTCGCACTGAAGATATGGCGACATCACTTGTATGGGGTAAGTGTGACAATTTATTCTGACCACAAAGAGTTAAAGTACTTGTTCACTCAGAAGGAGTTGAACATGAGAACCAGAAGATGGGTCGATTTTCTAAACGACTACGACATCAATCTACAGTATAAAGAGGGTAAGGCAAATGTGGTAGCTGACGCATTGAGTCGCCGAGCACACTCTCTCCATTCGCTAGTCTCTCATTCTAGCTTGGTTGAAGAGGTGCGGAGTGCTCAGATGACGGATCAGTACATGTTGAGATCAGGCAAAACTTATTGATGGCACATTCGAGGGTCCGAAGTACGACTTCCGACTCCACGATGATGACCTGATTAGGCTTAATGGCCGACTATGTATTCTGAGGAGTAGCGCTGAGCTGAAGGAGCGCATACTAGTGAATCCCACTGTTCTACGACTTCGATTCACCCCGGAGCTTCAAAAATGTATAAGGGCATGAAACGTTATTTTTGGTGGACTGGAATGAAAAAGGATGTGAATGATTATGTGTTGAGGTGTCTCACTTGTCAGAAGGTCAAGTTTGAGCACCGACGGCCTTGTGGTATGGTACAGCCAATGTCAGTGCTGAGTGGAGTTCCATGAACATTTCTATGGACTTCGTAGTAGGGCTTCCGCCTACAAGGTGAGGTATGAATATATTTGGGTTGTTGTTGACCGACTAACCAAGTGGGCCCATTCATTCCGATGAAGGACACTTGAAAGTGGAAAGACTTACAGAGCTCTTTGATAGAGAGATTGTTCGGCACCAGGGGGTACCGAAGACTATCGTGTCTGCAGGGATACCAGATTCCTCTCCAGGTACTGGAGATCCACACGGGAAGTGCTTGGTACAGAGCTGAAGCTAAGTACAAACGTTCCACCCACAGACAGATGGTCAGAGTGAGCGCACCATCCAGACACTTGAGGATATGTTACATGCATGTGCACTTGACTTTTAGACCAGCTGGATTGACAAGGTTACATCTGATCGAGTTTAGCTACAACAACAGTTACCATGCTTCGATCAAGATGCCCCCCTTCCACATTATACGATATACCATGCCGCACGCCATTATGCTGGGATGAGTCGAGTGAGACGGTCCATTATAGGACCAGAGTATCTGGAGCAAGTTCAAGCAGAAGTACGACAGATCCAGGCTAACATGAAGTCAGCTCAGGATAGGCAGAAATCATACGCCGATGTGCGCAGACGTCACCTGGAGTTCACTGTGGGCGATCAGGTATTTATGAGAGTATCCCCCATGAAGGGAGTGTTTCGTTTTTGGCCAGAATGGCAAGTTGAGCCCGAAATATGTGGGCCATATGTTGTGACGGAGTGGATCGGCCCAGTAGCTTACAGACTTGATTTACCCCGCCGAGCTGGGCAAGGTACATGATGTATTTCATGTGTCCTAGTTGAAGAAATATATGTCTCATCCGTCTCATGTACTTCAGCCTGAAAGATAACCTTAGAGCCGACCTGCGATCAGTGGAGACTCCGGTACGGATTCTGTACTAAGACTCGAGACACTCGCCATAAGTCTATGAGACTGGTGAAGGTTCTCTAGTCTAACCAAGACATTGAGGAGGCCACTTGGAGCTGGAAGATAAGATGAAGCAAGTACCCGTCGTTGTTTACTTCTTAGTATTTATATGTATAGGGTACGGGGCGTACCCCTATTTTAAGGGGTAGAGCCGTTTCGGTTATGTGTGTGCGACATGTATTCGGATACTTTATCTGTGTTATGTGTTGTTATGTTGTTATGTTGTTACCTTGTTTATGTTTAGACCGTTGTGTCTGAATGATGTTTTGTTGTTTGGACCCTGTGTCCGGTGCTATGTAAGTATATTGTTAATGTTGTTATGGAAGTATTGTTTGTACGTGTTCCTGTGTTCTAATATTAAGATATGTGGGAAATATGAACTTTGGGGACAAAGTTCTTTTAAGGGGGGTAGATTGAAATATCCCAAACCTAGGTATGTTGTTTAAACACTAAATAAGGTATATTAAGACTAAAAAGAGTCTTAGAAACTTAGTAAACAATTTAAACCATAGAATACACAAATAAATACCTTAAGGTCAATAAAGGCTAAAATGTGCTCTAAGCTTGGGATAAGCTTGGTTAAGACCTAATGAGCTTACCAAGACCTCATTTATATATTAATGAACATATTAAACCAATTACCAAAGAAAAACCAAGCTTGAAAACAAGTTAAAAACCAAAATGTGCTTTAAGGAGTCTTAAAGCACGTTTTTGAAAAATTGTCTTTTAAATGAGTTTTGAATGGCTAAATGTCCATCATTACTCTTTAAGTAACATGTGTACTACTTAGTATCACATTATGAAGTATAAATCAATGGGAAATCAAAGATTTAACAACTATGTGCCTTGTTTTGTGAATAGTAGCCAAATTAAACCAAGTTTAATAACATATGTCAATACAAGTGTGACAATTGGCCAACAAAGACTAAAATACCCCTTACTACTTAATGGGGGCCGGTTTTTATAAGGGTGAGTCATCTCCCCTTGTTAGTTATCAAGTAAGTAAAATTAATAAAGCAAATCACTATTTACTTTTACTTTAAATATCAAAAACTAGTTACTTATCTTCATTCTCTTCTTTCCCCTTCATTTCCCCGACTCCAACCTCACTTCTACCTCCTTCTGCTCTCCATTCACGGTTTTGCAATAGTACCAACACCAACACCAACTTCCATTGTCATTATCTCCTAGCTCACTTTGCCAAATCAAAACAAGACCACCATTCTCTTAGTCTCATCAAGCTCTTCATTCCTATCTTCTCAAAATTCAAGAGCTCCATTTCGGTGCCAAGAGGAATCTCCATGGGAGGAGCTTGAGCTCATCTTTTCACATATTATTGTTTTCCTTTGCTTCTAGGAATAAACTCAAAGAAAAATAAAAATAGCATTTCCTTCATGTTTGTTGTTGTCGGAAAAACACCATTAATGGTGCCCTATATTGCTTTGTTCTAGCTTCATTTGAACCTTCCAAGGGCTTGGTGGGAGCCCTCTCTTGCTACATATCCAAACTCTCTTTCATAGCCAAGGTAAACAATCATCTAAATGTTCTAAGCAATCTATGTATTTAGGGTTTACAATGAGATAAGCATAAAGCTTGTATACTCATTTCATTATTTGTATATTGTTTAGAAGTTGACAAGGAATCAAACATCCTTACCGATTTTTAAACAAGGAAACAAGAAAGAAGTTGTGAGGAAAAGAGGTAAATATGCTAACCTAATGTAGTTTAATGTCTTAGGAGAAATGAGCTTATATTTCTTATTAAATTAGTTAAGGAGCCAATGGTAAATGACTTAGAAAAATGCTCTCAAGGGCTTAGTAAGGCATATGTATTGTTGGGTGTATTTGTAGTTCAAAGGCAAATATAATGTGGAAATTCAATTTTATGATTTATGCATCTTAAGGGCCTAAGAGCCATGCTATTTAAGGGCCTAAGTGCCAAGCAATTTAAATTATGCACTATATTGTGATGTAGTGTTAACTGAGTGAAGTTTTGTTGTACAAGAATGTTCTTGATGGTTTTAGTGTTCTTGATTGTTATATGGTGAAAACAATGTGTTTTGGCTTAGCAATGTTTCTAGGAGATGTTCATGTCAAAATTAGGTAATGTACAAGAAGTTATAAGTGTTTAAACAAGATTTTGTGAACTAGGAAGTGTTAGAAATGTTTTAGGTGTTTTACTAAAGGAGAAGTAATTGTCTTAGGTGTTCTAGGAAACAAAAAGGACTTAGACATCAACTAGAAGTTTTGGTTAGGAAGAAATATGCTTGGGAGATTATGTTGTAGTGGTGAGAAAACATTTGGGAGATAGTGGAAGTTATAGTATGAACACCACATAGAAACTTAGTGAAAAACATTACAAGTGTAAACCTTTTTTATAAGAATTTGTTAATGCTTGAGGAGGATTTTGATGATGAATGATTTAAGGAGTTTAAGGAGGTCTTAAGGTGTTTTGAAGTGCCCAAATGAGTTAGAACATACTAGGATATATGAGATGAATTTGGGTGTAAATGGGCAATTAAAAACAAGGGTCTGGAGCAGACCGACCTTGGGGACCGGACCTGCAAGGTCGGTCGAGCCCAGTTTACCTGCGAGAAATGGTCTCTGGAATGGACCGACCTTGGGACCGGACTTGCAAGGTCGGTCGGGCATGGATTTTTAGTACGGATTGAGTCTCTGGAATAGGCCGACCTTGGGACCGGACTTACAAGGTCGTCATGTCTAAAGTTTTTGTACGTAAGTGTCTCGGGAATCGACCGATCTTGCGACCGGACTTTGTCAAGATCGGTCGGGCTTGAATTTTCAAAGGAAAGAAACTCTCGGAATAGACCGAACTTGTGGATCAAACCTGCAAGTCGGTCGGTAGATTTTTGACGGTAATATGTTCTGGAATGGACCGACCCTGTGTAAGGTCGGTCGGACCAAAACTTGTAAAAAACAACAAACAAAATGTGGCTTAAGTAGTTTAACCCTAGGGGGGTATAATGTAGGTAATCAAGGATAAGTTTGGGCATTAAAACATGTCATATAACCATGTTAAACACTTAGTAAATTTGAAGTTAAGTAAGTTAATTAACCGACATTCATAATTATGTATAGGAGTGGCCTACGGTGAGAATCAATCGAAGCAAGGACCAAGGTATGGTTTTCTTGCAGTCTGTTGCCTACCGGTTTACACCGGCTTGTGTGTTTTTTGTTTTTCTGTGTGGTTTATGACCTTATGTTATACCCAAAATTTTCAACCCCCCAGTAGTCTCTAAGGCATACCTGTTTACAAAGGGCACAATGGGTAAAAAAAGCACCAAGACGGGTTTTCCAGAGGACATTATCAGGATTTTCTAATTTTCATATGACTTGTTTATTATACTCCCAACACTTCCCAATATCAAGTCATTATGAAAGGTATTTCCTTTCATGAATTTCTGATAATATTTATTCTGGAAATTTAGCTTTTAATTCATATTATAAGCTAATTTCTTTAATTAACACATGAAATAACCTCAAAATAGAAATAATAAAAGGTTTCCAAAATTAAAATAAAATTGTCACATGGTTAGCATGACTACATACAGTCATAAACCTGAAATTATTTTATTTTGAACCTTAACCTAAAATTTAAAAGAGAAATTCAATCATTTTTGCAATTTTCTCTCTCCTATGGAAAATACCTAAATCAAAACAAAACGTCATGAAATTTTAACACAAGATAGAGGATGATTATTAGAGACTAATTCCGTTGGAATTTCGTTATTTCGACTTTCCAATAATAAGTTATGAATTATGGGAGATTCCAGATTGTGAGATTTTTATCTAATCGGTTATTTATCAAAATAACCCGATTCCAACTCTCCAAATTCTTAAAAATCATCCTTGATTTTCAGTTAAAATTTCATAATTTTTATCGGCCTGCAACATATTTTAAAAAATCAGATTCCCTTAGAGCACAAAATCAGGGTTTTAGATAAAAACTTGTTCTATCAACATGGCCTTGCTCTTTCTATAAAAGGACCTTCCAAAAACGACCTAGGGGAGAGGAGAACATTCCCATAGTCAGAGAACACAGCCGTCTACTTGCCTCCCACTTTTCAACACTCCCAATACCGAAACTCTACCAAAATCATCCCAAATCAGCAAAACACATTCTTTCTTCTCCATTGAACTTCCAAGTATCAAAACACCACAATACAGAACCAAAACGTGCTTAACAACACAAGAAGAGAGGTCAGAAGCTCGGGTCAAAGTCGAACCGGATCGGCACCAACGAAGCTTTCAGAGATTCCCGACGTGAAGGAACAACAAATTTTCGAAATCAAAACAGGGTAAAAACCAAATTCTCTAACCCTTCTGGTCTAAATACACATCTGGTTAAAATTGCTAACCGAATTGATTTTTCCTTGCTTCTGAATTAAGGTTTGTTTATGTTTCTACCTTCTAACTTGTTCGTTAAGTTTTGCATTAAATTCGATTTCAAATTGAAAACTTTCAATCACTAACATCTTGTACATCTTTCAGACTACACACCCATAAAATTTGAGCTCAAAACACTGTCGGGAACATCCCAAACGCCGCCGTCCGAGGGCGGTCCGCACCCACGGACGCTATGTCCGGGGTCCCGGATGCCATGTCCGTAAGCCCGGACGCCCCCGGACGGTGGCTGTATTTCAAAATTTTCAAAATTTAGGTTTTCTAAAATAATGTTCGGGCCCACGGACTTCCTGTCCGTGGCCCCGGACCTTGCAAAATTGTGTTTTATGTTTCATTCGACTTTTATGTTCACATAGGTTAACTAGGGTCCGTGGGTTCAGACATTAGGTCCGTAGCCACGGACGGAAACAAAATTTGACCTAATTCTGCCTCCGAAACCCTAGTTTAGGAATCTTTAATTATTTTAATTTTCTGTCAAAAAATGCTAAAAAACACAAAAAAACAGAAGCTCGCGCATTAAGGTTAAAACGACTCGTAATAAGCCGTAATTAAACTAAGTAGAGGAAAAACGACTTCTAGGGGTAATGAAAGTAATTGAACCCTAATTAAGTCGAATATCAAGCCCCCGAACCCGAACTCTCCTTTCCTAATTTGATCTAGGTAAAAATTAGGTGGCGACTCATAATAGGTTCCAGTGAGCTAGCTTAGGTTTTAATAATTATTGTTTTATGACATAGTTATTAATCTTAGGTTATAAGTGGACCTAAAACCCGGCTAGTTCCCAATCAATTTAATCAACATAGGATAGGGTTTAAAATTGTAACACCCCGGTTTTTACACCCTTTTTTTTTTCTTTGACTTGTACAAGTTTCTATAATATTTTACAGCGGAAGACTAAATAACACCTAAGTCAAACCGGAGCGCTACCGCCACACCCACACCAACTAGTGTGGATGCTAAGGCTAATCCACCTACAACCTAACTCCCGGAACATGCTCCAAGGAGTTTACCACTTACAAATAAATAAAATTCCTAGCTATGTCGGCGCGTTCCCTTGTCCCAAGCTCAAGAGCAATATCACAAAGAATCAACTTCACCTGCAACAAACCTGTGGCCAGCAAACAATCACACAAAGGGGCCACAGGCACAAACCAGAAAACGTCAGCAAAGCTGAGAGTAACAAATATCACACCCTGTAAAATTCACTCTCTTTGAAAAACCCTTTTTAGCAGCATAAAGGCACACATCAACACAAACAACCATGTTATCAACCACAAACACAAGTTTACAACACACTCACCTTCCTTGAGACATTTTACCTTAACACAAACCACCTGTTCATAATGATATCACAATACCAGCAAACTCACCAGAGACATAAATCCAATAATATTTTGGAAACCACATAACAATTTCCACCAGTTTGTATCTCAATTATTAACATTCCACCAATCCTCGGGCACACCGGTCTTTCGACAAAGAGCTACTAGGCTCTCGGCCCCTTGGACAAATAATTCCACCACCTCACCCCATGTCCTTAAGTGTGCACACCCCCTATGAATCATCAGCCCATAGAGTAGATCATGATGGCTTAGCTCCAATACATTGGTAGGAGCAAAAATTCAGTGAATGGCCAACCATGGCTCGACAGTTTGAAGGAGCTAACCATAGCTCAACAGTTTGAAATTCATATTTCCAAATTCACACTTTCACCACCATAAGTAATATCAACATTTCCAACATATAAAGATCATCCACAATCATATAAAATTGCTCAATAACCACCAACCAAAGGATAGCAATAAACAAGATTAATCACATATTAAAGTACAAACAACCCACCTTTAGAATTAAAACCTTGTATAAGGTTAGACTTTGTCTAACTTTGTTCCACCTGAATATCCACTCAATCAAAATCAAGCTTTCACTTAGCAATCACAGATCGACAAGCATTCCACACCAAGAGTAGTCACCAAAAATCATTCCAGAGCCTTTCAAGGCTAAGCCAAGCAACAAAACACCCCAAAACCACACTTAAACACAATTTTCCTTATTTCCAAGTTTTAACACACATATATAACCTTACAGGGCTCCCTTATATATTTTACACTTCACCACCTCTTAAAAATTCAACCGCTAGCCATATTAGGACTATAATTACCAGAGAAACCATTAAATCCAATAACCAACACACAATTACACTTATACAAGCTTAAAGCACACCTTTGACCCAAATCACTTCCTAACAATTCGAATAACTTCCCAGGTGAGTTTCGACCTGAATTTTTGACCATAGATCTAAATTTGATATTTAAGAATACCCTCAAAATTTCAGCTCAAACCCATGTCGGAAACTCATCTAAACAACTCCTAAAGCTTAAAGCTCATTATTTTCCCTTGCCATGTCTAACCGACTTAAATATCTCCATTCGACTTCATTTTTTGACCATAACCATGTGTTCACTATTAAAGACTACCCTCAAAATTTTAAGGCAAGATGAATTCGGGAACCTATTTAACTAAGTCTCAAGGCTTAAAACACCATTTAAGCCCTCCCACCTTGACCTAGCATTTTTATGTCTAACCACGAGTTCCCACCTATAATCAATTATTATGAGTTAATATAGGTATAATAACACACCAAACTCAACAAAATCCCATCGAAATCACTCAAGGAGTCTTAAAACACATTTTTCCTCTCTAAAAGTTCCATAGAACTTATCCTACTTCCCAAAGGTATTTTCGCCTGAATTTTGATATTATTCTAGTAATAACTATCTAAGAACACTGTCAAAATTTCAGCTCAAGAGAAGCTAGGGTTCGGAAGTTACCATTAACAAGAGTTAAAGCTCAAAATCAGGGTTTAAAGAAAGAAATGGTGAGCATAAGTGTTACCTGGACTCTCCTTGACATTTTAGCCACGACCTTATAAGTCCCTTAGCTAATTGAATCAATTTCTTCCACCAACCAATTCGTCCAAGGTCACCAGCTCCTTCTCCCTCCTTGAAATCTTGTTTTTCCTTGATTTCTAGCTTGAATCTCCTTCTCCAATGGTGGGTGTTGAGTTCTATGAGCTTCTATGGTGTTCTAATGGCGTGAGAGTGAGTGAGGAAGGCAGGGAAATCGGTTCCCATCTCATTCTTAAGGATGGCGTGAGAGAATTCCAAAAAGTAATCATTTTACTTCATTAATTAAGTGTAATGATTACTAAGATAACCTTATCTCTTCCTAAGCCATTAGATTAGGACAATTGTCTAGATTAAATCTCAGCCCTCCATGTGTAACCGGCCTTAATGATGAAGGAGACAAGTGGCATGGGTAATAAAGAGTATAAGACAAAATAGAATGATGTCTTCACTTACAGCCGTCGGATCGTAGATATTTTGCTTGGATGAATCTCCACCATCCATGTGTGACCACCCCTCATTAATGAAGGTGACACATGTCTTCTCTTGATTGGACCATGTGTAACCAGTCATCTTTTGACACCTCGACGCTTAATCATCATTATGTCATGCCGACATCATCACTGCATCATCACTGCATCATCACTGCATCATCACTGCATCATCTTGGTCAAAGTTGACCATTGACCAAGGTTTGACCAATGTTTGACCAAGGTCCAATGTTTGACCGAGGTTAGACCAAGGTTGACCAGGGTTTGACCACAGTTGACCGGGGCTTCTAGAACTCCATGCAACTCACCAAAATTTCAGTGTTTCTCGGAACTTTCTGAATTAGGGTTTCTCCAGGGTTTCTTGGTTGATTCCCCACCACCAAGGCTTCCTAATGCTCTCTAATAATTCCTAAGGAACTATGGTTTCCATTAGGGCTACAAAAATTCGGGGTATTACATCCTCCCCCCGTTAAACAAAAGCTTCGTCCCCGAAGCTTAGCTTACCACAAAGTTTACCATGTCACATAATCTTAGCACACAAGCACATAAGCACACAAGTCAATTTCCAAATACTGAGTAACATCATATTAATCATATCAATAATTATATCAACACCTCATTCATGATGTCAAACTATTTATTTTCAAAAGTATCCAACCACAAAATCCCAAACTTTATGTTCTCCTTATGTAATCCACTTCATTAAAACATGAACCAACACACAATACCTCATGACATAAAGCATATTAACACACATAACCATGTCAATTATTTCATCACTCATCACCGATTACACACATCTTACACCAACCACGCTTCCACTGCGCTACTCTGATCTAATTTTTCGTGATCACTTGCAGGAAGCTTCAGGAATCCTCCAACCCTGCCATGGTCAGTGCCAGTGTTGAACTATCCTTCCACCTCAATTTGTTTTCAGTTTCCCTTGATCTGACCAGGATCAAGGTCAACCTTCCACGTCAGATTCAAGCAATTTGCACAATTAAACAAGTTCCAGTTTAATCCTAGTATAGCCCCAATTTTATCTGCGATCACAACTAATTCCAAACAATCAAACAAATAGGTAACAAGCAACAAACACAATTCCCATCCCCACGGCTTGTCAAGTTTTTAAGCCCAGATTTAATCTTAACTCAACCAAAGCTCCCTAAAGACCAAACCTGCTCTGATACCACTCTGTAACACCCCGGTTTTTACACCCTTTTTTTTTCTTTGACTTGTACAAGTTTCTATAATATTTTACAGCGGAAGACTAAATAACACCTAAGTCAAACCGGAGCGCACCGCCACACCACACCAACTAGTGTGGATGCTAAGGCTAATCCACCTACAACCTAACTCCCGGAACATGCTCCAAGGAGTTTACCACTTACAAATAAATAAAATTCCTAGCTATGTCGGCGCGTTCCCTTGTCCCAAGCTCAAGAGCAATATCACACAAAGAATCAACTTCACCTGCAACAAACCTGTGGCCAGCAAACAATCACACAAAGGGGCCACAGGCACAAACCAGAAAACGTCAGCAAAGCTGAGTAACAAATATCACACCCTGTAAAATTCACTCTCTTTGAAAAAACCCTTTTTAGCAGCATAAAGGCACACATCAACACAAACAACCATGTTATCAACCACAAACACAAGTTTACAACACACTCACCTTCCTTGAGACATTTTACCTTAACACAAACCACCTGTTCATAATGATATCACAATACCAGCAAACTCACCAGAGACATAAATCTAATAATATTTTGGAAACCACATAACAATTTCCACCAGTTTGTATCTCAATTATTAACATTCCACCAATCCTCGGGCACACCGGTCTTTCGACAAAGAGCTACTAGGCTCTCGGCCCCTTGGACAAATAATTCCACCACCTCACCCCATGTCCTTAAGTGTGCACACCCCCTATGAATCATCAGCCCATAGAGTAGATCATGATGGCTTAGCTCCAATACATTGGTAGGAGCAAAAATTCAGTGAATGGCCAACCATGGCTCGACAGTTTGAAGGAGCTAACCATAGCTCAACAGTTTGAAATTCATATTTCCAAATTCACACTTTCACCACCATAAGTAATATCAACATTTCCAACATATAAAGATCATCCACAATCATATAAAATTGCTCACAATAACCACCAACCAAAGGATAGCAATAAACAAGATTAATCACATATTAAAGTACAAACAACCCACCTTTAGAATTAAAACCTTGTATAAGGTTAGACTTTGTCTAACTTTGTTCCACCTGAATATCCACTCAATCAAAATCAAGCTTTCACTTAGCAATCACAGATCGACAAGCATTCCACACCAAGAGTAGTCACCAAAAATCATTCCAGAGCCTTTCAAGGCTAAGCCAAGCAACAAAACACCCCAAAACCACACTTAAACACAATTTTCCTTATTTCCAAGTTTTAACACACATATATAACCTTACAGGGCTCCCTTATATATTTTACACTTCACCACCTCTTAAAAATTCAACCGCTAGCCATATTAGGACTATAATTACCAGAGAAACCATTAAATCCATAACCAACACACAATTACACTTATACAAGCTTAAAGCACACCTTTGACCCAAATCACTTCCTAACAATTCGAATAACTTCCCAGGTGAGTTTCGACCTGAATTTTTGACCATAGATCTAAATTTGATATTTAAGAATACCCTCAAAATTTCAGCTCAAACCCATGTCGGAAACTCATCTAAACAACTCCTAAAGCTTAAAGCTCATTATTTTCCCTTGCCATGTCTAACCGACTTAAATATCTCCATTCGACTTCATTTTTTGACCATAACCATGTGTTCACTATTAAAGACTACCCTCAAAATTTTAAGGCAAGATGAATTCGGGAACCTATTTAACTAAGTCTCAAGGCTTAAAACACCATTTAAGCCCTCCCACCTTGACCTAGCATTTTTATGTCTAACCACGAGTTCCCACCACCTATAATCAATTATTATGAGTTAATATAGGTATAATAACACACCAAACTCAACAAAATCCCATCGAAATCACTCAAGGAGTCTTAAAACACATTTTTCCTCTCTAAAAGTTCCATAGAACTTATCCTACTTCCCAAAGGTATTTTCGCCTGAATTTTTGATATTATTCTAGTAATAACTATCTAAGAACACTGTCAAAATTTCAGCTCAAGAGAAGCTAGGGTTCGGAAGTTACCATTAACAAGAGTTAAAGCTCAAAATCAGGGTTTAAAGAAAGAAATGGTGAGCATAAGTGTTACCTGGACTCTCCTTGACATTTTAGCCACGACCTTATAAGTCCCTTAGCTAATTGAATCAATTTCTTCCACCAACCAATTCGTCCAAGGTCACCAGCTCCTTCTCTCCTTGAAATCTTGTTTTTCCTTGATTTCTAGCTTGAATCTCCTTCTCCAATGGTGGGTGTTGAGTTCTATGAGCTTCTATGGTGTTCTAATGGCGTGAGAGTGAGTGAGGAAGGCAGGGAAATCGGTTCCCATCTCATTCTTAAGGATGGCGTGAGAGAATTCCAAAAAGTAATCATTTACTTCATTAATTAAGTGTAATGATTACTAAGATAACCTTATCTCTTCCTAAGCCATTAGATTAGGACAATTGTCTAGATTAAATCTCAGCCCTCCATGTGTAACCGGCCTTAATGATGAAGGAGACAAGTGGCATGGGTAATAAAGAGTATAAGACAAAATAGAATGATGTCTTCACTTACAGCCGTCGGATCGTAGATATTTGCTTGGATGAATCTCCACCATCCATGTGTGACCACCCCTCATTAATGAAGGTGACACATGTCTTCTCTTGATTGGACCATGTGTAACCAGTCATCTTTGACACCTCGACGCTACATCATCATTATGTCATGCCGACATCATCACTGCATCATCACTGCATCATCACTGCATCATCACTGCATCATCTTGGTCAAAGTTGACCATTGACCAAGGTTTGACCAATGTTTGACCAAGGTCCAATGTTTGACCGAGGTTAGACCAAGGTTGACCAGGGTTTGACCACAGTTGACCGGGGCTTCTAGAACTCCATGCAACTCACCAAAATTTCAGTGTTTCTCGGAACTTTCTGAATTAGGGTTTCTCCAGGGTTTCTTGGTTGATTCCCCACCACCAAGGCTTCCTAATGCTCTCTAATAATTCCTAAGGAACTATGGTTTCCATTAGGGCTACAAAAATTTGGGGTATTACAAAAATCAAGGCTCACAGACTGGCTACTCTGCTAGGGACAAAATTCTTAATTTTAACTTGTTTAATTTTAAGAAAGAGGGCTTAACTCGAAAATGTTTATTTATGGCTTTATTACTCTGTTTGTTTACTTTCGTGCGCACTTTAATTTTTTGCACCTTCGCATCATATGAGAGCGAGGGTCCACACAAACCAATTTCACCCCGGGACCCGTTTGAGGGTCCCCTGTCAGGGACTCACACCTTTTAGGTGATGTGAATAAGCGGGGGAAAAGAGGAGGATGTCGTCTAACCACATCCCTTAATACCTGGGCTTTAGCCCCAAGCGTTTTCCTGGCAGTGTCCTTACCTAGCCCATTTTTGGTCAGTCAAAGACCCGACCGTAGACGCACACCTTCAGGTGATGTGGAAAAAGTGGGGGGAAGCCCAAAGAGAATAGCGTGCAAGCCCTATTCCTTTGTGGTAACCTGGGCCCATGCCCCAAGCACCTCTCCGGATCGATCCATACCCAGTTTGATTCAAGCGTCTAGTGAGGACATGTTGATTGGTGTGGGCCTTGTTTGCTTGTACGATCGGCCCACTACCCAGCCTAGAGATTGATAGGAACTTCTCCTACATCAACCTAGCCCAACCCGGATTGGTAGCTCTATTTGTTTGCGGCCCAGAGGCCCCGTTTGGTTTAATGTGTGAGTTATTTGGGCTTCGGCCGAAAAGCCTAGACTTAGGTGATTTCTCTTCTGGCCCAATTTAAACTGTCCAATTAGTTCTAGGCCCATATAAAAAAAGAATCCACCTGAATTTGAAATAACTCACAGGTCCTGAAAATAAAGTCTTTTTTCAGCTTAGCAACCATCTTCTCTGACCCAAAGAAAGTTAGGCCCATTTGTGATTTAGGGACCATTCCAGCCCATGAGCTTTACTTCAGGCCCAAACACATTCCGGCCCAAGGGCTCCTTCTAGACTAGGTAGACTTCTTATCCAGGCCCTAGCCGAAAACCCTAAATCTAGGTGTCACCTCTCAGGCCCAATCAAAGCCATCTGTTTAGATTTCAGTCCAAATTCCAGTTCATAGTCTGAAAGATACTTCAGCCCAAACACCTCATTTTCTTGGTATCCTGGCCCACTTGCTTTCTGCCTAAGCCTGTTTCGATCTACCTTGTGAAGTGTCATTCTCACCTTAGTGTCTTTCAACACTTCCTCTTGTTAGCTAACAATGGACTTCTTGGAAACAGGCAAGCCTGAATCCAAATATGGAGAAGAAGGAAATCCGTTCAACACGGATGCCCAGTTGGCGCTGTGCAGCAAAGGTGCAAGGTTTGGAGTCCATTGTCGAGGAATTAAGGAGTAAGGCTAATCTCCAGGAGACAATCAGCACACTCTGGAAAAGCTTGTGGATGAAAATCTTAACCGTAGTTACATCGAGATTGACTCGTTAGGGCCCAAGATCCTCAAAACGTGTGGGGAAGGATGTTCTTGACAACCAACTAGCCGCAGAGGTTAAAAGGGTTTTTAAAAGGATTGAGCGCATAGAGAAAGCCAACAAACCCAGCTGGCTTCGATATTTCTCCACGGCGTCGTATCTAAAGTTGATCTTCCCCCAAAGCTGAAGCTGCCTACACTCGCTTTGTACAAGGGTTCCTCGGATCCACAGATTCATTTGGCTATGTTTGACCGGGAAATGTCCATCTTAGGGCTCAACGACATGCAAAAAGCCAAAGTTTTCGCATGCTATCTAGACGAGACCCCTCAGCGTTGGTATCTCACAGAAGATGAATACCAAAACCTACGAGGAGGTTTGCGAGGCTTTCCTAAATCATTTCGAGTATGCTAAGAACCTCGAGGTCACCAGAATCGATCTGGAAGGAACTCGACAGAAAGACGGTGAGTCCACGTCGGACTTCATCAAGCGTTGGAGAAGAAAGGCTGCAGCCATGCCTACCAAAATGGAACGAGCAAGAGCAAATCCGCATGATAATTGAGAACTGCGAAAATAACACAACCATGAGCTGAATTTATGTACTTTCTGAGTTTGGGACATGTTGAGGGGACAAGTCGGTATTCTAGAGGAAAGGATTCATAAGGAAGAGTTGGAGCTCGAGTGTTCAAGAAACTCCGGCAGTGGCTCCAAATTATCAAAGGACAGGAAAAAAGGCTTATCTTCGCCAGTAGCTTGCGCTCAAAGCAGTTTCTCAGAAGTGAATATGGGTCAACGACCTAGAGCTCCGCATTAAAACTTAGGATGGTACCCTTACCACGCCGAGATCATCACAAAGAGAATTCACCAA
>CM041781.1:284714627-284763515 GCA_023374045.1 Limonium bicolor
TCCTCTAAAACTTTCGTGTTTATGGTCTAAGCTAATTCTCAACCGATTGGAAGAGTAAGGCGTCTAAAGTTTCGGTTTCACCAGCACATAAAATCATACCGAAACAGAGAGGTAAACTCGTGATTTGCGACTTCAATATCTTTCTGTATGGTGCGAGTTAGGTTTAGTTCTTGCTATCAATACGTAGATCTAAGTTTGCTCTTTCCAATGAGCCCTTACTCATAGCCTAACTCGTTTTGTACTGCTAGTTATAGATCTTCGAAGTTGGCACCACGAACTGCTCAAAGTTCATATTTTTTTTCCCGTTTCTGAATCTGAATTCACACAATTCGCACAATCCGGTGAGTCTCCGATCAAATTGCTCCGATATTGCTGTTCGTAGTCGTGTTTCCAACCTAACCCAAGTTTTAATTGAATCAATTACGTGCCATATTAAGGGAATTCGTCGAAATTGTTTTCGAATTGAGGTCTGTAATCGATATGAACCCTAACTCTCGAATTGATTTCGAAACTTGATGAAATCTGCATTATAATTGGGGAAATTGACACCAATAGAACCGAAATTTGATTACGAAACTATAGAAACAAGAATCACTCGATTTCGTTCTGTAGATTGTGAGAAAAACAAGATTTAGTACTCGGGTTACAATTCGGAATCGTTGAAGAACACGGGCTTCAGGGACCGTCCGATCGGAGTTTAAAGAATTGGACGGTCCAGATTAGATCGTGCTATTAAATAATTATTATAAGTTTATTAAAATTCAGTAAATAGCTCTAACTTGTTGATTTTATTTAATGGCCTTCCCAAAGGTATTTTGAATTGAAATTTTAACCATAGATTCCTTATTTAATCTAGTTTATTTTGATGTAAATTATTATGGTTTTGGAGTTTTTCAACATAAGTTATGATTTTTACAAGTTACGGGTTTTATGGAATTATTTGGCAAAATTAAAAAGATATTTTTATGAAATAAAAATTTTATAATATGTCTAAAATGTTATAGTTACTGTATATTAAATTTGGGAATTTTTGGGCAATGGTAAAAGGTTTTAAAAATTGTGTTTATGAGTTTTTCATAAGAATAACCTATAATATAAGGTTTTTAATGTAACCAAAAATTAAAGTATGGTTTGTTGATTTACTTCTAAGCTGGGGAAAATAAAGGAAACTAAATTAACATTTTATAACAGTAAGTTTATAAATGTATTGGTATTAGCTTTTAAGAGAAGTGAAATTATTTACATATATGTATATATACTTTAGTAGAACTTATATAAATTAAGGAATTTAATTATCCTGCATTTTATTTATTATATTATATGGGAGTTAATATTCTTAATTGAAGCTAAGGAAAATACTTTATTTTATAAACCATATTTCGGATGTGGATATGTGTAAAAGTTAATACAAATAATTAAATGCAATAAAACTACATAAAGAATGTCTTGAATAAATCCTAGTATACATATACGATAAATACATAAATAAATAGAAGACATAAAATACCTTATAGCAAATAGAATATGAAGGAATTAATAAGTTAAACTAAACCTATACATAATACTATTAAAAGAATATTATATGAGCTAGTATTGAATTGTGGTTATGAGATTGAGCTTAAAGAGTTATCTTGGATTTCTAAGATTTATATAAACCATATTAGAATACATGTGTAATATTATTTGTCAAAGACCATAATGTAAATCTATAATTTGGTTAGGTAATTAATAAGTTGGGACTTAGGAATATTTGTAATTAGATTTTACACAAATAGAACTTACTATATAATTAATGAATAAATGTAATACTTTTACATCTAAATGTTCTTAATATATAAACAATAATAAAATAAATAAAATAATTTTACATCTAAATGTGAGGTGGATTAGTAAGTCTAGATTTAATCATTTCTTAACATTTATGGTATTGAAATATAACTTAATGTTTTAAGATAAAATCATTAAAAGGATTATGATATAAAACTATATTAAACTATGATTTGGAAATTTATCTAAATAATAATCCTTAAGTTTCTTGGAATTAGATAAGCCATATGAAATACATTTATAACATTTATTACCAATACTTAGGATGTGAGTTTACAATTAAGTGAGGTATTTAGTAGTTAGAATTTATAGAAGGTTTATAAATAGGAAGTTGATACTTAAAACCTTTGAACCTTTTATTAGATAAAACTAAGTTACATAAGATATTATGTTGATATACTTTACGGTAATGGGAAATAATGTTATGTTATTTTGAATATAAAATATGGGAATTTCCATAATAGATTATCTTATTAAATAATTAACAATTTCACTTACGAACCAGAATTTAATTCTTTGATAAATTCTACTCTATGTGGATATATTGTCCATCCTAAATACAATAAAGGAAAATAATTTATTACGTTACTCCTTTGAAACTTTAGGTTTTGTAAATAATTAAAAATGTATTTAAGACTTAAGTTTATTAAGGTTTAGTATATAAGAGTTATACATAGTCTATGGAGAGAATGTGTGTAAAAATAAAACGTTTAGGAAATTAAATGTAAGCAAGGATACATAAAAGGTTATCTTAAAACACCTTATTATATATTTAATGATAAAGTAAATAATATATCTTGTGAATACTAAATGTAAGAGTTAGATAAGTCTAAGTTAAATATAGTTATTTAAATATGAGAGGTAATTCAACATCTTATGGCAAGATTATTAGACGGTTATAATAGGAAGTCATTCTGAACTAAGGATATGATAATTGAGTTTAGTGGCTCAATTAAGTTATAATAAATTGTATCTACAACATTATGGTTCCTATATACAAGATGTAGATCTTAATTAAGTTAAGGGAATGACTTAATCATAATGGGTTGTCTAGTAGATATTGTTTAAATACATAATCTTTACATTGTGAGATAATAGTATAGTATTCTGAGATGAGTCCATCATAGGTCATATACAATGTTTATTCTAAATTCAGAATAAAGGTATTGAGCTTAAGATTATTATCGAAATTCTTAGATTTAATTATATAACATAAACACATTTATGATATAGAGGTCTCAAAAGTCTTGAATGTGAGGATTGTGGTTAAGTATGAATAAAGTGGATAGGAGTGGACAATTAGCAAATGTTAATCGAATACATTCCTTGATCTTACCACCTTGGGCTATACAACGTTCTCAGATAACTCAAAGATTATACGTAACACATAAGTGAGGGCTTAAAAGACAATTGAGACTTTGGAATAAGAGTAAGGAATTTATTTAAGCTTAACTTAGGCTACAAGTGATTGATGATAGACTACCTTTAATATTCTTCAGAGTACTGTTGATTGTTTGCGCAAGTTGACTAGAACTGCTACAGCGTTACCCAGGTACGATTTATCGTACTCAGCGTGTTGTGTTTTGGACTCTATGAATGTTTTGTATGATTTCTCGTACTCCGATATTTTTGCTGATTGACTTGTGGAATGTTTTGGAAAACGCTAACTGACTCTAAGAGGAATTTCTAAAAAGGAAATGGTTGTGTGACTAACTCAACTTGTGTGACTAACTGAGCCTTGGATGTGAAACTCACTTGGGTATTGGTTTTTTTTCTATTTGGTTGTTCCACTAGACATTGACTTCTTAGGGTTTATGAAATACCCCAAACCCTGATATATTGTTTAAATATTAAACTATGGTATGTAAAGGCTAAAAAGTGCCTTAAAAACATCAGTGAACAATTTAAACCATAGTAAATGCAATAAAGCACTAAGATACAGTTTGAGCAAAAACATGCTCTAAGCTATGAGTGAACTTGGTTAGGACCCAAAGAGCCTACCAAGATTTAATAATATTCAATTATGATTTAATAGGGCTAATTAAGTCCTTAGGAAACCTTGGTAGACAGTTAAACCAGATAAAACACAATAAAATACCTTAAAGTTAGTAAGAGCAAAAATGTGCTCTAAGCTTGGGATAAATTTGTATAAGACCTAATGGTCATACCTATACCTTATAAATATGTTAATGAGCATATTAAATCAATTTCCAAAGAAAACCAAGCTTGAAAACAAGTTAAAACACAAAAAGTGCTTTAAGGAGTCTTAAAGCACGTTTTTGGAAAATTGTCTTGTAAATGAGTTTTGAATGGCTAGATGTCCATCATTACTCTTTAATTAACATGTGTACTATATAGTATCACATTTGGAAGTCTATATCAATGGGAAATCAAAAGTTTCACATCTATGTGCCTTGTTTTAGTGAATAGTAACTTTTATAAGCTAGTTTGTAACATATGTTGTTATAAGTAATTAAATTGGTCAACAAAGACTATTATACCCTTCTAATTATATGGGGGCCGGTTTTTCAAGGTGTGAGTCACCAACTTGTAAAAGAAATCAAATAAGGAAAGTAAAGCTTATAAAGTAAAGTACTATTTTGCTTTATACATAAATATCTTAACAAAAGCAAACTTACCTTCATTCTCTCTTTCCTTCTTGTATTCACACGGTTTCTTCATCCTCTCCCAAGCTCCATTTACGATTTGCTATGGCAACCCCTCTTCTCCATCTTCATTTCTTTGCCAAATCCAACTCCATGCTCCAAATCAAATTCTAAGACCATATTTGTCTTAGTTAGACCAAGCTCTACACTTCTATCTTTTCAAATCTTCAAGAACTCAATTTTGGTGCCATGGAGATTCACCATTGAAGGAGCTTGAGCTCACCTTTTCACATATTATTGTTCTCCTTTGCTTCAAGGTAAGGAAACTCAAAGAAAATCCATGTTTCCTCCATGTTTATATGTTGTCTGAAGATTCACCTCACAATGGTGTTTTCACCTTGCTTATTTTAGCTTCATTTGAATCTTACAAGGGCTAGAAGGAGTCCTCTCTTGATACTTATTCAAGTTCTCTTCCAATTTCAAGGTAAAACAATTACCTTAATGTGTTAAAACAATATGTGTAACTAGGGTTTACAATGAGATGAAGCATAATGCTTGAATACTCATTCTATTATTTGTACATTGTTTAGAAGTTGACAAACAACCAAACATCCTACCTGTTTTACAAGGAAACAAGAAAGAAGTTGTGAGGAAAAGGAGGTAAACAAACTATCTCAATGTACATTAAATGCCCTAGGAAAATGAGCTTGATTTGCTTAATAAAATACCTAAGGAGCCAATGGTGAATGACCTAGATAAATGCTCTCAAGGAGTTTATTAAGGGCATATGTATTGTTGGGTGTATTTGCAGGTCAAAGGCATTATTTATGTGGGAAATTCAGTGTTTAATGTTTATGCAATTTAAGGGCCTAAGAGCCATGTTATTTAAGGGCCTAAGTGCCAAGCAATTTAAGTTATTCACTATATTGTGATGTAGTGCTAAATGTGTGAAGTTTGTGTATAAAAATGTGTTTGATGGATTTTAGGTGTTCTTGAATGAAATAAGGTAAAAACCTAAGTGTTTGGATGTGAGTATATACAAGAGAAGCTATGGCCAAATTTGGAAAATATGTAAGAAGTTCTAAGTGTTTTAAGTAAGTTTTGGTGAACTAGGAAGTGTTAAAGGTGAATAAATGTTTACTTGGGAAGAAAACATGTATTAAGGTGGTTTAGAGTGATGCAAGGAATTAGGTATTATCTTGGAAGTTCTAGGAATTCAATGTGTGTTTTGAGAATGTATTTAAGTCTTGGAGAAGTTTGTTTAAGGTTTAGGAATGTTGATGTACAAGGAAGAAGTGATGTTTAGGCAAGATGTGAAAAAGGAGATTTAGTTAGTAAGAAAAGAAGTTTGAGAGGTGATGTTAAGGTGTAGAGGAAACACCTTGGTGTAGTGGTCATCATTAGTGAAATACCACTTAGAAGTCTTAAGGAGGAAAGATTCCAAGTGCTAAGAATTTTGTAAGAAATTTATGAATGATAAAATGGTTTTGGTGTGTGATTTAAAGAGTTTAGTACATGGCTAAAGGTGTTTTGAAGTGCCCAAATGAGGTTAGGACATATTAGGATATGTGAGGTGAAGTTTGGAGTTAAATGGGCAATGGAAAATAAAGGTCTGGGGCAGACCGACCTTGCGACCGAACTTGCCAAGGTCGGTCGAGCCCAGTTTACCCTGTGAGAATTAGTTTCTGGAATGGACCGACCTTGGGGACCGGACTTGCAAGGTCGGTCGGGCTTGTATTTTGTGTACGGATTAAGTTTCTGGAACCGACCGAACATGGGACCGGACTTGGCAAGTTCGGTCGGGCTTGAATTTTCAAAGGGGAGAAACTCTCGGGAATGGACCGAACATGCGACCGAACTTACAAGGTCGGTCGGAGAAGAAATTTTGACGGTAAAGTGTTCTGGAATGGACCGACCTTGTGTAAGGTCGGTCGGTAAGGTCGGTCAGACCAAAAATGTTGTTTATGGTTATAAAATGATATGTAATGATGGGGATTGATTAGTAATGAAGTTATAAGGTTGTTTAAGACATGTTAGGTGAGTGATAATGACAATTTAGTGGGGGAAAAGATGTATTAAAGTGTAAAAGTAAAACAAGTTAAAAAGTGAAGTTATGTAACTAAGATAACGGGGAAAAGTTATAAGCATTAGACATTAAATAATCATGCTACCCCGATGTTAATAAAAGTACATGTAATGTTATCAGTTGTTCGAGAATTGCTCGAGGAACATAAGTGGACGTGGTAAAGTGGACTCCGGTGACAGGTATGGTTTTCTTGCAACCTGTGTCCTACCGGATTACACCGGCTTGTATGCCAATGTGTTTTTCTGTATGTTTGCCACGTTGTAAGATTAAACATGTAATGAGTTTACAGTAATTCATTTATGTGGCGTGTTCAACTCCGATACCATCTAACCTCGGAAGTGTTAACCTTAGTTAACTGAGTCTAGGATCACATGAGACTTTGGTATTCGGATTAAACGACCCGAACCTTAGGACGTTCTAACCACGGCTATGCGTGTGTTAATTGTGTGATATGTGTATGTGAAGGTAGGGATCTCCCTTGTGTGTTTAACCCAGTTGTAATACTGTATGGTGTGTGGTTATGATAGACTCCATAGTGGGGTTCTAACTAATATCTAAAGTAAGTATGTACTAACAGTGGTGAGGAATCCGGTTTGGCCGGTCGCGCGTTGTTTGGGAGAGGGTATCCTTCTTAGCCTTACCCTTCTCTTTGTTATGGTTGTTTTCCTCACGGGTTATGATCTCCCATTAGCTTATTCCAAAGCTTAGTTATTCTGACTTAAGATCGGTTTAGGGGGAACATGTGTTTGTGTGGTGTGTTCGGGCCTCCAAACCCGAACCATCTTAACTTAAGTTACTCGTCCGACTATTAGGACGGTAATGAGTGTTGTTGTTATTGTATAACGAGCTTACCATGAGGGTGACACCATTCTCTAGGCTCACCAGTGAATTAACTATGTTTGGGTCGGTTCCTAAGAGGACCGTTCCCGTTTTGTTATGTGATGTTGTTGTAAAGCAATTCCTATTGCGATGTTATCATGTGCACGTCGAACGTGTATAGTGTTATTATGTTTTGTTATGTGAGGAATGTTATATGTTGTAAGATATGGAGTGTGTGGATCATGGAAATGAATCCCAGTTTGTGATAAGAGGCGTTTAAGGATAACCCGATTTAAGGGCAAGTGTCGTCTATTAAGGAAGTAGCTCCATTAGAGGAGGAACACTCTAGGGATAATGAACACCATGGGTGACTTATCATGTAAGGATGTACTATCCGTTTGTTGAGCCCATAGAGGCGAAATGTTATGTGTTGTGGGTTTACAGTTGCATGCATGATCTAAATATAATCAACCGCATGCTAAGACGACAATTAGTTGTGCGTGACCCGGTAGCATGTGGGCTGCGGGATTACCATACCAGCAAAGGTGCTGAGCCCCTTGGGGGCCACCCTTTCTCTTCTTTTCCTATTTCAGGTTCAAGGAGCTGAAAGCCGTTCGAGAGTAGGACGGGGTAGTCGTTGTACATGGGTAATCATTTAAGTTGTATATATACAGTAGGTGTAGTAAGACCGAAACTGTTATCGGCATCAATTTGTAAATACTCGGTACAGTTGGAAGGCTTGTGTATGTTGTGTTATTAATGGAAAGGGATAATCATGTGTAGTCGCTCGGGAATCTAGTCCATCAGACCGGTACAATGTGTATGTAATAGCCTTGTTAGCCACGTGGGTGGTTAACGGCGTGTAACACCAACGAGTTATGTTATTTGATGAGGTGTGTATTCCGCTGCAGTTTGTTGTTAAGTGTGTTTATGTTGGAAGGGGTGTTACAAAAGTGGTATCAGAGCGAAGTATCGCTCTGATGACTGAATTACCGAGCTTAGGAAGTGCCGAGTTAGGATTTTAGTACTTTGGGTTAGGGGTTGGGTGATAGCGTGAGAGAGACGCTAGTTAGGTATCACCAGTGTGTACTGGAAACCTACAATATCCTTCCCGCCCTCCACAATCCCTATTTTATGACTTGGGAAAGAACGCCAGAGAGATGAAAGTCCTCTCTTACTCGGGAAACCCGATCTGGCTGTTATTAAGTACCTCTAAAGGTATGGAGAACCTGTCATACGGTAGATCCCGAAAGGTGGGAATCCCGGAGACGGTTTCCACCTGAATAATGTTAACCGCATTAATAGCGAAGAATGAAGAATCTTGTGTATAGAAGAATAGAATTTCCGGCAACCTGGGTCGACATGCAGAGCAGTCGAGAATAACCAGCTTGCAACGCACCGACCGTGCAACAGGCAAGAAGTGGATTAGTGAAACCCGAGACGAGTGTCTTTGGGACCACAGTTGATAAATAATACACCAACGGTATACCAACCGACAAGGGAACTACAACGTAGTGCCCAAACAAGAGACAGGTCTCAGTAACCACGACAAATATGTGGAACGGGCTACGAAGAGGATACAATACCAAGTAAAAGGGGTCTCCCAGAATGGGAAACACCCTAGTTGATGATCATCATGTGAAGACAGTGAGAAGTCACCTAAAGGAGTTATTATCAAGATAGTAAGGTCAGTGAGGGCCAACAAGGCCACCGATGATAGTGCGGGTAAGAACAATACCACAACCGGTATGTGTTGAACCGATAACCAGTTAGCATGGCGCACTTGCCTTAGCAAGTGCTGCTATAACAGGGCTATTCGGGAAATTTATAACCACTACAAAGTACTTGCTAAAGTACCATAAAGTTAAATGTGATCGTCATAACAGTGGAAGGGCCTGTTGGCCTAACCTCTGTAATTGTAAATACACTAGTCAGCAAGAAGCTAGACTTGGTTAAGATAAGAAGATGTTGTGAAACCATGAAAATTTTCTTTAAACCCGGATTTATTCAAACTCTTTCCTTTTCAAAACCAGATTCTCTTTCAAACCAATACTTCTTTCTAACCTTCTTCTAGACCAAACCAGTAAAACCAAGGGCAGTTGATAAGAATTCAACAATGGATAAACTTTCCCTCGATTAAGTTCGGGAAGCATGGAATGAATATTGCCGCGGGACAATATAAGGGAGTTGACAACAGAATACTTCACCTAGGCGTGTGACGGACACTACGAGTGTACCAACTGTAATGTGGGACGACCGCACTCCGATAGGAGCTTGTGGGCCTGACAGACCTGTTTATGGGTTAGTTGGGTAAGCAGTAATGTATCAGTATGGTACCCCACATATGTATACGAGTAGAATCCGAAACACGGGAAGTAGTCGACTCCGTACTACGGTCAGCAGTGTAAATCAATCAAGAGCAAAGGATTACCATGAATGGTTGGAGTAAAGGAACAAGTCAAGTTAATGAGACTAAAAGAATTAATGAATTCCTTTCAGGGAAATGTTTAAGAGTCAGGAGGTGCGAAGTGCACTAACTGTAATGTAAAGACATCGTATACGTCTTAAGGATCCTCAAGGATAAACATGATAGCTGGAATGGTGACCGAGCCTGTGCATGGCAAGGCAGATGCCTGATTTGGACACATTAATGTGCAATGAACGGGATAAAACTCCCAGAATGAGTACATACACTACCAGGAAATGTTGATCTTCACAAGAGAAGATAATAAGCCAGTTAAGAACGCAAAAGGCGTGGCTAACGGAATGTACCAATAAGTGTGAACTAGATGTAAAGGCATAACTTAGCAACACCCAGGAGCGATCCTTGAAGGGTGTTTGCATCAACGATAGTTGAACAAGATAACGTGATAGAAACACGAGGGTTGAAACTAACATCCAGTTTAGACATAAGTTGTCAGGAGACGGACTGGCAATCCTA
Source organism: Limonium bicolor (assembly GCA_023374045.1). NCBI lineage: Eukaryota > Viridiplantae > Streptophyta > Magnoliopsida > Caryophyllales > Plumbaginaceae > Limonium > Limonium bicolor. The sequence goes on from CM041781.1 coordinate 284,724,907, forward strand.
AGAGGCATCCCATGAAAGGAAACGTGATGCAACGACCTTGTCATGGAGCTCAATATAATATCCAAACCATGTAATGTTGTACAGAGAAGTACATGTGTGTGGACAGCCTACAATGAGCGCAGCTCAAGGCAAATAAGGCTTATAGGCCACAAGTAAAATGTGTTATATAAATTGGATTGGTTGCAGAAGTTTATGTTACATAAGTGAATAGAGTGGTAAACGAACCACTGCACTAAGAGTGGGGATACCTCTCGATGATGTGAAACCGCTGGAGCGGTAGTTATGTGAATCAAGTTCAAGAAATATGTTAAGGATGGACGATGTTATTATTGAAAGAGAGCAGTCAGCTTAGTAGTATGCGTCTATAAAGTGAAACACCGAGCTGAATAATGCCGGCTTGTGACTCAAATGATCAATGCTCAAGGAGCATTCAGTAGTCATCTAAATGAGTGATGAACCATAATACGAATGATGTAAGTATATGTGTGGAAGTTAATGTGACAGTAAATACCACGTAAGTTAGTGTTATACAATAAGCACGGTGCGCAGTAAGCGACCGTTGTATAAGTGTTGTTGAATAATAATGTGACAGATAAGACCAGTTATGAGTTAAACTCAGTGGAGATGCAAGATAAGCGATATTAAACAGACTGGACAATAAGCCAGTGATAGGTACTGTGTGATGAGGAACTCAGTGTAAATTCCATGGCGAGTCGCATAAGAGATTTACTGTCAAGAGTTTACGCCTCTGCACTCTGTATGACTGAGTGTTTTGGTATTGCACTTGCGCAGTAATGATCAAGGTGGATAGCTAGGAATTGGAAACATGTTAATTGTAGAGGAATAATGTTATAATGGCCGATGCATAGGAAATGCAAGGCCGCACCAATAAAAGAGTACTTGTACAAAACCAAATGTGGAGACATGATTAATAATAAGTGACTACAGTACAACTAACTGCCAATATCGGTATGGAATATACCCCAAAGGTTGTAAATAGCTGAGAGAGCACTACACACTAGGTAGTAGCTCAATCTCGACCGACAGTAAGTCGGAAGAAAACAAGTCAATCATTGTGAAATACATAGCTGTATATACAGTAAATTACTATGGAAGTGGATAGAAAGTTTATAGCTCACCGAATTCGCTAACGGTAAGAGATACCATGCGTCGGTTGAGAAACCATTGTTACCAAGATGAAGGTCACAATTGGGGATGTGTAATACAGTAAGAATAACAAATGGGGCAATTAAGCTCTACAGTTATTAGAGTTTCGCAGCAGAAACTAGTGAGCCAGTGATTCAAGTGTTGAATGTACATGGTGAGCATGAGTGAATGGCTAATTATTAACGCCTAGTAGCCTAACAGGCCAGAATCGAAACCAAATAAGAGTTTAAACAAACTCTAATGAGAATTCTTGGTTTAGGAACTAAACCGCCAATATGGTTAAGATCCTCTAATCAGAATCCATTGTGTAATAGACCGCACGGAAGTTAAAACACTTCACGCGGCAGAACATTTTAAGCCAATGTTTAGTGATTGATTACGTGGGCGTAATCCCTTTTAAGGGGGGTAGAGCGCAAAACCACTTAGTGTGTATTACCTACAAATGTACTGATTTATGTTGTGCATATCACAAAATAATTTGTTTTGATGATTGGTGTGTGTGTTATGTAAACATACGCATTCATTCATGGTTTAATTGTGGTAATTGCGCACAGAAGATGCGAATACCATTGCGATAAGTGTGTTTGTTTGTTAATAATTGTGTGTGATAGTACAAGTGTGGGGAGTAGAGAAACTCCTGGGGAACTAAAACCCCGACAGTGTATAAATGTGAAACTGTGTGTTGTATTTGATAAAATATATGTGTATATATATATTATATAGTGATTCATGAAAGGGCATGATACCGACATAGAACCTAGTGAGTATGAGATTCCCTAGGTAACAACATTAAAGTGAATGGAAAAAACTGATAGACGAAGTTCTATCCCTTGGAGATGTTATGATCATGATTAGAATGATTTAAAAGATAGAAAATTGGAAATGAGTGATTTAATTGATGCTTGAAAATGAAGTGGGAGGTGGAACTTGATTTGCATGCGATCAAGGGAAGCCGAACACAAATTTGAGTGGAAGGATAGTTCAACACTGATGCTGATCACATCAGGGTTGGATGACTCTTGAAGCTCCCTATAAGTGGTCACAAATAACCACGCTAAGAAAAGAAGCAAAAAGCATAAGTTGGATTTGGAGTTTGCATGTGTTTTCAAAAGGATTTTAAATTGGTATTTATAAACGTTGATAGATACTTTACAAAATTAAATTCTCTTAGTTAACCTCGCAAGGAATTTTAAATTTAAGTGATTGTTTTGATCTCCCAAAGGCACGGGACGGAAGGTGTCCATCGCGACGGGGTTCTGCGGGTCACAGTGTATATCAAGATATTTTTTATTGTTATACATGCTATGACATGTTTGTGTATGTGTAATAAATGTTATTTTGACTTGATTTCCTAAAAGTGTATGCCATCAAGACCTATGTGTCTAAATGTTGTGAATATGTTATGTTATGTATGGATGTGAATGTGTTACCCGGACCATTAAGTTCGAGGTTGTGATGTAAAGTGTGTTTGGTTATGGAAGTTTTATTCTATAAGTAATCCCCGTATTCTAATCCAAGATGTGTGGGAATGTAAACTTCAGGGACGCAGTTCTTTAAGGGGGGTAGATTGAAATACCCCAAACCCTGATATATTGTTTAAATTTAAACTATGTATGTAAAGGCTAAAAAGTTCCTTAGAAACATCAGTGAGAATTTAAAAACCATAGTAAATGCAATAAAGCACTAAGATACAGTTTGAGCCAAAACATGCTCTAAGCTATGAGTGAACTTGGTTAGGACCCAAAAGCCTACCAAGATTTAATAATATTCAATTATGATTTAATAGGGCTAATTAAGTCCTTAGGAAACCTTGGTAGACAGTTAAACCAAATAAACACAATAAAATACCTTAAAGTCAATAAGAGCAAAAATGGCTCTACTTGGGATAAATTTGTATAAGACCTAATGGTCAACCTATACCTTATAATATGTTAATGAGCATTAAATAAATCAATTTCCAAAGAAAACAAGCTTGAAAACAGTTAAAACACAAAAAGTGCTTTAGAGTCTTAAACACGTTTTTGGAAAATTGTCTTGTAAATGAGTTTTGAATGGCTATATGTCCATCATTACTCTTTAATTAACCATGGTGTACATATAGTATCACATTGGAAGTCTATATCAATGGGAAATCCAAAGTTTCACATCTATTGTGCCTTGTTTTAGTGAATAGTAACTTTTATAAGCTGTTTGTAACATATGTTGTTAATAATTAAATTGGTCAACAAAGACTATTATACCCTTCTAATTATATGGGGCCGGTTTTTGCAAGGTGTGAGTCCAACTTGTAAAAGAAATCAAATAAGGAAAAGTAAGCTTATAATAAAGTACTATTTACTTTATACATAAATATCTTAACAAAAGCAAACTTACCTTCATCTCTCTTCCTCTTGTATTCAACTTTTTTCTTCACACTCCCACCTCCTTTATGATTTGCTATGGCAACCCTCTTCTCCATCTTCATTTCTTTGCCAAATCCAACTCCATGCTCCAAATCAAATTCTAAGACCATATTTGTCTTAGTTAGACCAAGCTCTACACTTCTATCTTTTCAAATCTTCAAGAACTCAATTTTGGTGCCATGGAGATTCACCATTGAAGGAGCTTGAGCTCACCTTTTCACTATTATTGTTCTCCTTTGCTTCAAGGTAAGGAAACTCAAAGAAAATCCATGTTTCCTCCATGTTTATATGTTGTCTGAAGATTCACCTCACAATGGTGTTTTCACCTTGCTTATTTTAGCTTCATTTGAATCTTACAAGGGCTAGGAGGAGTCCTCTCTTGATACTTATTCAAGTTCTCTTCCAATTTCAAGGTAAAACAATTACCTTAATGTGTTAAAACAATATGTGTAACTAGGGTTTACAATGAGATGAAGCATAATGCTTGAATACTCATTCTATTATTTGTACATTGTTTAGAAGTTGACAAACAACCAAACATCCTACCGGTTTTACAAGGAAACAAGAAAGAAGTTGTGAGGAAAAGGAGGTAAACAAACTATCTCAATGTAGATTAAATGCCCTAGGAAAATGAGCTTGATTTGCTTAATAAAATACCTAAGGAGCCAATGGTGAATGACCTAGAGAAATGCTCTCAAGGAGTTTATTAAGGGCATATGTATTGTTGGGTGTATTTGCAGGTCAAAGGCATTATTAATGTGGGAAATTCAGTGTTTAAGGTTTATGCAATTTAAGGGCCTAAGAGCCATGTTATTTAAGGGCCTAAGTGCCAAGCAATTTAAGTTATGCACTATATTGTGATGTAGTGCTAAATGTGTGAAGTTTGTGTATAAAAATGTGTTTGATGGATTTTAGGTGTTCTTGAATGAAATAAGGTAAAAACCTAAGTGTTTGGATGTGAGTATATACAAGAGAAGCTATAGCCAAATTTGGAAAATATGTAAGAAGTTCTAAGTGTTTTAAGTAAGTTTTGGTGAACTAGGAAGTGTAAAAGGTGAATAAATGTTTACTTGGGAAGAACACATGTATTAAGGTGGTTTAGAGTGATGCAAGGAATTAGGTATTATCTTGGAAGTTCTAGGAATTCAATGTGTGTTTTGAGAATGTATTTAAGTCTTGGAGAAGTTTGTTTAAGGTTTAGGAATGTTGATGTACAAGGAAGAAGTGATGTTTAGGCAAGATGTGAAAAAGGAGATTTAGTTAGTAAGAAAAGAAGTTTGAGAGGTGATGTTAAGGTGTAGACGAAACACCTTGGTGTAGTGGTCATCATTGGTGAAATACCACTTAGAAGTCTTAAGGAGGAAACATTCCAAGTGCTAAGAATTTTGTAAGAAATTTGTGAATGATAAAATGGTTTGGGTGTGTGATTTAAAGAGTTTAGTACATGGCTAAAGGTGTGTTTGAAGTGCCCAAATGAGGTTAGGACATATTAGGATATGTGAGGTGAAGTTTGGAGTTAAATGGGAAATGGAAAATAAAGGTCTGGGGCAGACCGACCTTGCGACCGAACTTGCCAAGGTCGGTCGAGCCCAGTTTACCCTGCGAGAATTAGTTTCTAGAATGGACCGACCTTGGGGACTGGACTTGCAAGGTTGGTCGGGCTTGTATTTTGTGTACGGATTAAGTTTCTGGAACCGACCGAACATGGGACCGGACTTGGCAAGTTCGGTCGGGCTTGAATTTTCAAAGGGGAGAAACTCTCGGGAATGGACCGAACATGCGACCGAACTTACAAGGTCGGTCGGAGTAGAAATTTTGACGGTAAAGTGTTATGGAATGGACCGACCTTGTGCAAGGTCGGTCGGTAAGGTCGGTCGGACCAAAAATGTTGTTTATGGTTATAAAATGATATGTAATGATGGGGATTGATTAGTAATGAAGTTATAAGGTTGTTTAAGACATGTTAGGTGAGTGATAATGACAATTTAGTGGGGGAAAAGATGTATTAAAGTGTAAAAGTAAAACAAGTTAAAAAGTGAAGTTATGTAACTAAGATAACGGGGAAAAGTTATAAGCATTAGACATTAAATAATCATGCTACCCCGATGTTAATAAGTACATGTAATGTTATCAGTTGTTCGAGAATTGCTCAAGGAACATAAGTGGACGTGGTAAAGTGGACTCCGGTGACAGGTATGGTTTTCTTGCAACCTGTGTCCTACCGGATTACACCGGCTTGTATGCCAATGTGTTTTTCTGTATGTTTGCCACGTTGTAAGATTAAACATGTAATGAGTTTACAGTAATTCATTTATGTGGCGTGTTCAACTCCGATACCATCTAACCTCGGAAGTGTTAACCTTAGTTAACTGAGTCTAGGATCACATGAGACTTTGGTATTCGGATTAAACGACCCGAACCTTGGGACGTTCTAACCACGGCTATGCGTGTGTTAATTGTGTGATATGTGTATGTGAAGGTAGGGATCTCCCTTGTGTGTTTAACCCAGTTGTAATACTGTATGGTGTGTGGTTATGATAGACTCCATAGTGGGGTTCTAACTAATATCTAAAGTAAGTATGTACTAACAGTGGTGAGGAATCCGGTTTGGCCGGTCGCGTGTTGTTTGGGAGAGGGTATCCTTCTTAGCCTTACCCTTCTCTTTGTTATGGTTGTTTCCCTCACAGGTTATGATCTCCCATTAGCTTATTCCAAAGCTTAGCTATTCTGACTTAAGATCGGTTTAGGGGGAACATGTGTTTGTGTGGTGTGTTCGGGCCTCCAAACCCGAACCATCTTAACTTAAGTTACTCGTCCGACTATTAGGACGGTAATGAGTGTTGTTGTTATTGTATAACGAGCTTACCATGAGGGTGACACCATTCTCTAGGCTCACCAGTGAATTAACTATGTTTGGGTCGGTTCCCAAGAGGACCGTTCCCGTTTTGTTATGTGATGTTGTTGTAAAGCAATTCCTATTGCGATGTTATCATGTGCACGTCGAACGTGTATAGTGTTATTATGTTTTGTTATGTGAGGAATGTTATATGTTGTAAGATATGGAGTGTGTGGATCATGGAAATGAATCCCAGTTTGTGATAAGAGGCGTTTAAGGATAACCCGATTTAAGGGCAAGTGTCGTCTATTAAGGAAGTAGCTCCATTAGAGGAGGAACACTCTAGGGATAATGAACACCATGGGTGACTTATCAAGTAAGGATGTACTATCCGTTTGTTGAGCCCATAGAGGCGAAATGTTATGTGTTGTGGGTTTACAGTTGCATGCATGATCTAAATATAATCAACCGCATGCTAAGACGACAATTAGTTGTGCGTGGCCCGGTAGCATGTGGGCTGCGGGATTACCATACCAGCAAAGGTGCTGAGCCCCTTGGGGGCCACCCTTTCTCTTCTTTTCCTATTTCAGGTTCAAGGAGCTGGAAGCCGTTCGAGAGTAGGACGGGGTAGTCGTTGTACATGGGTAATCATTTAAGTTGTATATATACAGTAGGTGTAGTAAGACCGAAACTGTTATCGGCATCAATTTGTAAATACTCGGTACAGTTGGAAGGCTTGTGTATGTTGTGTTGTTAATGGAAAGGGATAATCTTGTGTAGTCGCTCGGGAATCTAGTCCATCATATCGGTACAATGTGTATGTAATAGCCTTGTTAGCCACGTGGGTGGTTAACGGCGTGTAACACCAACGAGTTATGTTATTTGATGAGGTGTGTATTCCGCTGCAATTTGTTGTTAAGTGTGTTTATGTTGGAAGGGGTGTTACAGTTTACGCTTCTGCACTCTGTAGGACTGAGTGTTTTGGTATTGCTCTGGGTAGTTAGTGATCTAGTGGGAATTTGGAAAAGGTCAATCTTGGAATTCTTCTTTTGACTCTGGATATCGTTTCATCCATGAGCTGGTTCTGGAGGTTTCGACGTGCGCGCGTCTTCAATGGTAACAGCAGGGGGTTGTATATCCCTCGCCAATAGGGGCATTTATATTTGACAGCAGGGGGTTGTATATCCCTCGCCCATAGGGGCATTTATATTTGACAGCAGGGGGCTGTATATCCCTCGTCCACCAGGACATTTAAATCTGACAGCAGGGGGCTGTATATCCCTCGTCCATATGGACATTGATATCTGACGGTGGGGGCCATCTCTCCCAATTGAATTATTCCACTCTTGAGTTATTGGTTCTTGGATCTATCTTATTATTCCTAGTCCTTTGTGACTATCTGAGTCTTTATACTCCGAACGGGAATTGGTTCTAACATCAACAATGGATGCTTACTAACTATGTGGTGTGACTACTTAAGTGGATGACTTGTTTTGGAAGTTCTCTATCTCTATCTTTGTCTTGTTTTCTTTTCTCTTTAACTTGATTGTTTTGAAGTGCTTTATCTCTGTTTTACTTTCAAGGGTTTAATTACAAGTTACTGTTTATTTTGAGGAGTTATGTTTTAAAGATTGTTTTGGAGAATTGTACCAGTTCCATTCCAGGGAACTGACTCACCCCTCCCGGGGTGGGCTGCTTGGTTTCATCTTGCAGGTATAAATTGATTTACAGGTGGCCACGAAGAGCATGAGTGATTGGGATGGGATTAGGCTTATGGAGAGTGAATGTACTTTATTATTGTTATGTTAATGTTAAGTTTTCTCGAAGTTCAGACCGTAACTTAGTTAATTGTAATGGTTGTAATTGGTGAGGTTGGTACCGGGTGTTTGGAGCCCGATGGTCTGTAGCACCTTTAGCTTATTTTCCGCTGTTGTTTTATTATTTTAGGGGTGTTACATATACATATGTGGGGTACCATGCTGATACATTGCTACTTACCCAACTAACCCATAAGTAGGTCTGTCAGGCCCACAAGCTCCTATCGGAGTGCGGTCGTCCCACATTACAGTTGGTACACTTGTAGTGTCCGTCACACGCCTAGGTGAAGTATTCTGTTGTCAACTCCCTTATATCGTCGCTTGACAATATACATTTCGTGCTTCCCGAACTTAATTGAGGGAAAGTTTATCCACTGTTGTATTCTTATCAACTCCTGTAACACCCCATCCAACAACAAACACATAACAACAATCTGCAGCGGAAACTCAACTCATCACATTACTTATTTCAATGGTGTTACACGCCGTTAACCACCCACGTGGCTAACAAGGCTAATACATGTACTTTGTATCGGTCTGATGGACTAGACTCCCGAGCAACTACACGTAACATTTGCTTCCCTTAACAACAACCCATATACTTATTACATTCCAACCGTACCGAGTATTTACAAACTAATGCCGATAACAATTTCGGTCTTACTACGCCTACAATGCTTACGCCATTTAAATGGCTACCCATGTATAAACATCTACCCCGTCCTACTCTCGAACGGCTTCCAGCTCCTTGTACCTGAAATAGAAAAGGAGAGAAAGGGTGGCCCCCAAGGGGCTCAGCACCTTTGCTGGTATGGTAATCCCGCAGCCCGCATGCTACCGGGCCACGCACAACTAATTGTCGTCTTAGCATGCGGTTGATTATATTTAAATCATGCATACAAGCCATAAACATACAACACATAACATTTCGCCTCAATGGGCTCAACCTATAACCAACACATCCACACTTAACAAATCATCCAATGATTCCTTTAACCTAGAGTGGCTCTCCTCTAAAACGGAGCTACTTCCTTAATGAACGACACGTACCCACTAATCGGGTTATCCTTAAACGCCTCTTGTCATAACTGGGATTCATTTCCATGATCCACACACTCCATATCCTACAACACATCTCATTCCTCACATAACAAACATAACCAAACCTTTCTTGTTTCGGCGCACACCTGATAACATCGTATTCATTTTAGGCACCTAACGTATACATATCATAGCATAGGAAGGGAAATTGCCTAGCACAATATCAGCACAAACACCATAAGATCGGTTCACACAAGGAACCTTCCACCATAGTTAGTATATATATAGTGAGCCTAGAGATTATTGTCAATCTCATGCTAAGCTCGTTACCAACCTCGTTACCGTCCAGTTATATCGAACGGTTAACTTAAACCCAAGGTGTGTCGGATATAGTAATCCCAAGCACACCGAAATAACATACGTATGCCCCTGTGGCCCGACGTGAGTCAGTAACTAGCTTTGGATAAGCTAAGGGAAGGTAGAAACCAAATTGGAATACCACCTATACATACACCAAGAGAGCCGAACTGGATATGATATCGACTCCCGTCCATCACACGCGTGGCCGGAACAACCGGACTCCTCACCCCCCATTAGTACACATACACTTAATAATAAGTAGTTAGAGATCCATTATGGAGCCTACCACATCCACACACCATACGGTATCATAACCGAGTTAAGCACACAAGGGAGGTTCACACACTTGCATACAACAACAATGTCCAACTAACTCACACATAGCCGTGGTTAGCACGTTCCCAAGGTTTGGGCCGCCAACTCCGAATACCGATCACTCATGTGTTCCTAGATTTGGTTAGCTAAGGTTTAACACATATTTGAGGTTAAATGGTATCGGAGGCCAAATTCGCCACATAAATGAATTACTATAAACTCATTACATGTTTTATCTTACAAGGTGGCAAACACTCAGTAAAACATATTGGCATACAAGCCGGTGTAATCCGGTAGGACACAGGTTGCAAGAAAACCATACCTGTCACCGGAGTCCACTTTACCACGTCCACTTATGTTCCTCGAGCAATTCTCGAACAACTGATAACATTACATGTACTTTTATTAACATCGGGGTAGCATGATTATTTAATGTCTAATGCTTACAACTTTTTCCCGTTAACTTAGTTACATAACTTCACTCCTTAACTTGTTTTACTTTTACATTTCAATACAACTTTTTACCCACTTAATTGTCATTATAACTCACCTAACATGTCCTTAACAACTTTATAACTTCATTACTAATCAATCCCCATCATTACATATCATTTCATAACCTTAACCCATGTTTTTGGTCCGACCGGACTTACCGACCGGACTTGTCCATGTCCGGTCGATTCCAGAACACATTTCCGCCAAAATTTTCTACTCCGACCGACCTTGTAAGTCCGGTCCTATGTCCGGTCCATTCCAGAAACTAATTCTCGCAGGGTAAACTGGGCCCGACCGAACTTGCAAGTCCGGTCGCAAGTCCGGTCTGCCCCAGATCTTTGTTTTCCTTTTTACATTCAACTCCAAACTTCACCCCATATATCCTAGTATACCCTAACCTCATTTGGGCACTTCAAACACACCTTAAGATATCCTTAAACACTCACAAAACTCTTTTTCTAATTCCTTAAACCTTTACTTATATCTTCACAAAATTTCTAACACTTACAATGTTTTCTCCTAGTTTTACAAGTGGTGTTTCATCCTTAATAACCTTTATACCAAAGTGTTTCCTCACCATCATAACATCATCTCCCAAGCATCTTCTCTTACTAACCAAATCTTCTCTTTCACAACTCCTTAAAGTTCCTTTCTCAAAACCTTATCTATACATTATTCCCACCTTGCACATCACATAACCTAAACCTTAAACAAACTTCTTCAAGACTTTAATACATTCTCAAAACACACATTGAATTCCTAGAACTTCCAAGATAACACCTAAATCCTTGCATCACTCTAAATCACCTTAATACTTGTTTTCTTCTCAAGTAAACATTTATTCACCTTTAACACTTCCTAGTTCATCAAAACCATTTAAAACACTTAGATCTTCTTACACATTTTCCCAAATTTGGCCATAGCTTCTCTTGTATATACTCACATCCAACCACTTAGGTTTTTACCTTATTTCATTCAAGAACCCCTACAATCCATCAAACACATTTTTATACACGAGACTTCACACATTTAGCACTACATCACAATATAGTGCATAACTTAAATTACTTGGCACTTAGGCCCTTAAACAACATGGCTCTTAGGCCCTTAAACTGCATAAACCTTAAACACTGAATCTCCACAATATATAAGCCTTTGACCTGCAATTACACACACCAAGACATATGTTCCTTTACTAGTCTCCTTGAGAAACACCTTACTAAGTCATTCACCATTTGCTCTTTAGGTAGTTTTAGCAAGCATTATAAGCTCATTTCTCCTAAGGCATTAAACCACATTGAGATAGCATGTTTACCTCTTTTCCACACAAACTTCTTTCTTGTTTCCTCTTAAAACCGGTAAGGCATTTCTTTCCTTGTCAACTACTAAACAATATACCAACATTGAAATGAGTATATAAGCTTTATGCTTCATCTCATTGTAAACCCTAGGTTTACATTATTTCAAAACATTAATGTAGTTGTTTTACCTTGATCTTTGAAGGGTGTTTGAATATCTATGAAGAGAGGACTCCACCTAGTCCTTGAAAGATTCAAATGGAGCTAGAACAAAGCAACACAAGGAGCTCAATCAATGAATATTTTCGGTCAATGACAAAACATGGAGGAAACTTGATTTTTCTTTGAGATTCCTTACCTAGAAGCAAAGGAGATCAATAATGTGGAAAGACAAGCTCAAGCTCCATCAATGGTGGAACTCCATGGCACCGAAATGGTGATCTTGAAATTTTGAGAAGATAGGAATGAAGAGCTTGATGAGAGGAAGAGAATGGTGGTGTTTGTTTTTGATTTGGTTAAGTGAGCTATGTTTTACAAGGGTTCAAAGGTGGACTTCCATGGTGGTGGTGCTGTATGAACGTGAGAACAGAGAGAAGAGAGGTAGAAGAGAGCTTGGATACGTGGGGAAATGAAGAAGGAAATGAAAGAATGAGATAAGTTTTGCTTTTTGGAAGATATTTGTACTTAAAAGCAAATAGTACTTAAGTTAGTCATTCTTTATTTCCTTAGCATGTTAACAAGGGTGGTGAGTCACCACACCTTAAAACCGGCCCCCAATAGTACCTAGGGGTATTTTAGACTTTATTAATCAATTGTCTCACTTATAGTAACATATGTTACAAACTAGCTTATAAAATCACTATTCACAAAAAAGGCACATAGAAGTGAAATTTTTGATTTCCCATTGATATAGACTTCCAAATGTGATACTATATAGTACACATGTTAATTAAAGAGTAATGATGGACATTTAGCCATTCAAAACTCATTTACAAGACAATTTTTCAAAAACGTGCTTTAAGACTTCTTAAAGCACATTTTGCGTTTTAACTTGTTTTCAAGCTTGGTTTTCTTTAGTAATTGATTTAATATGTTCATTAACATATAAATAAGGCATAGGTATGACCATTAGGTCTTATACACATTTATCCCAAGCTTAGAGCACATTTTAGCCCATATTGACCTTAAGGTATTTATTTGTGTTTTGTTTGGTTTCATTGTCTACCAAAGTTTCCTAAGGACTTAATTAGCCTTATAAAGTCATAATTAAACATTATCAAGTCTTGGTAGGCTCTTTGGGTCCTAGCCAAGTTCACTCCAAGCTTAGAGCATGTTTTTGCTCAAACCGTGTCTTAGTGTTTTATTGTGTTTTACCATGGTTTAAATGGTTCATTTATGTTTATAAGGCACTTTTTAGCCTTTAAATACCATAGTTTAACATTTACACAACATACCAAGGTTTGGGGTATTTCAACTCCCCTTGGTTTTACTGGTTTGGTTTAGAAGAAGGTTAGAAAGAAGTATTGGTTTGAAAGAAAATCTGGTTTTGAAAGAAAAGAGTTTGGAATAGACCTAAGCTTGAAAGAAAAATTCTCATGGTTTTACAATGCCTTCTTGCCTTAACCAGATCTAGCTTCTTGCTGACTGGTGTACTTCCAATTACAAAGGTTAGGCCGTTAAGCCCTTCCACAGTTATGATGATCTCACTTAACTTCATGGTTCTTTACCAAGTACTTTGTATTGGTTATAAATTTCCCGAACAGCCCTGTTATAGCAGCACTTGCTATAGCAAGTGCGCCATGCTAACTGGCTATCGGTTAAGCACACATACTGGTTGCGGTATTGTTCTTACTCGCACTATTATCAGTGGCCTTGTTGGCCCTTACTCGACCTTACAGTCTTGACAATAACCCTCTGGGTAACTTCTCACTGTATTCATATGATAATTATCAACTGGGGTGTCTCCCATTCTTGGAGTCCCCTTTTTTTTGTATTGTTTCCTCTTCGTAGCCCGTTCCACGCATTGTCGTGGTTACTGAGACTTGTCTCAGGTTGGGCACCACGTTGTAGTTCCTTTGTCGGTTGGTATACCGTTGGTGTATCATTTAACAACTGTAGTCCCGTAGACACTCGTCTCGGGTTTCATTATTGCACTTCTTGTCGGTTGCACGGTCGGTGCGTTGCAAGCTGGTTATTCTCGACTGCTCGGCATGTGACCCAGGTTGCCGGAAATTCTATTCTCTTATACATAAAATTCTTCATTCTTCGCTATTTAATGCGGTTAACATTGTTCAGATGGGAACCGTCTCCGGGATTCCCACTTTTCGGGATCTACCGTATGACAGGTTCTCCGTACCTTTAGAGGTGTTTAATAACAGCCAGATCGGGTATTCCCGAGTAAGAGAGGACTTCCATCTCTCTGGCGTTGTTTCCCCAAGTTACAAACAGGGACTGTGGAGGGCGGGAAGGATATAGTAGGTTTCCAGTACACACTGGTAATACCTAACTAGCGTACCTCTCACGCTATCACTCAACCCTTAACCCAAAGTACTAAAATCCTAACTCGGTACTTCCTAAGCTCGGTAATTCAGTCATCAGAGTGATACTTCGCTCTGATACCACTTTTTGTAACACCCCATCCAACAACAAACACATAACAACAATCTACAGCGGAACCACCCACGTGGCTAACAAGGCTATTACATAAACATTGTACCGGTCTGATGGACTAGATTCCCGAGCGACTACACATTATTATCCCCTTCCATTAACAACAAAACATACACATACCTTCCAACTGTACCGAGTATTTACAAACTGATGCCGATAACAATTTTGGTCTTACTACACCTACTGTATATACACAACTTGAATGATTACCCATGTACAACGACTACCCCATCCTACTCTTGAACGGCTTCCGGCTCTTTGTACCTGAAATAGGAAAAGAAGAGAAAGGGTGGCCCCCAAGGGGCTCAGCACCTTTGCTGGTATGGTAATCCCGCAGCCCGCATGCTACCGGGCCACACACAACTAATTGTCGTCTTAGCATGCGGTTGATTATATTTAAATCATGCATGCCACTATAAACACACAACACATAACGTTTCACCTCAATGGGCTCAACAAACAGATAACACATCCTTATTTGATAAGTCACTCATGGTATTCATTACCCCTAGAGTGTTTCTCCTCTAATGGAGCTACTTCCTTAATAGACGACACTTACCCATTAATCGGGTTATCCTTAAACGCCTCTTATCACAAACTGGGATTCATATCCATGATCCACATACTCCACATTTTTCAACATATAACATACACTACATAACAATACTTTTCACGTTACAACGTGCACATAACAACATCGCAATAGAAATTGCATTACAACAACAACACATAACATAACGGGAGCGGTTTTCTTAGGAACTGACCCAAACATTGTTAATTCACTGGTGAGCCTAGAGAATGATGTCACCCTCATGATAAGCTCATTATAAAACATTCATTACCGTCCTAATAGTCGGACGAGTAACTTAAGTTAAGATGGTTCGGGTTTTGTAGCCCGAACACACCACACAAACACATGTTCCCCCTAAACCGATCATAAGTCAGAATAGCTAAGCTTTGGAATAAGCTAATGGGAGATCATAACCCGTGAGGGAAACAACCATAACAGAGAGAAGGGTAAGGCTAAAAAGGATACCCACTCCCAAACAACGAGCGACCGGCCTAACCGGATTCCTCACCACTGTTAGTACATTTTTACTTTTAGATATTAGTTAGAACCCCACTATGGAGTCTATCACCACTACACACCATACAATATTACAACTGGGTTAAACATACAAGGGAGATCCCTACATTCACACACACATAGCACACAATTAACACACACATAGCCGTGGTTAGAACGTCCCATGATTCGGGTCATTTACTCCAAATACCGAACTCTCATGTGATCCTAGACTCAGTTAACTAAGGTTAACACTTCCGAGGTTAAATGGTATCGGAGTTGAACACGCCACATAAATGAACTACTGTAAACTCATTACATGTTTTATCTTACAACGTGGCAAGCATACAGAAAAACACATTGGCATACAAGCCGGTGTAATCCGGTAGGACGCAGGTTGCAAGAAAACCATACCTGTCACCGGAGTCCACTTTATCATGTCCACTTATGTTCCTCGAGCAATTCTCGAATAACTGATAACATTACATGTACTTTTATTAACATCGGGGTAACATGATTGTTTAAAGTCTAATGCTTATAACTTTTCCCCGTTAACTTAGTTACATAACTTCACATTTTAACTTGTTTTACTTTTACATTTTAATACAACTTTTCCCCCCACTAAATTGTCATTATAACTCACTTAACATGTCCTTAACAATCTTATAACATCATTACTAATAATCCCCATCATCCTATAACCTTAAACAATTTTTTTTTACATACTTTGGGCCGTCCGACCCACCGTCCGACCCACAATTGGGTCGGACCGTTCCAGAAACTTTTCCCGTCTTTTAAATACACCTGTCCGACCCATGTCCGACCCAACCATCTGGGTCGGACCATTCCAAAGACTTAGAGCACACACGTCCGACCCATGTCTGACCCAAGCCCTCTGGGTCGGACCGTTCCAGAACCTATTACTGACGTCTAACAGAGGCTGTCCGACCCAAACTTGGGTCAGACCCCTGGGTCGGACGCCACCAAAATATGCCCAAACATTGTCAAATCCTCTCCAAACTTCTCCTAAGGCCTCCATTTGTGTCCTAACATCATTTGGTACACTTATATCCTCATACAACATCCATGAAACTCATTATCTATCACCTTAAACACTTACTCATTTCATACCGAAATTCCTAACACTTATGTTATTTCCTCCTTAGTTTTCCAAGTGGTGTTTCATACCTATGATAACCACTATGCCAACAATGTTTCCTCACCACTACTACATCATCTCCCAAGCATCTTTTCTTTATAAACAACTCCTTGAACATCTTTACAAGTTTATAGCTTCCCATGCAACAAATCACTTCATCCTTTTTTTTTCACCAACAATACACAAGTCTTAAATACAATCTCACCATGAATCTTGAAATGTCCCAAAGCGTTCTTTTGCATTCTAAATCCTCTAGAACATTGCCTAAGCCCTTTTAACATCTTTAAACACCATAATACATGTTTCTTCCACTAGTTGAACACTTAACCATTTTAAACATTTCCTAACCTACCAAACTCATTTTAAACCCTTAGAACTTCTTGTTTATTACCTAAATTTTGACATGAACTCTCCTAGAACATTACTAAACCAAGACACATTGTCTTCACCATCAAACAACCAAGAACACTAAAATCCATCAAACACATTCTTATACACAAACATCACACATTCAGCTCTACATCACAACATAGTGCATAATTTAAATTGCATGGCACTTAGGCCCTTAAATAACATGGCTCTTAGGCCCTTAAGATGCTTAAATCATAAACACTGAATTTCCCACATTGTATTTGCCTTTGACCTGCAAATACACTCAACAATACACATGCCTTTTACTAAGCCCTTGAGAGCATTCTTCTAAGTCATTTTCCCTTGGCTCCTTAAATCATTTTCATAAGCAATATAAGCACATTTCTCCTAAGACTTTAAACCACATTAGGTTAGCACATTTACCTCTTTTCCTCACAAACTTCTTTCTTGTTTCCTAGACTAAATTGGCAAGAGGACTTGGTTACTTGTCAATGTTCTAATCAATATACAAGTAACACCAATGAGCATTCAAGCTTCATGCTTAAACTCATTTACAAACCCTAGGTCACATATATTGTCTTAACACATTAAGGTAATTGTTTTACCTTGGAATTGGAAGAGAGCTTGAATAAGTATCAAGAGAGGACTCCTCCTAGCCCTTGGAAGATTCAAATGAAGCTAAAACAAGCAAGGTAAAGACACCATTGTGAGGTGAATTTTCGGACATGTACCAAAATGAGAGGAAACATGGTTTTTCTTTGATTTTCCTTACCTTGAAGCATAAGAGAATGACAAGGCATGGAAATATGAGCTCAAGCTCCTTCAATGGTGAATCTCCATGGCACCAAAATTGAGTTCTTGATGATTTTAAAAGAGGGAAATGAAGAGCTTACTCTAACTAAGACAAAGGTAGTCTTGAAATTGATTTTGGAGCATGAAATCATAAGTTACAAGTGAAAGAAGATGGAGAATGGTATATGGCTGTAGCAAACCGATGGAGAGAGGAGGAAGAAGATGGCAAACCGTGGGAAATGAAGGAAGAAGAGAATGAGGTGAGAGAGTTCACTTTGTTAAGATATTTATGTATAAAAGCAAAATAGTACTTTACTTTATAAGTTTTACTTTTCTTATTAACTAACAAGGGGGATGACTCATCCCTTGCAAAAACCGGCCCCCATTTAATACTAAGGGGTGTTTTGGTCTTTGTTGACCAATAACATAACTTATAATAACATATGTTACAAACTAGCTTATAATAGTTACTTCCCTAAAACAAGGCACATAGATGTGAAATTTTTGATTTCCCATTGATATAGACATCCAAATGTGATACTATATAGTACACATGTTAATTAAAGAGTAATGATGGACATTTAGCCATTCAAAACTCATTTACAAGACAATTTTTTTCAAAAACGTGCTTTAAGACTCCTTAAAGCACTTTTTGTGTTTTAACTTGTTTTCAAGCTTGGTTTTCTTTGGTAATTGATTTAATATGTTCATTAACATATTTATAAGGTATAGGTATGACCATTAGGTCTTATAGAAATTTATCCCATGCTTAGAGCACATTTTGCTCTTATTGACTTTAAGGTATATTCTTGTGTTTTATTTGGTTTAACTGTCTACCAAAGTTTCCTAAGGACTTAATTAGCCTTATTAAATCATAATTGAATATTATTAAGTCTTGGTAGGTTCTTTGGGTCCTAGCTTAGAGCATGTTTTTGCTCAAACTGTATCTTAGTGCTTTATTGCATTTTACTATGGTTTAAATTGTTCACTGATGTTTCTAAGGCACTTTTTAGCCTTTACATACCATAGATTAAATGTTTAACAACATATCAAGGTTTGAGGTATTTCATTGTTTTGAGCTCAAATTTTATGGGTGTGTAGCCTGAAAGATTATAAACACGTTAGTAATTGAAAGAACTCAATTTGAAATCGAAACTTAGCAAACAAGTAACAAGGCAGTAGCTAAAACAATTAGCGATACAGAAGCGAAAAAGAGTTAGCTTGAGCCCAAATTTTGAGGCAAGACTGATAATATCGTGGGGAGTTAGGAAAGTGAAATTTCTACGTGTTTTACCTTTGGATTCACGATGATTCTTCACACCGGGATTCGTCGAGTGCTCCGTTGATGGCAGACCCGAAAGGTTTTCGAACCAAGCTTCTGGTTTTTGGTTGTTCTTGCTGTTCTTCACGTTTTGGTGGTGTTTATGTGGGGTTTTGATGATTATTGGTGCTGGGGATTCGAAAACGAGTTTAGATGGTGGTTTCAGGGGATTTTCGGTATGATTCGGGTGACCGGGTGTTGAAAAATGTGAGAGAGAGAGAGGATGTGCTTTCTGTCTTCCTAGGGTTCTTGAGCATATGAGATTCTGATTTTATCAAAAGATTTATCCCTTATATAGACTTTCTTAAAGATAAAGAAAATCTAGTAAAAGTAAGATTTTTTGATATTTTAATTAAGTGACTTCCCAAAGGAATTTTGCTAAGAAATTTTAACCACGTGTCAAGGGTGACAATTATGATTTTTCTGAAGTGAAATCGAATTTTTTGAATATTGGAATATTTTTAAATTGAATTTCTCGTCAGATTCGATCAGAAATTGCTAGAAAATTATTGGAAATTCAAAAAATCAAAATTCTAACGCCATTATGCTTAGAATGTCATCCCCTATCATGGGTTAAAATATCAAAGCATTTCAAGCTGATTTGGGCATCTTTTGGAGGAGAGAGAAAGCCTATAGGAGGTCTCGGGAGCCTTAAAAATTACGAAAACGCCCCTGACAATGACGAAACTGCTCCTCATGCCCTGGAATGCGCCGATCGAGCCAGAATCTCTCATTACTTGATTAAAATGCCCCTCACAACACCAAAACCTCGTAGACCTTAACCAAGGGGGGTCAAAATTTGGGTATAACAGATTGCCCCCCGTCAACTAGACTTTGTAATGAATGTGAAAAGTCTGGTTGATGCTTGAGTGATGCCCCAAAATTTTGGACTCCACAGAATCCTCCATGCTGTGTGAAACCACATTGACCACGTCCAACTATTCGGAGGCACTGACTACCTAAGCAACAAAACATTGTCGAGCTATTCTAAGGCACTGACCTATAAGTGGAAATATGTCAAGCTATTCTAAGACGTTGACTACCTAGGTGACGAAAATGAAATAATGTCAAGCAATTCTTAGGCGTTGACTACCTGTAATGTGAAAACTGGATGGTATGCAAATGCAAGAATGCTGAAATGCTAATAATGCTAATGATGCAGATGCCGATGATAACGCTGATGATGCTGATGATGCTGATGATACTCGGATGCTTCTGGGGACCGAAACCCGTGCCAATACTCCTGGCTGGACCCAATGTGGACTTATTGCCATCGCCCCCCAAGCCGGTGTGCAGGGATAACTCCTGGTAAAAACCCTGGGGACTTATTGCCTTTGCCCACCATTCGTTGATCCCAAAAATAAGTTGACATCACAAAAGGAGGATTTATTGCCATCACCTCGCCAACTTTCTGTCGCCAGGTCTTGTGACGCGCCTGGATAATGCAACTAGGTCTTATGACGAGCCTATATGAATGAGATGAATGCAATGTGTTTGATGAGAGTGGGTAAGTTAAAGGGACTTACTACGAGCCTAAAGGAATGCAACTAGGTCTTATGACGAGCCTAAAGGAATGCAACTAGGTCTTATGACGAGCGTAAAGGATGGTTCTGGGTCTTATGACGAGCCTAAAGGTGGGATCTAGGTCTTATGACGAGCCTAAAGGTGGGATCTAGGTCTTCTGACGAGCCTAAAGGTGAGATCTAGGTCTTATAACGAGCCTAAAGGTTGGATCTAGGTCTTATAACGAGCCTAAAGGTAGGATCTAGGTCTTATAACGAGCCTAATGGTAGGATCTAGGTCTTATAACGAGCCTAAAGGATGGTTCTAGGTCTTATGACGAGCCTAAAGGTTGGATCTAGGGTTTATGACGAGCCTAAAGGTAGGATCTAGGTCTTATGACGAGCCTAAAGGTTGGATCTAGGTCTTATGACGTGCCTAAAGGTAGGATCTAGGTCTTATGACGAGCCAAAAGGTAGGATCTAGGTCTGATGACGAGCCTAAGGATGGGATCTAAGTGAAAGTGAGTCAAGTGTATGATGGGTCCAAAAGAATGTAGAAGGATTAGGGCTCAAGACGGGCCTGTGGAAATATGATGCGGAGGTAGGGCTTAGGACGGGCCTGAGGAAATTTGATGTGGAGGTAGGGCTTAGGACGGGCTTGTGTGATATGAGGAGGGTTAGATCCTTTGGGTTTCGGGTTTTTGGGCCTCAATCGGTTTCGTTATTGCAATTGTTGGGACCAACAATTGGCCCCAGTATTTTTCCTTAAGGCAACCTGAGTTTTTTAGGATTTTTGATTAATTGCGCAAAAACAAGTCTCACTCTCACAAGGTCAAGGTTTATCTTGAGGTGGTGCTTTCTATCCTACACTCAAAGTGTTTAATGCTTGCACTCGTGCTCTACTTCTGGTCAAAACATCTCAACCGTTGAATTTGATATTTGTTAGATTTACGCATTCAACCAATTACTTTCACGTGATTGGATACACAACTACTAAGTCGGAAGTCTTTTGAGCTTATAACATGGCTATGGGGTGTAATGAAAGACAACAGGACAATGGAGGAATGTTTAGGATATGTGGAGCTATAAGGGTGACCAAAGCTGCAACTTGCACCGTCTCTCGGACTTGTCTTCTTTGCCTTGAAGTCGTTTGGCTACTTCGTTATGATTTCGCTTGTAAACTTGGGACTTGGAACTTTTGGATTGTTCCTTGCACCTTCTCTCTTTTTTCCGATTTTGGATTTCTTCGAGGCTTTTCAGGTTTGCCTTTCTTTGAATCTCCTTTCCTTCGGGATTCTTATGTTTCCCGGCTTTGAACTCTGAGAGCTGTTTTTTGTTAGCTCATTTGGATCCTGTGTCACTTTGGGACCATTTGCGGATCGTTTCGTCATGCTGGTAGCAGTTTTGCTTCTTTGGAATTGTGAAGTTGCTGTTCGGAAGTCGGGCTCCTTGCTTCCTTTGGTCACCGGGTCGGTTTTCATCATTGGCTGGCTTGTTTGTGGAGCTTGTAGTGTTGTAAAAGGGGTCATATATGAAAAGCTCAGCGGGGATGCCTAGAGTGTAATGTCAGGGTTCACAAGCTTTTTGGCTGTGTGGTGTACCTAGGTGCTTCGTCATCCCTAATAGTTGTGTATCCGTTATTTGTTACTTTTCACAGGTTTAAGCGTAAATTTACAAATTGTCTCCTTCGGTCGGAGTCATGCCGTTTACCTTACCTTTGAACGTGATCTCTCTGGAGTCGTGTAAAAATGACCTGCATGTTCGCTCTTGGTTTTACCGCTCAAGGCACTCTCGCGAAGTGTACACTCGGAGACTTGTTTGCACATTTAAACAATAAACATTATCGTTCCTTAACTCAGATTGCCACCAGTATTGTTTTGGGGTCTCTTGACAAGCCTTTTGAATACCCAGGTTATTTGTTGGAGGTGGCTGTATGTGTGGTGGTACATGGCGATGAAGTCTTACTGTTTTGGTGGAGTGATGTAGTGTTGAAAGTAAAACATGGCAGTGGGATGCTTTCAGTGTATGATGAAATTTTATATTGAGAGGTGATGAGTGGTGGAAGCCAACAAGGTGGTGAGATATTCCTTACACAAGAACGAGTTTCATGTGGAAAGGGGAGTGTGGTGAGACACATGGGATGTATGTGATGAAGGTAGTGGATGTGGGTGAAATGACGTGATGACTTATTTATTTTTTGGTGTTCTGGTGCACAAAAATAAAGAAAATGGAACTATGCTCTAATTCATGAATGGAAAGACAACATCAAAAATTGTAATCTTAAGAAAACTACCTAAAATGATAAAGGAAGCTAGCTACCATAAAAGTTGGAAGAACGACTGGGAAAAGAAAACTACCAAATCGAGAAAACTTCTAAAATAGTGATGTCGGGCTGTCTGATGCCAACATACTGAAGACTCGAGCCCTGGGCCTTCGGGACGCCATTGAGATGACCGTGATTGTCTTCCTTCTGAACTTTGAATAGGCCTCGTAAAATGTTTGAACTAGGAATGCCTATGAGTTATGTTGGAGGAACCCGGGTCTGAATCTTTTCCAAGCTATGAGTGAAGTGCATGAGCTAGAGTGACTCCTAGGATAGAACAGATTTGCGGGCCTGAATACCCTTAGTCTAGAAATGAAGCAAACGGGCTAAAGGAGGCCACACAAACCGTGAATGGGCCACTGGGCCGAGAGGGAAAGCCTTGAAGTCTGAGATTCGTTTGATGTTCTTGTCGGGCCTTGATGCTAGAAACTAGAATGAATGAGTTATGCAACCTATCTTGGATTCAAATGTTTCGTGCTATAGGCCAAACTTCTGGATTGAGAGCAAAGCTTATGGGCCAAAACTATGAATTGGTCTATGGGCCCCAAATAGAATGAGTCATGAGTGTGGTATTTGGGCCAGAATGATTGCTGAACAAAACCCTAGGTTGGAATTTGGACTGAAACCAGAATGAGTAGTATTGATTGAACCGGAAAGATGATGCCTAGATCTAGGATTTTGGGCTAAAGTCTAAATGAAGAGTTTCCCTATACAAGCCTTGGGTCGGAAGAATTTCAGTGGAAGGCTTGGTTGGTTTACATGTCTCATGGATTACTTGTAGGTGGACTTTTATGGGCCTAGAACTAAATGGATAAACCAAATTGGGCTGAAAGAGAAACCACCTAAGTCTAAAATTTTGGGCCGAAGCCCACATAACACACATGTTAAACCAAACAGAGCCATTGGGCTGCAAACAAATAGAACTGACAATTCGGGTTGGGCTAGGTTAATGTAGGAGAAATTCCTATTAGTTTCTAGGCTGGGTAGTGGGCCAATCACACAAGCAAACAAGGCCCACACAGATTCAACATGTCCTCACTAGATGTTTAAATCAAACCAGGTATGGATAGATCCGGAGAGGTGCTTGGGGCATGGGCCCAGGTCACCACAAAGGAATAGGGCTTGCACGCTATTCTCTTTGGGCTTCCCCACTCTTTTCACATCACCTGAAGGTGTGCGTCGACGGTCGGGTCTTTGACTGACAAAACAATGGGCTAGGTAAGGGCACTGCTAGGAAAACACTTGGGGCTAAGGCCCAGGTATTAAGGGGATGTGGTTAGACGACATCCTCCTCTTTTCCCCCGGTTATTCACATCACCTAAAAGGTGTGAGTCCCTAACAGGGGACCCTCAAACGGGTCCCGGGGTGAAATTGGTTTATGTGGACCCTCGCTTTCATATGATGCAAAGGTACAGAAATTTAAATTGCGCACAAAAGTAAATAAACAATGTAATAAAAGCCATAAATAAACATTTTTCAAGTTAAGCCCTCTTCAATAAAATTAAATGAGTTAAAATTAAGAAGTTTGTCCCCAGCAGAGTCGCTAGTCTGTGAGCCTCGATTTTAAACCCTATCCTATGTTGATTAAAGCTGATTAGGATCTAATCGGGTTTTAGGTCCACTTATAACCTAAGATTAACAACTATCTCATAAAACAATATTTATTAAAACCTAAGCTAGCTCACTGGAACCTATTATGAGTCGCCACCTAATTTTAACCTAGAGTAAATTAGGAAAGGTAGAGTTCGGGTTCAGGGGCTTAGTATTCGACTTATTTAGGGTTCAAATTACTTTCATTACCCTTCCTAGGTCGTTTTTCCTCTACTTGGTTTATTTACGGCTTTCTACAAAGTTGTTTTTAACCTAGGCGCGCGCTTCTGTTTTTTTTTTTAACGTTTTTTGACAGAAGATTAAAGTGAAATTAAAAGCTACCTAAACTAGGGTTTCGGAGGCAGAATTAGGTCAAATTTTTATTACGTTCGTAGCCACGGACCTAATGTCCGAGACCACGGACCCCAATTGAATTAAATGATTTCGAAAACAGAACAAAAATAAAAACGCAAACTTGAAAAGTCCGGGGCCACAGACAGGGTGTCCGTGGGCCCGGACATGTATAGATAGAAACCCTAAAATTTGAAAAATATAAAATCCCGCCACCGTCTGTGGGTGTCCGTGGTCACGGACAACCCGTCCGTGGTCCCGGACAATGACTCCGAGGTCACGGACAACCCACGGACAATGAGTTTTTGAAGGTTCCCGAAGGTGTTTTGAGCTCAAATTTTATGGGTGTGCAGCCCGAAAGATTATAAACACGTTAGTAATTGAAAGAACTCAATTTGAAATCGAAATTAATACGAAACTTAGCAAACCAGTAACAAGGTAGTAGCTAAAACAATTAGCGATACAGAAGAGAAAAAGAGTTAGTTTGATCCCTAATTTTGAGGAAAAACTGATAATATCGTGGGGAGTTAGGAAAGTGAAATTTCTACGTGTTTTACCTTCGGATTCACGATTATTCTTCACACCGGGATTCGTCGAGTGCTCCGTTGATGGTAGACCCGAAAGGTTTTTGAACCAAGCTTCTGGTTTTTGGTTGTTCTTGCTGTTCTTCACGTTTTGGTGGTGTTTATGTGGGGTTTTGATGATTATTGGTGCTTTAGGGATTGGAAAACAAGTTTAGATGGTGGTTTCGGGGGATTTTCGGTATGATTCGGGTCGCCGGGTGTTGAAGAACGTGAGAGAGAGAGAGAGGAGGCTGTGCTTTCTATCTTCCTAGGGTTCTTGAGCGTATGAGATTCTGATTTTATCAAAAGATTTATCCTTTTATATAGACTTTCTTAAAGATAAAGAAAATCTAGTAAAAGTAAGATTTTTTGATATTTTAATTAAGTGACTTCCCAAAGGAAATTTGCTGTGAAATTTTAACCACGTGTCAAGGATGACAATTATGATTTTTCTGAAGTGAAATCGAATTTTTTGAATGTTGGAATATTTTTAAATTGAATTTCTCGTCAGATTCGATCAGAAATTGCTAGAAAATTATTGGAAATTCAAAAAATCAAAATTCCAACGCCATTATGCTTAGAATGTCATCCCCTATCATGGGCTAAAATATCAAAGCATTTCAAGCTGATTTAGGCATCTTTTAGAGGAGAGAGAAAGCCTATAGGAGGTCTCGGGAGCCTTAAAAATTACGTAAATGCCCCTGACAATGACGAAACTGCTCCTCATGCCTTGGAATGCGCCGATCGAGCCAGAATCTCTCATTACTTGATTAAAATGCCCCTCACAACACCAAAACCTCGTAGACCCTAACCAGGGGGTCAAAATTTTGGGTATAACACATGTGCAAACAGAGACAGAATCAGTGAGACATATGGGTATACCTGCTGACGATTGCGGTAGGGGCAAGGAGATGCGACCGTCTAGGTAGACGTAGCCAATCCGATTACTGATCGAAGTGCTTCAAATCATGCTATGGACAGGGGTTTAGTGAAGATATCTACAAGTTGATCTTTTGTGGGCACAAAGTCAAGTTGAATAAGCTTTTTCTCGACACAGTCCTTGAGGAAATGAAAACGGATTTCAATGTGTTTGGTTCTTGAGTGTTGGACTGGGTTTTCAGATATTTTGATCGTGCTTTTGTTGTCACAAAAGATTGGGATCTGTTCTTGGGTAACATGATAATCTTGGAGTTGTTGTTTCATCCAAAGAAGTTGGGAGCAACAGGCTGCAGCAAAGACATACTATGCCTCCGCTGTAGAGAGTGCGACAGAGTTTTGTTTTTTGGAGGACCATGAAACGAGACAAAGACCCAAAAACTGTGCATTACCTGAAGTACTCTTTCGATCTTGGAGGGAACCAGCCCAATCAGAGTCACTGTAGCCAGATAAAGTAAAAGTAGGAGATCGAGGATACCATAGATAGAGGGTACTTGTACCTTTGAGGTATCGAAAGATACGTTTGACTGCTTTGAGGTGAGACTGCTTTGGTGCTGCCTAGAAGCGGGCGTAAAGACAGACTGCGTGGAGAATATCAGGGCGACTAGCAGTCAGATACAAGAGGGACCCTATCATTCCTCTATACTCTGTGGCATTGACACCGACTCCATCGTCATCTAGATGAAGTTTGGCTGATGTACAGCTTGGCATTGACATGCTCTTGACGTTTGTGAGATTGTACTTGTCAAGGAGTTCCTTGATGTACTTTTGTTGATGGATTTTAATCCCTTCTTTTTCCTGTTGAACTTGTAGTCCTAAGAAGAACTTTAGCTCACCTAACTCATTCAGGGACAATTCTTGCTTCATAAGGTTAGCAAAATGGTCACAAAGGGTGTTACTCGTAGAACCATAAATAATATCATCAACATAAATCTGTACTAAAAGTAATTCATGTGATGAATGAAGAATGAATAGTGTTTTATCTACATTACCCCTAGAGAATACATTTTGTAAGAGATATGTAGAGAGTCTTTCATACCAAGCTCGTGGAGCCTGTTTCAGTCCGTAAAGGGCCTTACACAGCTTGTAGACGTAGTCGGGATGGACGGAGTCTGTGAATCCTGGAGGTTGCTCGACATAGACTTCTCTATCAATATAGCATGGAGAAATGCCGTCTTGACGTACATTTGATATAATGTGAAACCTTTGAACGCAGCAAACATAATTAACATGCGAATTGCTTGAAGACGAGCTACAGGTGCGAAGATTCATCATAATCAATCCCTTCCTCTTGATTGTAGCCCTGAACAACCAACCAAGCTTTATTCCTAAAAACTTGTCCTGCATCATCAAGTTTGTTACGAAAGACCCAACGAGTACCAATGGTTTATTGATGTGTGAGTCGAGGAACTAACTCCCAGACAACATGTCTTTGGAGGGAATTAAGTTCCTCCTACATAGCTGTGACCCAATCACTATCAAGAAGTGCCTCTTTGACATTTCGCGGTTCGGTGCTTCAAAGAAAGGCACCAAAGGCACATAGGTTTTGCATAGCTTGAAAGCGTGTTTGAACACCTAAGTTTGGGATGGATATTATGTTTTCAGGAGGGTGAGCTGATTTTTGTTGGAACTGTCGATGTAAAGCAGGAGGGGGTGTGTCTTTGTCATAGGAATCAAAGTTCAAGTTTTGAGGCAAGGGTGTTTCAGAGTTATTGTCAGAGTCAGTGGAGTCGGATGTATTGCTTTTCTTTCCTGGAGAGTCATCAGGTGTGATGGATTGGGAATTTTGGAGTCTACCTATGGGGATAGTGATGAGGTGTGGGTCAGTGAGGAAATCGTCTGGAGTAAAGTCAAGTTGATCAGAAGATGAGCCAACGTTGTGAGACTCATCGAACCTGACATGGGGACTCTCTTCTAATCATTGAGTTCTCAGATTAATAACATGATAAGCTTTGCTTTTAGAAGAGTAGCCAAGAAATATACCTTCATCACTTTTGGGAGAGAACTTTCCCAAGTTGTCCTTACCGTTATTATGGTATAGCACGTACACGCAAAGCGCCTGAGATGATTGAGATTAGGTTTGCGTTGACGAAGGAGTTCGTAGGGTGTCTTGTGATGAAATGGGTGGATCAAGGTGTGATTTAGCACATAGCATGCTGTATTAATAGCTTCTGCCCAGTATGATGGGGTTTGTTGACTATCAATAAGCTTGGTACGTGCCATTTCAACCAAGGTTCTATTCTTTCGTTCAACGACTCCGTTCTGTTCTGGAGTGCATACGGATGAGACTTGGTGATCAACTCCATTATCCCTGCATAACTCATCAAATGACTTGTTGCAAATTCAGTGCACTGGTCTGTTCTCAGGGTTTTAACGTAAATGAGAATTTGTTGACAAGCACTTTATGGAGTTTGGCAAACTCCGTAAAGGTTTCATCCTTAGTAGACAAAACGATGACCCAAGTCCACCTAGAATAGTCATCGACTATGACTAGAATATACCTCTTACCACTTCTACTTTGAGTACGGATGGGGCCAACAAGATCCATGTGGAGTAATTCCAACGGAGAGCTAGTAGAGAGAGTTAACTTACTTTTGAAGGATGACCGAGTGTGTTTACCTTTTATGTATGCTTCATAGATGGAGTCTGTGTCAACAACCTGTGATTTGCATGACCATGTCTGGAGGGCCACAACAATGAATTTTTGGAATGCACATTTAGATAGACTTGATCATCTGGATTAATGGAGTTTAAGCACATTTTGTAGAGATTTCCTTCTCTGTGTTCCATTGCTTTTAAGGAACCTGTACGCTTATTAAAAACCTTACAATCCGAAGAGGAGAAAAGTACCAAATTGAATATATCACAAATTTGAGAAATACTTAACAAACTATGTTGAAGTCCAGTGACCAGATGGACTCCTTCAGTTTTAAATCTAGAGGGGTTACCTATAGAGCCAACTCCCATGATTTCACCCTGGTTGTTGTTTCTAAAGGTAACCTTACCTCCTTGGTAGGATGAAAGCGAATTGAATTGATTTGGGTCTCCAGTCATGTGACGAGAGCATCCACTATCCAAGTACCAGCTGTCTTCATTCGCCTTCACCTACAAAATAAAAGATCATTTGGTAGACTTGGGAACCCAGATGTACTTGGGTTCCCTTTTCGAGCAAGACCTTTTTAACTCTTTTCTAGCTTCAAGAATCAATCTAACTCATTTGAGATTGAATGAAAGATCTTTATTCAGTTTATCACAAGCACTGTCCCTATGTCCAAGACTCCCGCAATAGCCACAAATCTTAGTTGGAGGAAGATTGACATATTTCTGCTGTCCTTTCCACCAAGAGTCAAAATTCTCCTTTTCTTGATATCTTTTGGCTTTGTTATTGGATTTGGACATATTTTTTGGAATATCGAACTTACCCTTTTGCCACTTGGGCTTAGATTGAGTGGATCCAACTCCAGATCGTAGATTTGCAATCTCTTGAGAGAGTTGTTCTACTTTTGAATGAAGATCATCACGATCTTGACTGGCTTCCTTGATTTTGGAGTTAGCCCACTCAGGTAGTTCGGAGGAAGTAACTTGTTTGATGAATTTGACTGGCTTGAGAGAAAGTGCATGTTCCTTTTCTTTCGTTTTTGAGTGAGGTTTTTGATAGTAGAGTTTAAAGACATGATTTTGGATTCAGAGGCATTTAGAACATTCTAAAGAGAGCAGCATTTATCGGTGAAGATGGTGAGATCTTGTTTGAGGGAGTCAATCAGAGTGAGAGACTCTTTTTGCTCACTTTAGCTGGATTGACTTAGACTTATGGTGTCGTTAAGTTCCTTTTGAAGGGAATCAACATGACGTCGTGAGTCTTGTAGATCTAGTCTAAGAGAGAAAGAGATAGTCTTGTGTTCCTCAGCTTCGTCTCTTAAAGCATACATGAGACCCTTTGAGATTTCTAGTTCCTTAGCTACCTCAAATAGTTTGCTGGTGAGACTTGCTTTGAGAGAGTTAGTCTCAGAGACAATTTTAGCAATTAAAGTCATAAAACCCATAGGAGATATACGATAAAGATCTGTTTCAAGATGGGAACGAGTTACCTCATTGTTGGAGATCATGGACTCAGTCGTATCATGTGCCATGAGACATACTAGGCCACTGGACTCTGTGTCTTGATCGTCGGAGTCTAAATCACCCCAACCGACAGCTGCCATCAGCGACCTCCCTTGAGATTTTCCATATTGGTTTTGAGTAGCAGACAGTCCTTCTTGAAATGACCGGGTTTATTGCAGTTGAAGCAGGTGACGGAGTTGAAGACTTGTTTGGAGGTATTTGAGAACGACCGACTCTGTCGATTTGGTTGATTGCGCATGAATTTTTGGAAGTTCATTACTATGAAGACAAAGTATTCCATAGTCTCAGCCTCACTTTCTTCAACAATAATATCCACTAACTCGGCCTTAGCTTGTCTGATTTGAGTATCAGCAACATAGGCTGCTTCTTGGGTATACTAATTTGAGTTAACCTGCAAGGCTTGGTCATTCAAGGTAGTAATTTTACTAGAAGAAGAAGAGGATGTATTACCACACTTCTTTCGAATGTTCTTCTTGTATTTATCTACAGATTGTAGATAGGAACCTAGGTCTTGACAGCACCATATGGATAAATCCTTGCATGTCTTGGTGGAGATTACCGTCTCTGCCCATTCCTCTGAGACTGTCAAGCAGCGTGTGCAAGACACCTTTCTGTCCGGTAAAATGTCCACTTCTTGTATAGTAGTGGTTAGTAAATAAAAGCGATCAAGCACTTCTTCCAGAGACTCACCGGGTTTTTGCAAAAAGTTCTCATATTCCATTTGAAGTTCTTGAGCTTTGCATTTCTTGAGTTCAGTGACTCCTCGTGGGTAGCTTGAAGGAGAGTCCATATCTCGTTTGCAGACTTGCAGTGATTGACTCTTCTTTGTTCTGGAATGGACAGGCAGGTGTAGATTGCGCGGGATGCTTGTCGATTTAGCTCATACCTTTTACGATCTGCAACAGTCCATGTGGATGGATCTGGATTAACTGCGAGATCTCCTCCAGTGACTATCTCCCAAAGTTCAGAGTTGACTGACTCAATGTGTTGTTCGATCTCGTTTTTCCAATGAACGTAGTTAGTGGAGGTGAGTCTGGGGTGTTTAAAGTGCATTTTGTTGTTTTGATTGGCCAAGAGGTCTGCCATTGCTTCATTGATTGACTGTCAGCCTAAGCAAGGCTCTGATACCACGTGTAGGATCGAATGGCTAACTCAATCCAACTCAAGGTGTGAGTCTGTGAGTTGGTTTGACTCAATTAACCTTTGTATGTAAAACACTTAAAGCGTAGAAACGCTCTATCAAGCTGAATGAACTGAGTGCGCGGAAGACTTAAAGGAATTAGATGAATTAACACTGTGAAAGATAGAAAGACTCTGTGGAGCTCAGCAAGATACACAAATAGGCTATTTTATTCTCTGGTCAAAATAAAATAACTTACACATGCCCACTAAGTAAAAGAGATATACTTAGCGGTTTTTCACTCACTCACCCAATACACTTTTTGATCAGCTCAATGGTAAGTGTTGCAAAACTAGGATCTTCCTAGGCAGAGTCTATCTAGATGCACTAACTGATTTGGTACGTATTCTTTCTCTGACATACAATGATAATTTCTCTCTCTCTAATCTCTGGATTATAATGAAAGCGCAAAAAGAAACCTGCCATTACAATGCTTATTTATACTGGCATTAGAAACAACAGGTCGAGGGAGTTAGTTCCGAAATTGTCGGAACTAACTTAGGGGGCAACATCCTCTAGTGGTCTTCTTACTTGGGCCGAGAACTTCGGATACGACTAGGGTGGTTGCATGACCGTTGGAGCATTGAAGCTGTAACACCCCCAAATTTTTGAGTTCCTTTTATTTCTTTTTTTTAGGACAGCGGAAGACTAACTTAATCTGGGTGTTACCGCCACGCCCAAAAGGGCGCTAAGGCTATAAGTTAACAAATTCCAATTTAGAAAAATCTTAATCCAATTAAAATTTATCCTTAGAAGAAATTTATCAAGACCCATTTATTACATTAATCACCACTGTTCCCGACATAAAAGTAACCTAAGATAATTAAACTAAAAGCCTTAACATCCACCAAAGTTACAAATTCAATTACAAGCCAAACTTTAAGACTAGTTTTATTCTGGTCTTAACTCTATGCAATTTGACATCCTAGTGTTAGGTAATCACTCCCCATGCCCGCACACTCAATCCTGATCGTTACCTGCTTAACAACACATTTTAAACAACACACGAAAAACAATAGTCAGCAAAGCTGTGTAACACTAGCATCATATACAAACTATTAATGTGGGGATATTATGTCCTTATAGCATATGATATCCATCCAATTTCTCATAACCAATTAAGATATCATCAAAATATTCAGTATTGACAACCAAACCACATGCTCGCTTTTTATCAACCAAATTTTAACCATTAATCCATAATAATTTAACCTCGCTCCAGTTATTCACTGGAGCTTGCTGTCGGGCACTCCGCGAAACACCGACACTAAACCATTCATAATCATCAAGCCATAGTAATTTAACCTCACTGCAGTTTTAACACTGGAGCTTGCTGTCGGGCTCTCTGCGAGACACCGACGCCACCACCTCACTCTAGCATCCTTATGTGTGCACACCCCCCAGATAGCTCGAAAACTATAAGGAGTAGATTACTAGAGCTTAAGATCCTGGCCCTCCGGGGGTAACCGGTAAAACCAAACCATATTATTCCATAATAACCAAATATTAACCATAAATCAAGCCATAGTAATTTAACCTGACTCCAGTTTAACACTGAAGCTTGCTCTCGGGCTCTCAGCGAGACACCAACGCTACCACCTCACTCTAGCATCCTTAAGTGTGCACACCCCCCAGATAGCTCGAAAACTAAAAGGAGTAGATTACTAGAGCTTAAAACCGGGCCTGCGCGGGTAACTGGAAAAGGCCAAACCATGTCATGTCATAATAACCAAATAAATACCATAAACTTTGCCAACTGGTCTCAAACTTAACTATTCCATAAAATTTGTCATCACACATTTCCATAGAAAAATATTACATTACCGCTTAAGACCAGGCCCTCCGTGGGTAACCGGAAAATACCAAACCATGTCATTTCGTAATAACCATAAGTTTGCCAACAGATCTCAAACTTAACCTTTCCATAATTTTTTTCATCACACATTTCCATAGAAAAATACTTTACCTTTACCATGTCAATCCATTACTTTTGAATCACAAAAATCAAAGTTTTAACATATCAGTGTCAAAATATCAAAGCGATAAGACACATAATTAAACACATTTACCGAAAGCATAGTTGTCCCCAAGAACAACTAGATGTCTAGGTTACCTTTCAAAGTTAAAACTCACAAACTGTTTCTATGGTTCACTAGGTTAACCGCATACTTCACAGAAACAATGGCACCTTGGAAGGTTTCCTCAAAAATTATGCACTCAAAAGGAAGGAGTTGATGGCGACGCCTACTAGAAGAATTCCAAAACCAGCTCAGATTATCAATTACTAGGTGTAACACCCCAACTCAATCCAAATGTGGTCTCGCAACTTAACAGTATATATATAAACATGTCACAGCGGAATTCTTTACAATCCAGGACCTTGCCACGGTCTGACTACAGAATATACCGAACATTAGTCCAACAACCTTAACCATTTACATATCCTTCTTACAATCCTCTCACAACCTATACATCTTACTAACTCAATTGCCATACGAGTGTACATGCACAACTCGTAGGTCACACTTAATCCTTAACACTTGTATCCTCTTCTTACTCTTGCGACGGCCGCTTCCTGATGTACCTGTGTAGTAAAAACAGCCCCCAAAGGGGGTCAGCACGAATGCTGGTACGATCCCCTCATGGCCCCCAAGCTAACGTGGCTACGACGACTAATTGTCGATAGCATGGAGGTTGATTATAAGCACAACATAATAGTAAATGCTGTAAACAACGATCCAAATATGAACAATCAAAGTTCACACACAATGAACGACTTAAATGCGTTCCCTTAATTAGAGAGTTAGTTATTTAACTCCTTAAGTAATGTTCCCTCTTAATCTTAGTCCATCCTTATCTCACCTCAATCTTAGTCTTATCTTAATCTTAGAAACAACCATCCTTTAATAAGGAGTGGATGTCGCTTATCTTAATCTTAATTGTACCAACCATCCTTTAAAGAGGAGTGGTTGCATCTCATCTTAACCTTACCTTAATCTTAAACTTAACAATACAAACCATCCTTTAATAAGGAATGGTTGCAACTTATCTTAACCTTACCTTAGCCTTAATCTTAACTTAATCTCAATATACAAACCGTTCCTGGAAGGGAATGGTTGTAGCTTAATTCGAACCTGGGATTTAGGTGATCCCACCGCACCATCTTAATGCCACCTACTCTGAATGGGAGTCCAGCGCAGCTGAGCCAGCAACCGGCCCTAGGCTACAAGTCTGAAGACAAGTCCTTAATCGGAGGTCGAATCTGCTATAGATAACGACCCCCTTTCCTTAGCATGCATGACCGGAGATCGGTCCCGGGTTTCCTCACTCAAGTTCCAGTTAGTAGTAATCTCAAGACCCTGTTTGTTGGTTAACCTCTTTTGGTTCATATCGTCCCTTATTAGGGGCGTTCCTCAGTCTCACTCAATTCCTTACTAAACATTGGTTAGTAAGTTCTCACGGTATGTTGTGTTAGTTTTCATACATCACACAACAATACAATAGATATAATATATTACGGTTGCATGCTTTACCTTGTTTAGTGAGCACACAAAAACAAATAGCACACAAGCCGAGGGACACCTCGTTAGCAAGCAGGTCACAAGAGAACTGTACCGTTCACTGTTGGTTGTTCGGTTGCTTACTCTCTTCCGGAGTCCAAATTCCCAAGTCCTAAAACATTCATTCAGTTTTAGGTTGTTAATCACTTAACTTAATTCAACTTACTTAAATTACTTACCTTAATTAACTTACTTACCTTACTTAACTCTTAATGATCCCAACCTAACACTTCTTAAGTCTTACAACCTAATCTTACAAACTTAATCTAAGTGAATCGCTTCTCCTCATCACTTATACTTATTCATCCACTTAATTATCATTGTTACCCACCAAACATGTCTTAAACAACCTTATAACATCAATACCTAATTATCCTCATCATTTCCCATCCTTAAACAAGGTTTTTGGCCAAAACAGTGGCATGTCCGAACTTGTGTCCGGACTTCCCAAGTTCGGACGCAAGTCGAGACTCAAAACTGAAAACAGACGCATGTCCGAACATGTGTCCGGACTTCGGAAGTTCGGACATGGGTCGAGGAATATCCTAAGTAGAAGCAGGCACGTCCAAACTTGTGTCCGGACTTCCCAAGGTCGGACACAAGTCGAGACTCTGAAAATTTTCACGCAACAGGGCCTGTCCGAACGTCCATGTCCGGACGGATGTTCGGGCAAGGCAAAACACTCATTTTCTAAGCCTTCAAACACTTAACCAATATTCACCAAACTTCTCCTAAACCCTCATAATGTCATCTAACATCATTTAGGCACTTAAACTCACCTTATAACTTCCACCAAACTCTCCAAAACAACTTCCAAAGATCTTCTCAAACATTTCCTAAATTCTTACAAACATTCCTAACACTTGCCATATGCTTCCTTACATTTCCAACTTGTACATTTTGTCTAAAACTTCAACTAACCAAAGTGTTTCTTTTCTACCCATATAACTCCTCCTTAACATCATTGCTTGTTAAACCTTCCAAGGTTATCTTGCATGTCCATGCACAATTTCTCTTCTTTTCACTTGTTACTCATCACTCTTAAACTCTTAAGCTTGCTTATACATTTCTTTCCATAATCTTAATACCTTGACATTGTTCTTCATTTACCTTAACCATGCAACACCCTCCTTAGGCATTTCCACTTCTCTTATGCAACTTACTCACCATTCTCATGATCATACCCTCTTATACGTTTCTAGTCATTTTCCTTGACGACTTACAATATCCTCCTACCATTTTCACTTCCATCACCCAAGTCCACACATTACCATTCAACTAAACCTTACTAGTCCACCACTAACATCACCACCTCTTACACAAACTTCTCGAACTCTCATTGTTCTTCTCTTAGTTCATACCTAAATCACCTTAAAGCATTATACACCTTTCCTCCAGATTTGCACAAGTCTTATCATTCCTCATACCGTGTCTTTGGTGTGTTCAATGCACCCATCTAAACTCTAATTTCCTCATAGACCATTCTAGGTCATTCTAAACCTCAAGAACTCCTTAGTTAACTCATTTCCACTCAAATTCCTTTGTATGACTCCTAGTAAATCCTAGGTCATATTAGTTCTCCACCATCACCTAAACACTTATTTTCTACTCAAATTTTGCCATAGCTCCTCTAGTATATTATCATGCCCAAACACATTATTTTTCCTCATTCAACCATCTCACACACATCAAGTTCTTCTCATCATATCTCATCACCCAAACCAATTCATTCACAACAAACTCAATATATTGCAATAATTTTAAATTGCATAGCACTAAGGCTCTTAAATGACATGGCTCTTAGGCCCTTAAATGACTTAAACTTAAACACTGAATTTCCCACATATAAAAGCTTTCAACCTGCAAATACACCCATCAATCTCATAGTAGTTATAATGTTCTTAAAACTCATCTTAAACTTATATTACTAACTCATTTCCTTTGGCTCCTTGGTCACAAGTTCTCAAGCTTATTTAAGTTCTTTTTCTTAGGTTACATAACCCCTTACCTAATGTAAGCCCTAAGCTACATTGGTACCCATCTAAAACTCATTCCTTAATCTTAAACCACCATTAGGTAAGCATTTTACCTTGTTTTCTCAAGCTTATCTTAATCTCCTCCTTAGACCTTCTTCTTGCATAGATCTCGGCCACCACTTAAACTTCCTTTGCCAATGTTCTAACCAATATTCAATGACTCATATGAGTATTAAACAATACACTAACCTCAAGGAATAAAAACCTAGGTTAGAAATGTGTTCTAAGGCATAAAAGTGGATGATTACCTTTGAAGTCTCAAGGTAGACTTTGGCATTGAATGAAATAGGACCTCCACTAGCCCTTGGTGAATAAATCAAGCTAGAACAAGGCATAAAAACATAGCCCCATGAGAAGGAATTTTCGGCCATGTACAAGAAATGATGGAAACATGGTTTTTCTTACATTTTCTTTACCTTAAGAGAATGGAGAAGCTAATGAGCTCTAAAACTTGGTTTTCCTCCATCAATGGAGTTTCCTCTTGGCACCAAAATGTAGCTTTGAAGGATTTGAAAAGATAGAAGGATAGGTCTTGACCTAACTAAGAGAAATATGTGTTTAGTTTTTGATTTGGAGCAAAGATGAACACTTAGTGAGTGATTGAAGGTGGAGCACCCATGGATGGAGCTCTCTCGGTTTGGAGCAAAAGAAGAGAAGAAGAAATCGTGTGAAGAAGAGAAATGAAGAGAGAGAAGAAGAAAAGGTGGCTTATAAGAGATATTTGCTTTAATAAAGCAAATAGTACTCTTTTACTTATCTCTTCTTTTCTTCCTTATTTGACTACTTATGGTGACTCACCCTCCTTTAGAAAACCGGCCCCCTACCTTAAATAAGGCTAGTCATGGTCTTTGTTGACCAACTAATTATTATATTGATTAAAACTTAAACTAGTCACTATTTGGCACTATTCACTAATCAGTGCACATATTTCTGAAATTTTTGATTTCCCATTGATTTAGACCTCCTAATGTGATACTAATTAGTACACATGTTGATTAAAGAGTAATGATGGACATTTAGCCACTCAAAACTCAATTCTAAGACAATTTCTCAAAAATGAGCTTTAAGACTTCTTAAAGCACATTTGTTTTAACTTGTTTTCAAGCTTGGTTTTCTTTGCTAATTGATTTAAAATGACCATTAGGATATTACTAAGGTCTTATCATGATATTTGGGTACTCACCAAGTCTCTCCAAGCTTAGAGCACGTTTTTGCCCTGATTGCCTTTAAGGCACTTTCTTGTGTTTTCCTTGGTTTAAATTGTCTACCAATCTTCCTAAGGCATATTCTAGCCTTACTACATCATAATTGATTTTCTTAGCATACTTAGGTTGG
>CM041781.1:284764015-284799852 GCA_023374045.1 Limonium bicolor
TGTATATAATTCCCCACAGGATCATTTATCCGCTCAACTAACAGCTCTTACTAAAGTTGTGGAAAAGTTAGCTGTAAACCAGACGCAACAGCAAACCGCGAAGGCAGCTACTTCTTCGCCTTTCCTGAATCCTTGCTGTGAGAATTGTGGAGGAGCCCACGAAACGTTCAACTGTGAAGGTCCTAGCTTGCAGGTAACCCCGAAGAGCTAAAATCGATCAACAACAGACCAGGTAACCCCTATCCTAACAATTTCAATCAGAATAATTGGAGGAACAATCAACAACCTCCATGGAGGGGTAATGATCAGTCTATAGGTAATTTTGGGTTCAATCAAAATAGACCACCTTACTTTAGACAGCAGGAGCAATCCCAAAATTCTCAAGGAGGCAGTGGTAAAATTGAGAATATGCTGGCAGAAATCCTCAAACAAGGCCAAACTACAAACTCCAGGATTGCCGAAATAGAAGCTAAACTTTCTGAACAAGCCGCTAAAAACGCTGATCAAGCTTCTATCAACCTGAGCCTAGAGAGGCAAATGAGTCAAATTTCACAACAGCTGGCACAGCGACCGACGGGGTCACTTCCCAGTCAGCCTGACCCTAACCCAAGGGAGCATGCAAAAGCAGTAACTCTGAGAAGCGGCAAGGAACTAGTTTCTGATGTTCCAGAAGTTGAAGAAGATTTTAATAAGCCAGCTGAATCTCAACCTGAAGTGGAGGAAACAACAAATCCCAAGGAGAAGGAGTCTCCTGAATCTCTCACTATTAAACCTTCTCAACTCTCTTATAATCCTCCTATTCCATTCCCTAACAGACTAAAGAAAAAGAACATGGACGAGCAATATGGGAAATTTCTTAATATCTTTAAGAAATTAACTATTAACATCCCTTTTTCTGATGCTTTGTCTCAAATGCCTATGTATGCTAAATTTATGAAGGATATTTTGTCTAACAGGCGTTCTTTGCTAGAGTCTGACACGGTCAAGTTGACAGAAAGAGTATCTGCAGTTCTCCTGAAGAAGCTGCCACCCAAGTTAGGAGATCCAGGTCTTCCCATCATTCCATGCGCTATCGAGAAGGTGATTGTGGTAACGGTTTATGTGATTTAGGAGCAAGTATTAATTTGATGCCTTTATCTATTTTCAAGAAATTAGGTGTAGGTCAATGTGCTCCCACATCTGTTCAGTTACAACTAGCAGACCGTTCCATAATTTATCCTAAAGGAAAAGTTGAGGACTGGTAGTTTCTATTGATAAATTTTTTCCCTGCTGATTTTATCATCATTGATATGGAGGAAGATACAGATGTACCACTAATTTTGGGCAGACCGTTTATGAGAACTGCCCGCACTCTCATTGATGTGGAAGGAGGGAAGATTATTCTAAGATTTCATGATGAGCAGGTTGTTTTCGACATGACACGCAACATGAAGCGTCCTGCCGCTGTTCAATCCTGCTTTGCATAGATTTATTGACTCTTTAGTGCAGGAAACTATTTTAAGCAAGAAAAGAGGAAATCCTGGAAAGATGTCTTATGGCATCTTGCGAAGCTGATGATGAGGATCCAGATATGGCCCTCATGGCTGAGGAGTTAAACAAAAGGCGGCCACACTTCCACAAGTACCAGCAGCAATTTGAGAAAGTCGAGCGAAGTGCTGACCGGCCAAGACCATCTATTGAAAAACCTCCTACAGTGGAGATGAAACCTCTTCCCTCTCATTTGAAATATTCTTTTCTTAATGAACCATCGGAATTACCTGTTATAATCTCTTCTGACTTGACAGGAACTCAAGAGAAGCAACTACTGGAGGTGTTGCGCAATCACACATCAGCTATTGGTTGGTCGATAGCAGATATTAAGGAATCAGCCCTCAGTTGTGTTCTCACCGAATCTATATGGAAGATAACTACCGACCATTGGCTCAGCCTCAGCGACGTCTTAACCCAGTCCTAAAAGAGGTAGTTAAGAAAGAGGTAATCAAACTACTCGATGCAGGCATTATTTACCCTATTTCAGACAGTAAATGGGTAAGTCCAGTTCAGGTAGTACCAAAGAAAGGAGGAATAACTGTGGTTCCTAATGAAAAGGGTGAGCTGATTACCCAGCGTCCCACTACAGGATGGCGGGTTTGTATTGATTATAGAAAATTAAATGATGCCTCGTAAGGACCATTTTCCATTACCTTTCATTGATCAAATGTTGGAAAGACTAGCTGGACATGACTACTACTGCTTTCTGGATGGCTTTTCAGGTTATTTTCAATCCCTATAGCTCCTGAGGATCAGGATAAGACAACTTTTACCTGTCCGTATGGAACCTATAGTTATAAAAGAATGCCATTTGGATTATGTAATGCTCCTGCCACGTTTCAACGTTGTATGATGGCCATCTTTGCTGAATATATTGAGAAATGCATTGAGGTTTTTATGGACGATTTTTCTGTTTATGGTCTAACATTTGAATCCTGTCTAGAAAACCTTGATCTTGTGCTGTCCAGGTGTGAAGAAACCAATCTGGTGTTAAATTGGGAAAAATGCCACTTCATGGTTCGAGAAGGAATCGTCCTGGGCCACAAATTTCTTCAA
Organism: Limonium bicolor; assembly: GCA_023374045.1. Taxonomy (NCBI): domain Eukaryota; kingdom Viridiplantae; phylum Streptophyta; class Magnoliopsida; order Caryophyllales; family Plumbaginaceae; genus Limonium; species Limonium bicolor. The sequence continues at coordinate 284,766,602 of CM041781.1, forward strand.
AAGGTATTGAGGTAGACCGGGCTAAAGTCGAGGTAATTGAAAAGCTCCCACCACCATCTTCTGTTAGAGATATTCGTAGTTTTCTTGGACACGCAGGTTTTTATAGAAGATTCATCAAAGATTTTTCCAAAATCTCTAAACCTCTGTGTGATCTACTGGCGAAGGATGTTAAGTTCCATTTTTCTGAAGAATGTCTGACAGCTTTTAATTTATTAAAAGAAAAGCTAATTTCTGCACCTGTCGTTGTGTCTCCTGATTGGTCACTCCCTTTTGAGATAATGTGTGACGCTAGTGATTACGCTGTGGGAGCCGTGTTATGTCAGAAGGTTGATAAAATTCTTCGGGTAGTATATTATGCAAGTCGAACTTTAAATGATGCCCAGAAAAATTATGCGACCACAGAAAAAGAATTACTAGCTGTAGTTTTTGCTCTAGATAAGTTTCGATCTTATTTACTGGGTGGAAAATTATTGTGCATACTGACCACTCTGCTCTTAAGTATTTGTTTGCTAAGGCAGAGTCAAAACCCAGGTTAATTAGGTGGATTCTCCTATTGCAAGAATTTGATATTGAGATCAGGGACAAAAAGGGACACACAAATGTGGTAGCTGATCATCTGTCCAGAATGGAGGCATCTGATGATGGGACTCCCATCAACGAGTCCTTCCCCGATGAGTCAGCATTTGCAGCTGAAGATGTTGAGGATCCATGGTTTGCTGATATCGCTAACTACCTTGTTAGGAAGATTGTTCCAGCTGATATGACTTATCAGCAGAGAAAAGGTTCTTTTCCATTGTCAAACATTATTTTTGGGATGACCCTTATCTGTTTAAAGTCTGTGCAGATGGTATCATTAGGAGATGTGTCCAGAAGTCAGAGGTCAGAAACATTCTCCTCCATTGCCATTCCAGAGAAGCCGGTGGACATCATGGTGCCACTCGAACCGCCGCAAAAATACTAGAATCAGGTTTTTTCTGGAACACCCTTCACAAGGATTGTCATGCGTTTGTTTCGACATGTGATCGGTGTCAAAGGCAAGGTAATCTATCTCGTCGAATGAGCTACCACTGAATAACATGTTAGAAGTTGAGCTATTTGACGTCTGGGGTATTGATTTTATGGGTCCCTTCCCAAACTCTTTCGGTAATCTTTACATCTTAGTAGCTGTTGATTATGTTTCAAAATGGGCGGAAGCCCTTGCCTGTTCTACTAATGATGCTAAAATTGTTGTGAAGTTCCTGAAGAAAAATATTTTCACTCGATTCGGCGTTCCTCGAGCCATAATCAGTGACGGTGGCTCCCATTTCTGTAACCGCCAGTTTGAAGCACTATTAAAGAAATATGGGGTTCGACATAAGGTTTCCTTACCCTACCATCCTCAAACAAATGGGCAGGCCGAAGTGACGAACCGAGAGCTCAAGTGGATCTTGCAAAAGACGGTGAACTCTTCTCGAAAGGATTGGTCACTTCGATTAGATGAAGGCTCTGGGCCTACCGCACTGCTTTCAAGACACCAATTGGCATGTCTCCCTACAAGTTGGTTTTTGGAAGGCATGCCACTTGCCTGTGGAATTAGAATACAAGTCATATTGGGCTTTGAAAGCTCTTAATTTTGACCTACAGCAAGCCGGTGATAAACGCAAGTTCCAGTTGACAGAGTTGGAGGAACTCAGGAACGAATCTTACGAGAATGCTGTAATATATAAGGAACGTACCAAGCGCTGGCATGACAAGATGATTGCCAATCGGGAACTCAAGGTGGGGGACCAAGTCCTACTTTTCAACTCCAGGCTCAGATTCTTCCCAGGTAAGCTGAAATCATACTGGTCAGGACCTTACCCTATTATTAGCATTTCCCCATTCGGTGCGATTGAACTCGCCAATGCAAAGGGGGAAACATTTAAAGTCAATGGGTCAAGAGTCAAGAAATTTCTGGGTACTACACTGGATCAAGCTGCTACATATGAAATATCTCTTAAAGATCCAACTGCAGGTTAGCTACTTCACAAAGTCCAGCCAATGACTATAAAGAGGGCAGCTGACTGGGAGGCAACCCAGGGGTAATTTTCAAATTCATGTTTTATAAGCTACGCATCTATTTCTCTCTAATATATTGTGATATATATATAAAAAAAAAAGGCGAGGAAGAAAGAAGAGGAAGGAGATAATTAGACCTGTGCTATTAACGCAACGCTTCCTAGCGTTATTTTGGTATTTGACAGTGTGTGTAGGTAAACCGTTTGTTGCAATCACTCCAAGCTGAACCCTTGCTTAGACTCAAGTGTGAGGAACATCGACCCCACCGCCAATGCTTTAAGTGTGAGGAAGGGCACCTTCCTCAATCTCACGATATCAGGGGAGTCTCAGTTCCTTTATTTTTAATATTTATGTTCAGCCACTCGAGCTTTAACTGTTGATTCATGAGTCTGGCATATTTTGAAAGGTCTTTTCTTGATTATTTTATGAACAATGAGGACATTGCTCCTCTTAAGTGTGAGGAAGTTTAGACCTTTCCCTGAAAATATGCCAGTAGTACCTAATGCCACACTTGATTTTTATTGTTCTCTAATTATGATAGTAAGCTTCTCTAAAGGCCAATACATGTTGAATTTTCGGGCTAAAATTTTTTGTGGAAGTTTTTGAAATCGAGCCTGATGACAACCTCAAGAATCGTTCTGCTTGACGTTGTTTGTATGTATCAATTTCTTTCTTCAAAATTAAATCTATTTTCACTGAAATCTGGTGGATAAGCTGATTGTGGAAATTGAGCTACCTTAGCTTGGCAATCATGGGACTAAGTGAAAGTTTGGTATGGAAAGGATAAGGCAAGGTACTCCTCTGATCATATAATGAAGTTTTCTGAACCAAAACAGGCCTCGTTCATTCGGTTATTAAGTCCTTGGGGTGCCTTATCACCCATCTACCTAAGGTCTTGTGATCTGGGATAGAAGGCCCAAAGCCGCTACATGGGTGAAGAGAAAAGTCTGGGGGATGAAACAATTGTGCAAACAATGAAAAAACAAAAGAGAAGAGAAAAAAAAAATAACATGCAAAACTCTTAATGATTGTCGCAATTTTTCATATTTTGATCATGAGTATGTGGTGTTGAAAGGTATCACGGAATAAGGTGTTACTTCACACCCCTTGTCATCCAAAGGTTAGAGAAAAGAAATTGGTGGAAGGTTCCAAGCTAATCTATGTTCAATTTTTACAATCTGACTTATCCATGCTCTTATTAAAAATTTTCTGTTTCACTGTTTACAAAAACCTACATCTAAGAGCAGGATTATTCTTTTGATTGCCATTTAGCTTGATTTCCTTCCACGATTGTTGAATCCCGGAGTTTGATACTGTAACCTTAGAGAAAGTTTGTTCTTTATTTGCTTGAGGACAAGCAAAAGATAAGTGTGAGGAAGTTTGATAAGTGCGAAATATATAGACTTTTAAGGGTTTAATTACCTTATAATTTGCAGTATTTTAAGTAATATTTCTCACTTATCTGACGATTTTCCTAGATTTATGTTTTGATATGAATTGATATATTTTATGTGTTAAATGTAAAAAGTGTTGGAATCAAGTAGTTTACTTCACAAGCTTTCCAACGCAACAAACGGCGAGTCAAACGGACTTATAACGAAAATCTGGAGCCGATTCAAGATTAGACAACATCGTATATATACATATATAATATACTTGTACATCGGCATAACTGGCGGACAGGAGGGCGCAGAGGCGTCCGCCTCATAACTGGCGGACAGAGAGAGGCGTCCGCCTCATAACTGGCGGAGGAGCAGAGGCGTCCGCCTCATAACTGGCGGACAGAGCAGAGGCGTCCGCCTCATAACACGCGGACTGAGCTAGGCGCGAGGCGGACAAGAGCATTTCAGCGCACGAACAGAATTAGAATTTCGACACCGAACAGAGTTTTCTTCTTCCACGGCGCCGCAGTCGAACTACCTTCATTAATTGCAGACGGTCGCCCACCTTAATTTGTGCACGCGTGACTGTCTCTGCAATCAATTGCTCTGCCCGATGAAATCTCTGACTGCAATCTTCACGGATCTGCACCAACTCCACCGCCATCTACTCACTAGCTCACAATTCTTGTCACTTCTCCGTTGTCTGTTTCTGAAATCCTCCGCCTATATAAACCCACACTCTACTTGCTAAAAAATCATCCAGTCATCGACAATCCATTCATCTATCAGTCCACGAATTAATCCATTCACCCACGCATCCATCATCCATCGACTGAGTCATTTACCACACTCCCTCGCTCACGCTCATGCTCCATTCATTTCATTTGCCTCAATCAGAAATCATCACCCATCCACTCCATTAAATTCCCACGTAATACATACACCCCACTTTCCATTTTATTTCCACTATTACGCACCAGCTCTACAGAAATAAATTAGCAGACGGGGCAGCGCACGACGGAGTTGAAGCGAGGAACCGGAGTGAACTTCTAAACTGGAGTTATCTATTACCCTTACTTTAATTTATTTAATGCATTCCTTTTCTGTTATCGTTGTTTCTGTAACGATGAGCGAGTAAGTATTTTAGCTTCCCGGGTTGGGAAGCGAACCTATTTCCTAAATTCTGTTATGTATTTCTTCAAATAAATTCTGTTAACTACAACAGTTTAATTCTTGTCCTTCAAGTGTTTTAATTATTTGGCCGATAGTTAAAACAACCCTTGTAGTTATTTTATTAAAATGCGAGAGCTGAGATAAATAACTAGACGAAGGAAGTTGAACCTAATTAACAGCTAGAAGCCTGATCCGGCCTATAGGTTAATTAGACTCCAATAGAAACTACTCTTTATGCGATTAATTGTGTCCGGTCTAGAGCATTAGCCTGCTGCTAGGTCTAACAATTGGTTAGGATTCATTATACTTAGTCGTTAATGAATTAATTAAGTTTCTGAGTTATTGCAGTAAAATTAAAGGAAGAATTTAGTAACAGATATAAAAGGAATAGGTAAGCAAACAACCCGGGGTGCGCTTTTCTATTTATCACATTCATCACTCTTTAAATCCCTCTGTGTTTATTTAAGTTGTTTTATTTTTCCTTGTAGTTTAGTTTCTTTTTAATCAATCAATCAAAACCGAAAAAAATGATATTTCCTGTTTTCTTTAGTTTAACTTAATTTCCAGTTAATCAAATATTTGTCAATTAATTGTACGAGGTCCCTGAGATCGACAACCCCATTTAATCACTATACCCGCAAAACGATAGGTACACTGCCTATGTGGTAGAAGTAGTCACATATTTCTCCAACACATACCGATGAAGGACACCTGGAAAGTGGCAAAACTAGCAGAACTTTTCGACGGAGAGATTGTAAGACATCATGGGGTACCAAAAACAATTGTGTCTGACAGGGATATTAGATTCCTCTCAAGGTATTGGAAATCCACACGGGAAGCGCTTGGTACCGAGCTGAAGCTAAGTACAGCGTTCCACCCACAGACAGATGGTCAGAGTGAGCGTACCATCCAGACACTTGAGGATATGTCACGTGCATGTGCACTTGATTTTAAGACCAGCTGGATTGATAAGTTACATCTGATCGAGTTTAGTTACAACAACAGTTACCATGCATCGATCAAGATGTCTCCCTTCCAGGCTTTGTACGGTAGACCATGCCGCACGCCATTATGCTGGGATGAGTCAAGTGAGACGGTCATTATAGGACCAGAGTATCTGGAACAAGTTCAGGCAGAAGTTCGCCAGATCCGGGCTAACATGAAGGCAGCTCAGGATAGACAAAAGTCATACGCAGATGTGCGCAGACGTGACCTGGAGTTCGCCGTGGGCGATCAGGTATTTCTCAGAGTATCCCCCATGAAGGGAGTATTTCGTTTTGGCCAGAAAGGCAAGTTGAGCCCAAAATATGTGGGGCCTTATGTTGTGACGGAGCGGATCGGCCTGGTAGCTTACAGACTTGATCTACCCGCCGAGCTGGGCAAGGTACATGATGTATTTCATGTGTCCCAGTTGAAGAAATATATGTCTCATCCGTCTCATGTGCTTCAGCCTGAAAGGCTAACCTTAGAGCCGACCATGCGATCAGTGGAGACTCCGGTACGGATTCTGGATACTAAGACTCGAGACACTCGCCATAAGTCTGTGAGACTGGTGAAGATTCTCTGGTCTAACCAGGACGTTGAGGAGGCCACTTGGGAGCTAGAAGATAAGATGAAGGCGAAGTACCCATCATTGTTTACTTATTAGTCTTTATGTGTATAGGGTACGGGGCGTACCCCTATTTTAAGGGGGGTAGAGCCGTTTCGGTTATGTGTGTACGACGTGTATTTAAATACATCGTCTATGTTATGTTGTTATGTTATAGACCGTTGTGTCTGAAAGATGTTGTGTTGTATGGACCTTGTGTCCGATGTTATGTTGTATGGACTTTGTGTCCAATGTTATGTAAGTGTGTTGTTAATGTTGTATGGAATATTGTTTATATGTATTCCCGTGTTCTAACATTTAGGATATATGGAAGTGTGAACTTTGAGGACAAAGTTCTTTTAAGGGGGTAGATTGAAATACCCCAAACCTTGGTATGTTGTTTAAACATTTAAATATGGTATATTAAGACTAAAAAGAGTCTTAGAAACATTAGTAAACAATTTAAACCATAGAAAACACAAATAAGTGCCTTAAAGTCAATTAGGGCTAAAATGTGTTCTAAGCTTGGGATAAGCTTGGGTAAGACTTAATGAGCTTACCAAGACCTTATTTATATACTAATGAACATATTAAACCAATTACCAAAGAAAACCAAGCTTGAAAACGAGTTAAAACACAAAATGTGCTTTAAGGAGCCTTAAAGCACATTTTTGAAAAATTGTCTTGTAAATGAGATTTGAATGGCTAAATATCCATCGTTACTCTTTAATTAACATGTGTACTAGATAGTAACACATTTGGAAGTCTATATCAATGGGAAATCAAAAATTTCACATCTATGTGCCTTGTTTTAGTGAATAGTAACTAAAATAAGCTAGTTTGTAACATATGTTTGTATAAGTATATAAATTGGCCAACAAAGACTAAAATGGCCTTAGTAACATTAAGGGGGCCGGTTTTTGTAGTAATGAGTCACCACACATGTAAGTTTATTAAGTAATAAGTGATGACTAATGGTTACGATTTACTTTAAGGTATAAATATCTTCTAAAAAGCAAACCAATCTTCATTCTCTCATTTCTCTCATTTCACACGTCTTCAACCTCTCTTCTATCTCCTTCTTGCTCTCATTCACGGTTTGCTACAGCAACACCAACACCACCATCATTTTCCATCTTTGACCACTTATATCTCCTAGCTCATTTTGCCAAATCAAATTCTAAGACCACCATTCTCTTCCTCTCATCAAGCTCTTCAATTCTATCCTTTCAAAATCTCAAGAGCTCCATTTTGGTGCCAAGAAGAATCTCCATGGGAGGAGCTTGAGCTCATCTTTTCACATATTGTTGTTCTCCTTTGCTTCTAGGTAAGAAAACTCAAAGAAAAATGATGTTTCCTTCTTGTTTTTGTGTTGTCCGAAAATCACTCTTAATGGTGTCCTTATGTTGCCTTGTTCTAGCTTCATTCCAACCTTTCATGGACTAGGTGGAGTCCTCTCTTGATATATATTCAAACTCTCTTCAAGTTCTAAGGTAAAACAACTATCTTAATGTTTTTAAAACAATGTATAATCTAGGGTTTACAATGAGATGAAGCATAAAGCTTGTATACTCATTTTATCATTTGAATAATGTTTAGAAGTTGACAAGCAACTAAAAGCCTTGCCGATTTAGTCAAGTAAACAAGAATGAAGTTGTGAGGAAAAGAGGTAAATGTGCTAACCGAATGTGGTTTAAAGTCTTAGGAGAAATGAGCTTATGTAGCTTATTAAAATGATCTAAGGAGCCAATGGTGAATGACTTAGTAAAATGTTCTCAAAGGCTTAGTAAAAGGCATATGTGTTGTTGAGTGTATTTGCAGGTCAAAGGCAAATATAATGTGGGAAATTCAGTGCTTATGATTTATGCATCTTAAGGGCCTAAGAGCCACGTTATTTAAGGGCCTAAGTGTCATGCAATTTAAATTATGCACTATATTGTGATGTAGTGCTAAATGTGTGAAGTTTGTGTATAAGAATGTGTTTGATGGATTTTAGTGTTCTTGGTTGTTTAATGGTGAAAACATTGTGTTTTGGTTTAGTAATGTTCTAGGAGAGTTCATGTCAAAACTTAGGTAATAAACAAGAAGTTCTAAGGGTTTAAAATGAGTTTGGTAAGTTAAGAAATGTTTAGAATGATTAAGTGTTCAACTAATGAAAGAAACATGCATTAAGGTGTTTTAAGATGTAAAAAGGGCTTAGGCAATGTTCCAGAGGATTTAGAATGCAAAAGAATGTTTTGGGACATTTCAAGGTCATGGTGAGATTGTGTTTAGGACTTGTGCAATGTTGGTGAATAAGGATGAAGTAATTTGTTGCATGGGGAGCTATAAACTTGTAAAGGTGTTCAAGGAGTTGTTTAGGAAGAAAAGATGCTTGGGAGATGATGTTGAAGTGGTGAGAAAACATTTGGGAATAGTGGGAGTTATAGGTATGAAACACCACATAGAAACTTTGTGAAAAACATTATAAGTGTAAACCTTTTTATAAGAATTTGTGTAAATGCTTGAGGAGGATTTAGTGAATGATTTAAGGAGTTTTAAGGAGGTCTTATGGTGTGTTTGAAGTGCCCAAATAAGGTTAGGACATACTAGGGTATATGAGGTGAAGTTTGGAGTTAAATGGGCAATGAAAAATAAGGGTCTAGAGCAGACCGATCTTGCGACCGAACTTGCCAAGATCGGTCGAGCCCAGTTTACCCTGCGAGAAATGGTTTCTGGAATGGACCGACCTTGGGGACCGGACTTGCAAGGTCGGTCGGGCATGGATTTTTAGTACGGATTAAGTCTCTGGAATTGACCGAACTTGGGACCGGACTTACAAGTTCGTTCATGCCTGAATTTTTGTACGTGAATAAGTCTCGAGAATCGACCGATCTTGCGACCGGACTTGCCAAGATCGGTCGGGCCTGAATTTTCAAAGGGAAGAAACTCTCGGGAATTGACCGAACATGTGACCAAACTTACAAGGTTGGTCGGAGTAGAAAATTTTGACGGTAATATGTTCTGGAATGGACCGACCTTGTGTAAGGTCGGTCAGTAAGTTCGGTCGGACCTAAACTTGTAAAAAAAACAAAACAAACAAGTATGGCTTAAGTAATAAACCTTAGGGAGTATAATGTAAGTAATCAAGGGTAAGTTTAGGCATTAAAACATGTCGAATAATCATGTTAAACACGTAGTAAACTTGGAGTTAAGTAAGTAATTAACCGACATTCTTAAACGTGTATAGGAGTGACCTATGGTGGAAATCAATCGAAGCAAGGACCAAGGTATGGTTTTCTTGCAGTCTGTTGCCTACCGGTTTACACTGGCTTGTGTGTTGTATGTTTTTCTGTATGTTTACAACCTTGAAAGACTTAATTCATGTAATAAGTTTACAGTTGGTTATACTATTGTGATGTTATGATGTGACTCATTTCCCTTGTGTGTGTCTAACATGACTTACCACTTGCTTGTGAATTGTTGTTAAGTTCCACTGTTGAACTTCTAACAAGTGCTAACTGGGAAGTGAGGAATCCGGTTGTCCGGTCATGCATGTAAGTTTAAGAGTAGATATCTGAATCAGATTCGACTCTTATGTTGTTAAGATTGTTCTCCTTAATTTGGCGTTTGATCTCCCACTAGCTTCCTCCAAAGCTTACCTATTCTGACTTCTGATCGGTTTAGTGGGAACATGTGTTTGTGTGGTGTGTTCGGGTCACTCTATCCGAACCATCTGTGACTTAAGTTACTCGTTCGAATAACAGAACGGTAATGAGTGTGTGTAACAAGCTTAACATGAGAGTGAACCATTCTCTAGGCTACTTATGTTGTTTAACCTTCTTGGTTTGTGATTGTGGAAAGAGTATCAACTGTGTATGTGATGTTGTGCTATGCAATAATAATGCTGTGCCACATGTTATGTTATGTTTAAAATGAATGCCATGTTATCATGACAATTAGTTGCGCGTATCCCGGTAGCCGATGGGCTGCGCGTTAACCATACCAGCCAAGGGTTGCTGACCCCTCGGGGGCTCCATATTTTTACTGCAGGATGAGGATCGAGGAAGCAAAGTGGCTCTAGATTCTAGGCTGCAGATGTACTTTTGGTTATTTTGGATGTTGAGCCCGGGATGCGCCTGTGCTCCCGTGGCATTGTATTTTGATTCCGTTGATACTACTGTGGCGGAATATTGGTAGTTTACAGTGAAGGAATGTAATTAAATACTCGGTAATGTATATGATGTATTTATGGTTTTAGTTCTATGCTCGGGAGTCTGATCATCAGACCGGTACACTTTTATTTATTCTGCCTTGTTAACCACGTGGGTGGTTGACGGCGTTGTAGCACCAATCGTTTAGTTGTTAATTTTCCGCTGCGACTCCAGTTGATAGTAAGTGTGTAGTAAGGGTGTTACATGTTCTCAATACCCAAACCTTACCTAGACTAGTTTCTACTCATTTTGACATATAAAATTCTAGTCTTTGACCAAGTTTAGCTCTGATACCACTTTGTAACACCCCCAAATTTTTGAGTTTTTTTTTAGGACAGCGGAAGACTAACTTAATCTGGGTGTTACCGCCACGCCCAAAAGGGCGCTAAGGCTATAAGTTAACAAATTCCAATTTAGAAAAATCTTAATCCAATTAAAACTTATCCTTAGAAGAAATTTATCAAGGCCCATTTATTACATTAATCACCACTGTTCGCGACATAAAAGTAAACTAAGGTAATTAAACTAAAAGCCTTAACATCTGCCAAAGTTACAAATTCAATTACAAGTGAAGCTTTAAGACTAGTTTTATTCTGGTCTTAACTCTATGCAATTTGACATCCTTGTGTTAGGTGATCACTTTCCATGCCCGCGCACTCAATCCTGATCGTTACCTGCTTAACAACACATTTTAAACGACACACGAAAAACAATAGTCCGCAAAGCTGAGTAATATTAGCATCATATACAAACTGTTAATGTGGAGAAATTATGGTCTTATAGCATATGATATCCATCCAATTTATCATAACCAATTAAGATACCATCAAAATATTAAGTACTAACAACCAAACCACATGCTCGCTTTTGATCAACCAATTTTTAACCATCAATCCAAAATAATTTAACCTCGCTCCAGTTATTCAATGGAGCTTGCTGGCGGGCTCTCCGCGAGACACCGACACTAAACCATTCATAATCATCACGCCATAGTAATTTAACCTCACTCTAGTTTTAACACTGGAGCTTGCTGTCGGGCTCTCCGTGAGACACCGACGCCACCACCTCACTCTAGCATCCTTAAGTGTGCACACCCCCCAGATAGTTTGAAAACTATAAGGAGTAGATTACTAGAGCTTAAGATCCGGGCCCTTCGCGGGTAACCGGTAAAACCAAACCTTATTATTCCATAATAACCAAATATTAACCATAAATCAAGCCATAGTAATTTAACCTCACTCCAGTTTAACACTGGAGCTTGCTGTCGGGCTCTTCGCGAGACACCGACGCCACCACCTCACTCTAGCATCCTTAAGTGTGCACACCCCTAGATAGCTCGAAAACTAAAAGGAGTAGATTACTAGAGCTTAAGAACGGGCCCTCTGCGGGTAACCGGAAAAAACCAAACCATGTCATGTCATAATAACCAAATAATAACCACAAACTTAACCATTCCATAAAATTTGTCATCACATATTTCCATAGAAAAATATTACTTTACCGCTTAAGACCCGGCCCTCCGCGGGTAACCGGAAAATACCAAACCATGTCATTTCATAATAACCAAATAATAACCATAAACTTTGCCAACTGATCTCAAACTTAACCACTCCATAAAATTTGTCATCACACATTTCCATAGAAAAATATTACTTTACCTTTACCATGTCAATCCATTGCTTTTGAATCACAAAAATCAAAGTTTTAACATATCAGTGTCAAAATATCGAAGCGATAAAACGCATAATTCAACACATTTACAGAAAGCATTGTTGTCCCCAAGAACAACTAGATGTCTAGGTTACCTTTCGAAGTTAAAACTCACAAATTGCCTCTATGGTTCACTAGGTTAACCAGATACTTCACAGAAACAATGGCACCATGGAAGGTTTCCTAAAAAACTATGCACTCAAGAGGAAGGAGTTGATGTCGATGCCTACTAGAAGAATTCCTGAACCAGCTCAGATTACCAATTACTAGGATGGAGAGGGATTGAGGTGTCTACGAAAACATATCGGTTTACATCCCTAAATATAGTGCAAGGAGGTGAGAGAATACCTAGGTAATTTTGGTAAGTTGGAAAATTTAGTATGGTGGAGACTGATTTAAAACAGAATGTAATTTAAAATAATCGGTCTAAATACTTAATGAGGATTAATGAGTCGTTTGGAGACAGACCATGGAAATCAAAAGGTCATTATGACATTTAAGGCATTAGTGGGATGTAATTCAGTGACCGTAAGAAGAGATGGTATTTGTTTTTGAATATTGAATCTCAAGTCTTATTTAATAGTGATGTTCTGTAGCACTGGAAAATGATTGCCTAAAGTCAAAGATAAGTCCAATGTTTTAATGACAATTAAGGTTTAAAGAGGATTGAACTGGTAAAAGGGATACTTATTGATATTCCTAAATTAATTAAGAAAGATAAGGCATCTGAAAACTGGAAAATGAAGACCAAAGGTCAAAATAAGACTTTAAAGCCAATAATGACATTATTTTTGTGTGTCAAGGTGAAATACCCGATAAAGCCATAGCCCTAATGACACACCTTTTGTCGTTACTTACTGTGAATTACATGTACAAGTTTCCAGTTGCTGTGAATGAGCATGAATTTACTGTGAATCGATTTATTTATTATTTACTTGGAGTCAACTGTACATTGGGATTTTGTTGTGACCCTGAGTGTTAGGACCATATAGATGTATTTATAGGACTTCTAGACATTATAGTAATCATGCTACCTTCCGTAGGAAAAAAAAAAGAATCGGCTAAAACCAGTCCATATATTACCGTGAGTTATTACATGTTCCAACATGTATTTTTGTTTTGTCACACGTTAAATAGAAGGTTAATTAACAATTTTGTCTTATATGGGTAGTAATAAATTATTATATCGCTTGTGAATAGCCTAGCCAAACCGATTGTGTTGGGGTAGTAGTTGGAAGTTACGTACATGTGAAAAAAAAAAGAATTCAGCAATGATAATCTACTATGGTGACATGTAAGGTTTCTTAATTATCTTTGTCTTTTTGTGATGATTACACTTCTAACCTTATCTCCAGCTTAAACCATCGATTTCCCTTGGCTTGTTAAGGGGGGTGTTCGTGTCACTACTTAATACAATCAGCAAGGGAGAGCCAATAGAATTGGAGAACTATACGTACTACTTGTCATGTTTTCATTAGCTGATCTGTTAAGTAATCATTTCCTCTGCTCTATATATATCAACTCACTTACTGAATTCGTTTCACTCACGTAAGCCACCCTCCTGCTCTCTCACTCACGTAAGTTCTTGCATTAAAAGAGAGAATTAAGTTAGTAGTAAAACAACACTGAAAGAAGACAGGAGAAAAAAAAACGTTCTTTGGTTGCTGCTGTGTACCGCTGCTGTCGTGCGCAAGCTTGGGGAGGGAAGCTAGACCAGGGGCTGAGGAAATCAGAGAGGAAGAAGGTGGGATCTTTAGCTGTAACTTCCTAGAGAAAATTAACAAGAAATGGCAAGAGGAAACCAGGTAACTTCCATGTACAACAAAAGAGCAAATCAGATTTTTAGTTTCTACATTTCCTTGGTTTTAAGGCTATTTGTCCTAGCTAGATTTTCTTGGGTTGTTAGGCTGAGTTCTTGATGATTTTTAGAGGCTAAACTCACCTATATATCTGGTGTAATTAGTGGCTAGGTGAAGGATACGAGATAGGTAAGCTAGAACATGTTAGGAATGGAAAGGAAAATTGCTACGTGTTTCTTGTTGTGGCCGACAGCTTGGGGTGAGGTTGTTACGATCTGATTTTTTTGTATGTTCTAGAGGTAACTGAATTTAATATAAGAATATAAGGTTAGATGATCTATTAAATTAATTTGGTAACACGGCTTCCTTATAATAAACTGTTAAGAGAAAGGGAATAGACCGTCGCTCGGTTTCCTTTTGATCTTGTGCGTATAGGTACCGGTAATTAACTTAGTGTGTGGTATGAGCTTGTACAACCTATAATCTACGCATGTACTGTATCAACTACAGATATTATATGAGTAAATGCTTTACGATAAATTTTAGGATAGTCTTGGATCAACTAAGATATTTTGAGTATATGAGTTGTACGTACTTATGTAGTTGGTCGATTTAGAGTATATTAGCCATGTAGCTATTTAATTATTATATATTCTTAGCAAGAGGTTGAGATAACATGGAACCCATTATATATTAATATTTAGATTGTGAGCCGACGTATACTAGGATGAATATATGGAAGCGTACAAATAGTTTGGCCATGCGGTATTAAACAATTACATAGTATGTTTGTTTAATGATATATGTACGGTTGAGTTGGTTCTGTCCAATGATTTATTCGTTGATTATTTAGGATGTGATAATGTGTGTTTAGTGTCCACAAAGGTAAGGAAAAGACGGTTGAATCCCTGGGTTAGTTGTTAAGGAAAAGTGTGGTAGTACTTATATGGGTTAAACTTTTGCTTCCTTGAGTTGGTTGATTAAATTTGGTGATCTTGCTTGAGTATACAAACGTGCATAAATTGTTACAGTGATTAACTGAAGATGCTGTTATTGTATTGTTTCCGCTCAATGAATGTTTGGCTGGTTATACTTACCTGTTGTGATATTATAACTTGTATTTAAATAATCTGAGGTAAAGGAAGGGGCAAGGAAGTGCCTAACCAATTGGTGAAGTGTTTATGGAATATTACTCCTAACATTGTATTGGAGTTTTTATTATTACTCCTACCAATGAATTGGAGCTAAGCCATCATGATCTACTCTATGGGCGAATGACCTTTGGAGGGTGTGCACACTTAAGGACATGGGGTGAGGTGGTGAATATTATCCGAGGGGTTGAGAGTCACAGTGCTCTATGTCGAAAGACCGATTGCCCAAGGACCTATGGAAAAGAGCTATGATAAAGGGTTTGGTTTCTGTGGTGTATACTGACCTTGGTTGTGTTAATTCTGTTATCCTTACTGTTATGCTTAATTAATGCTTAAAGTTTTGACAAGATAAAATGTATTTTTACATGTTGTGGTGGGAGTTACTCAATTTCACTGATTTTATTGCAACCCCTTTGTGTGTATATATGGATTTATGGTTGCAGGATGAATTCTTTGGTGAAATAATGTGGCATGAGGACACTAGGCAGGATATATTATATGTATGTGCTTATTACACTTATTGCAAGGAGTTGGGGCCTGGGATAACGGAAGTCACCTACGAAGAGTGGATTCAAAGTGTTCGTGGCTATAGGCATGCGGAGTTTGGGAGTAGTCAAGTCACAACTCACGTAGCTGAAACTATCATAGAATACTCAGGAGAAAATTAGTGGACGATGTTGTAGTATAACCCTTTTGATACCCCTTTATATTTTGGTTGTAAATAGTGACATAGTAGCTGACGTAGGAGTTAGTAGGGAAGGGGTTGTTGTATAAGGTGTAAGTGGCGAAGATGGTTGTTGTTTTAATGAAGCTTGTGGAGACTGCTATCGTAGGTTGGTGGTAAGTTGAAGTGTAGTGGAAGTTGTAGTTTGTGCATCTGCTAGTAGGTAGTAGATGTGACAGTAGCCCCCGGTTTGTACTTTTGTAAACTTCTGCTGCATTATATATATCAGTATGTTAAAAAAAAAGGTCGTAGTTTCTGGATTTAACCGGGGTGTTACAGTTTGGTATCAGAGCCATAGGTTATAGGATAGGTAGTGGATTAATGTCTGGGTGCTTGGGTGCAAAGCTTGTGTGTGAATGCTTGACTGAATGCTTAATGATTGACTACATGTGACTGCATGACTAATATATATATGTGTGTAGAATGGTGAGCATTCGAATTCAGGAAGGGAGACAGAAAGGAGCCAGCTTGAAACCCTAAGGAACCTAGCCCTCAGCATGGGCAGGATCATAGAAAAGCAAGAGGAAAGAGCTGGGGATCACAAGGATGTCACCAAACAATTTCCGCGATGAGACCAAGTAACTTTTCTGGGGTTGAAGACCCCGTAATCCTTGAGGACTGGATTCGGGAGTTCGATAAGAATAGGATAACGAGTAAATATTTGATGTAGTGGAATGTCCTGAAGACAAGAGGGTCAACGGGGCAGTGTACTACTTCAGAGGAGAAGCTGATCTGTGGTGGTGTGCGGAAAAAGATAAGATGACAGAACAATCTAATTTTGGATGGAATGCACTAAAGGAAGCTATGAGGAGGAGATTTTATCCAGAACATGTTCGAATACAGAAATATCATGAGTTTTTGGGATTGAAGCAACTGTCAGATGATGTGAAGACGTACCACTCTAGATTGTGGAACTGGCAAGGTTTGCATCAAATCTGGTGCCTGACGAAGCTGCAAGGGTGCAACGATTCATTGGAGGCTTGAACTGGGGATTACAGGAAGCCCTAAGTATAATACCGATTCATACCCTACAAGAAGCGTATGAGAAAGCTTCGAACCTTTATCGTGTGCAGCAAAGGAGAAAGGAGGCACAGTCGGGGCAGAAGAGGAAATTTGAGTCAAACCGGGAAGGTGAAAGCCTGGAGAGAAGAGGGAAGTATGAAGGAAATCAGAGTGGTGGTAGGAAACCTTGGATTAAACCAAACTACCAAAGGCAAGGGGCCGGTATGAATGATCCAAGTAAGAAGGCCAGATATTATTTCTGTAAGCAGTGCTCTAGGAATCATCCAGGAGTGGACTGCGAAGGGAAGCCAGTAAGATGCTATAACTGTGGAATTTTAGGTCATAGAGCCTATGAATGTAGGAGAAACAAAGAAGGTAGAGGAGGATATAGTGAGCATGGTAATCAAGCCGGGAACCAGAACTATAACAGAGGCGATAACAATCAAGCCGGAGGGCAGAGGAGTGGCTACCAAAGTTCAAGGAATAACACCAATGCATAGGGGGTTACTCAAGGGAACCAACAAGGCCATATTGGAGGAACCCAAGGAGGAGGATATAACAATCGAGGTCATATCAACATTATAAGCAAGACTGAAGCAGAACAGGAGGGAAAAGTCATAACAGGTACCTTTTCAGTTTATGGAACCAATGCTAAAATATTGTTTGATTCTGGTGCTTCATGCTCCTTTATATCCTCGGAATTTGTGAAAAAGGTAGGAATTGCACCAAATGCTAGCATAGAATTTAATGTCTCTACACCAACAGGAAAGATAGTTAGATGTGATAAAAAGATCGAGGGAGTAAAGATGGTTATTGGGGGTAGTGAGTTTGAAACAGATGTGGTGGTATTTGGATTAAAAGATTTCGATATAATCTTAGGGATGGATTGGTTGAGTAAAACAAAGGGCGGATAGATTGTGAAAAGGGAAAGGTGAGCATAATGGGAAAAAGGGGGAAAAGAGTGTCACATAAAAGTGAGGGAGTTAAAGGTGAGGTAAGGTTGGTTTCATCCACGAGGTTATGGAAGGATATTAGGAGGGGAGATCGGACATACTTATGCTATGTGCAGAACGAGGATGCTTATGCTGTAACGGCACATAAGACATGCTTAGGAACCGAAAGTCTACCAGTGGTGAGGGATTTTCCTGACGTCTTTCCAGAGGAGATTCCGGGCATGCCACCAGACCGAGAAGTTGAATTCACAATTGATTTGGTCCCGGGGACAGCTCCAATCTCCAAACATCCATATAGGATGGCACCAAGTGAACTACAGGAACTGAAAGAGCAGTTAGGAGAACTGCTTAACAAGGGATATATTCGACCAAGTGTATCACCATGGGGAGCTCCAGTACTGTTTGTTAAAAAGAAAGATGGAAGTATGCGTCTCTGTATCGACTATCGGGAGCTGAACAATGTTACGATCAAGAACAAGTATCCACTGCCAAGAATCGATGACTTGTTTGATCAGCTTCAGGGGGCAAAGGTGTTCTCAAAAATTGATTTACGGTCGGGATATCATCAGTTGAAAGTGGCAGACAAGGATATACCAAAAACAGCGTTTCGCACAAGGTATGGCCACTACGAATTTACAGTTATGCCATTTGGGTTGACCAACGCACCAGCCGTATTCATGGACTTGATGAATCGAGTTTTCAGTTCATTTTTGGATAAGTTTGTGGTGGTTTTCATCGATGACATACTAGTATATTCAAAGAGCAAGGAGGAACATGAAGATCATCTACGTCAAGTCTTACAAACTCTGCGGGAAAAGAAACTGTATGCCAAACTGACAAAATGTGAGTTTTGGTTAGAGCAAGTATCATTCCTTGGTCATGTTGTTACTAAGGATGGTATTTCAGTGGATCCGGCTAAGATACAAGCGGTAAAGGATTGGCCAAGACCTACCACTGTTAGGGAGGTACGTAGTTTTCTAGGACTAGCAGGGTACTATAGGAAGTTTGTCAAGGATTTTGCAAAAATCGCTCGACCACTTACGAACTTGATGAAGAAGGTGGTACCATTCCGATGGGATGAAAAGTGTGAGGAAGCTTTCCAACGGTTAAAGGAAAGGCCGACGTCTGCGCCAGTACTTGTGCTACCACGAGGCACAGAGGGATTTGAGGTATACAGCGATGCATCCAAATACGGTTTAGGGTGTGTTTTAATGCAGCATGGCAATGTAATTGCTTATGCCTCCAGACAGCTGAAGGAATATGAAGCGAGGTACCCTACCCATGACTTGGAGCTTGCTGCTATTGTTTTCACATTAAAAATTTGGAGACACTATCTATATGGTACTTCCTGCAAGATATATACAGATCATAAGAGTTTGAAGTACATTTTTACGCAAAAAGAATTAAACATGACACAAAGGAGATGGCTGGAGCTTATCAAGGATTACGATATGGAAATCATGTACCACGAGGGCAAGGCAAATGTTGTGGCGGACGCACTGAGTCGTAAGAGGAGCCACACGGAAGAAGCCAACTGGATTTTACATGACGAACTGGTGAAAGACATTAAAAGATTACAACTAGAGGTAGTGGAGCAAGGTTAGTGGATAAAGAAATTAAGTTGTATAGTATAAGTATATCTTCTGATATCCATAGAGAGATCTTAGAACATCAGCTGCAAGATGATAAGCTGGCAAAGATAAGTGGAAAAGTAGTGAAAGGGGAAGTGCCAGACTTTTTCATACACGAAGATGGAAGCTTGAGGTTTCGGGGCAGGTGGTGTGTGCCAAACAAGGGGACAGATGTCAAGACAAGGATAATGGAAGAAGCTCATAACTCTGGGTATTCTATTCACCCAGGAGGGGATAAATTATATAAAGACATCAAGAGGTTTTATTGGTGGCCAGGCATGAAGAAAGATATAGCAGAACATGTGGCAAAATGTTTGACATGCCAGAAAGTTAAATTTGAGCACAAGAAAACGCCAGGTATGTTACAACCCTTAGGTATACCAAGTTGGAAGTGGGACTCTATATCTATGGATTTTATAAGTGGGTTGCCAGTTACAAGAGGAGGAATGGATCAGATATGGGTGATTGTTGATAGATTAACTAAGACTGCCAGATTCATACCAATGAAGAAGACGTGGACAATGGAGCAATTAGTTAATGCCTATGTCAAGAATGTCGTGAAGTATCACGGAGTACCATCGGAAATCATTTCTGACAGAGATTCAAGATTTATTTCCAGATTCTGGCAAGAATTTCAAAAGAACATGGGTACTAAACTAAACCTTAGTACCGCTTACCATCCACAAACAGATGGTCAAACTGAGAGAACCATCCAGACATTGGAAGATATGATGAGAGCATGTGCGATGGATTATCGGGGGTCCTGGATTGACACACTTCATTTGATTGAATTTTCCTACAACAACAGCTACCACGCAAGCATAAGGATGGCGCCATATGAAGCATTGTATGGAAGAAGGTGTCGTACCCCACTGTGCTGGACTGATTCGGGGGAACCAACGATGGTTGGACCACAATTTACAGAGGAAATGAGTCAGCAAGTCAAAAATATACAACAGAGAATGAAAGCCGCACAAAGTAGACAAAAATCATATGCAGACTTACATAGAAGACCCGTAGAATTCTAGGAAGGGGACAAGGTGTTTTTAAAGGTATCACCAGCCAGAAGTGTCATACGATTTGGTAAGAAAGGCAAACTAGCTCCTAAGTATATTGGGCCTTATGATGTATTGGAGAGAATAGGTAAGTTGGCCTACAGATTGGCGTTACCTATGGAGCTGGAACAAGTACATAATGTTTTCCATGTCTCACAGTTAAAGAAGTACATTCCAGATGAGACTCATGTGCTTCAACCAGATGAGGTTGAGTTAGAACCCAACTTATCTTATGTCGAGCAGCCAATCAAGATACTTGACCATAAAACAAGAGAAACCAGGGGAAAATCAGTACAGTTGGTAAAAGTGTTGTGGAATCATCATGGGATCCAAGAAGCTACCTGGGAGTCGGAGGATAAAATGAGGACACACCACCCACACCTATTTGGCTAAGGTTAGTCATAAAGTTTCGGGGGAAACTTTTTTTTTAAGGAGGGGAGAGCGTGAGGTAAATTGGGGTTGAAATGACGAGTTATAGTTTGAATAAGACATGAACTAGTAGACTAGATGCTTGATTCCATGAGATCGACTGTTTGTTGTCATATGGTTGGTATGATTTATCATCCTGCATGTAGACGTTAGGGTATTATCCCATGTGAACTACATAATCATTTATAGCTGGATAACAGTTGTCATTGGTTCAGTTGAGTTTTTGTGATGTTGCTGAATCATTTAAGGTTAAGGAGCTTCGGGGACGAAGCTATATTTAAGGAGGGGAGAATGAAACACCCGATAAAGCCATAGCCCTAATGACACACCTTTTGTCGTTACTTACTGTGAATTACATGTACAAGTTTCCAGTTGCTGTGAATGAGCATGAATTTACTGTGAATCGATTTATTTATTATTTACTTGGAGTCAACTGTACATTGGGATTTTGTTGTGACCCTGAGTGTTAGGACCATATAGATGTATTTATAGGACTTCTAGACATTATAGTAATCATGCTACCTTCCGTAGGAAAAAAAAAAGAATCGGCCAAAACCAGTCCATATATTACCGTGAGTTATTACATGTTCCAACATGTATTTTTGTTTTGTCACACGTTAAATAGAAGGTTAATTAACAATTTTGTCTTATATGGGTAGTAATAATATTATTATACTCTTGTGAATAGCCTAGCCAAACCGATTGTGTTGGGGTAGTAGTTGGAAGTTACGTACATGTGAAAAAAAAAAGAATTCAGCAATGATAATCTACTATGGTGACATGTAAGGTTTCTTAATTATCTTTGTCTTTTTGTGATGATTACACTTCTAACCTTATCTCCAGCTTAAACCATCGATTTCCCTTGGCTTGTTAAGGGGGGTGTTCGTGTCACTACTTAATACAATCAGCAAGGGAGAGCCAATAGAATTGGAGAACTATACGTACTACTTGTCATGTTTTCATTAGCTGATCTGTTAAGTAATCATTTCCTCTGCTCTATATATATCAACTCACTTACTGAATTCGTTTCACTCACGTAAGCCACCCTCCTGCTCTCTCACTCACGTAAGTTCTTGCATTAAAAGAGAGAATTAAGTTAGTAGTAAAACAACACTGAAAGAAGACAGGAGAAAAAAAACGTTCTTTGGTTGCTGCTGTACCGCTGCTGTCGTGCGCAAGCTTGGGGAGGGAAGCTAGACCAGGGGCTGAGGAAATCAGAGAGGAAGATGGTGGGATCTTTAGCTGTAACTTCCTAGAGAAAATTAACAAGAAATGGCAAGAGGAAACCAGGTAACTTCCATGTACAACAAAAGAGCAAATCAGATTTTTAGTTTCTACATTTCCTTGGTTTTAAGGCTATTTGTCCTGGCTAGATTTTCTTGGGTTGTTAGGCTGAGTTCTTGATGATTTTTAGAGGCTAAACTCACCTATATATCTGGTGTAATTAGTGGCTAGGTGAAGGATACGAGATAGGTAAGCTAGAACATGTTAGGAATGGAAAGGAAAATTGCTACGTGTTTCTTGTTGTGGCCGACAGCTTGGGTGAGGTTGTTACGATCTGATTTTTTTGTATGTTCTAGAGGTAACTGAATTTAATATAAGATATATAAGGTTAGATGATCTATTAAATTAATTTGGTAACACGGCTTCCTTATAATAAACTGTTAAGAGAAAGGGAATAGACCGTCGCTCGGTTTCCTTTTGATCTTGTGCGTATAGGTACCGGTAATTAACTTAGTGTGTGGTATGAGCTTGTACAACCTATAATCTACGCATGTACTGTATCAACTACAGATATTATATGAGTAAATGCTTTACGATAAATTTTAGGATAGTCTTGGATCAACTAAGATATTTTGAGTATATGAGTTGTACGTACTTATGTAGTTTGGTTCGATTGAGTATATTAGCCATGTAGCATTTAATTATTATATATTCCTTAGCAATAGGTTATATAACATGACCCATATATATTAATATTTAATTGTGCCGCGTATACTAGGATGAATATATGGAAGCGTACAAATAGTTTGGCCATGCGGTATTAAACAATTACATAGTATGTTTGTTGTTAATGATATGTACGGTTAGTTGGTTCTGTCCAATGATTTGTTTGATATTTAGGATGTGCTAATGGTGTTTAGTGTCCACAAAGGTAAGGAAAAGACGGTTGAATCCCTGGGTTAGTTGTTAAGGAAAAGTGTGGTAGTACTTATGGGTTAAACTTTTGCTTCCTTGAGTTGGTTGATTAAATTTGGTGATCTTGCTTGAGCATACAACGTGCATAATTGTTACAGTGATTAACTGAAGATGCTGTTATTGTATTGTTTCCGCTCAATGAATGTTTGCTGGTTATACTTACCTGTTGTGATATTATAACTTGTATTTAAATAATTCTGAGGTAAGGAAGGGGCAAGGAAGTGCCTAACCAATTGGTGAAGTGTTTATGGAATATTACTCCTAACATTGTATTGGAGTTTATTTATTGCTCCTACCAAGAATTGGAGCTAAGCCATCATGATCTACCTATGGGCGAATGACCTTTGGAGGTGTGCACACTTAAGGACATGGGGTGGGTGGTGAATATTATCCGAGGGTTGAGAGTCACAGTGCTCTATGTCGAAAGACCGATTGCCCAAGGACCTATGGAAAAGAGCTATGATAAAGGGTTTGGTTTCTGTGGTGTATACTGACCTTGGTTGTGTTAATTTCTGTTATCCTTACTGTTATGCTTAATTAATGCTTAAAGTTTTGACAAGATAAAAAGTATTTTACATGTTGTGGTGGGAGTTACTCAATTTCACTGATTTTATTGCAACCCCTTGTGTGTATATATGGATTATGGTTGCAGGATGAATTCTTTGGTGAAATAAGTGGCATGAGGACACATCAGGATAGTATATTGTATGTGCTTATTACACTTATTGCAAGGAGTTGTGGGCCTGGATAACGGAAGTCACCTACGAAGAGTGGATTCAAAGTGTTCGTGGCTATAGGCAGCGAGTTTTGGAGTAGTCACAACTCACGTAGCTGAAACTATCATAGAATACTCAGGAGAAAATTATGGACGATGTTGTAGATAACCCTTTTGATACCCCTTTATTTTGGTTTTAAATAGTGACATAGTAGCTGACGTAGGAGTTAGCTGGAAGGGGTTGTTGTATAAGGTGTAAGTGGCGAAGATGGTTGTTGTTTTAATGAAGCTTGTGGAGACTGCTATCGTAGGTTGGGGTAAGTTGAAGTTAGTGGAAGTTGTATTTGTGCATCTGCTAGTAGGTAGTAGATGTGACAGTACCCCCGGTTTGTACTTTTAAACTTCTGCTGCATTATATATATCATGTTAAAAAAAAGGTCGTAGTTTCTGGATTTAACCGGGGTGTTACACAAGGAATTAAAGAGGGTTTGATTTGGTAAAAGGGATGGGAAATTTTGAATATTGATCTTACTGTATAGAGAGAGAGGCATTTGAAAACATTAAAAGAATACCAAAAGTCAAGATATGACTTTAAGACTATTAATGACATTTTTGTGCTTTAAGGCATTAAAGAGTATGCAACTATTAAATGTTGAGTGAAACATCTGTTTAAATGGATTAGCTAATCTGGAATTAAATAAATATTTCCAGCACATTCAGTAACCAACCAAGAATAATAAATTATTTAAAGGACACCAAGACACTCTTCGTGCTTTAATAGATTAATGAGGATTTGATCATGTAAATATTAAACGCTGAGTAGAAATTGTTTTTCTAACTTAAGTAAGAGTATAAAACTCCTGGTAGCACATTAAATGACCACCAAAAGGATAAATTCTCTTTTAAGGACAAATGGATGCTTTTGTGCTTAAATAATCTCATCTTTAAGAATAACTTCCCACCAATTTATTTAGCTCATTAATTTGTTAGTGTAATTTAGACATGTGAATATACCATGGTGGATCAATTTCTCGACTTGGGTAAATTACCAAAATATCCCTGGTGGTCAAAGTCAACATTTAGGTCTAAATTACCAAAATACCCGTTTTGATCAACTTAAAGAAAAATACATTCTGAACCTAATGGAACACATCTCATCCCTTAAAAATGCTCCATAAAGTCTCTATTCCCGAATTGCCCTTAAAAGTGACCAAAATAATGTTTTAAGGCATTCAAACTCATAAATAGATTTTTGGGGTATTTCACTACCTCCCCCTTAGAAGAAAGCTTCTGAAATACCCCATAAATTAATTTAAATTAATTTAGGGGATTTCTTTTAGTAACCCTATATACATTAAATATTAATTTATTATATGGTATTATGAATTTAATAGAGAGATTTAAAGTCAATAAATCTTGGGAAAATTTCAAGACACTCCAATTATATTATAAAGATTTTAGAAATATTTTGAACATTGATTTAAGGCTTTAAAGTCAAAATAAAATCATAGAAACCTTAAAGCTTCAAAAGCCTTGCTAGGATTGACTTTTTGAGAATGGTCACAGGCCGTGAAACTATACCAATAAAAGGTTTGGAAAACCAAGAAGATTGATAAAAAGAACGTTAAAAACGGATCATCCTAGCCAAAGTTATGATAAATTGAAGTTTAGAGCCAAATTTTGGAGGTTGCTACGTGTCCAGGGCTAGCTGACTCAGCCGCGCGCCTCGGGACACATGTCGCGCCCAGTCAGCACCAAAGTTAACTTAATCGGTTGAATTTCCTTCAGTTTTGGCATGTCAGGGATCGATCTTTAGACACCTATATCTTTTTCCCTACTCCACCATTTGGTATGCCGTTTGTTTCATTCGATTCTCCTATCATTCCTCTTTCCAACCATTACTCACACACCATCTAACTCCTTCTACGATGACCGGAAAATTGATCCAAAGTTGCCTCCTTGCGAGTTCGTAACCCAGAATTCTAGTTTTTCCTGAAAACAGGTAAACTCGTCTCGCCATAACTTCTTTGTTTCTCAGCCAAATTTCATGTTCTTCAGCTTGTTTTGAAGATATCTAATCCCTCTACAACTTTCATGTTAATGACCAAGGCTGATTCGCACGGGTTTGGGAGATAAAGCTGTCTGAATTTGCCTACTCGATCACGGTGGTTTTTCTGCCCAGATTATTCCGAAACCGACTAGGTAAACACAGATCTTGTGAGATCTGTAACTTTCTCTCTAGTTCATCAAATTCAATGATTCTTCCACTAACGTCTAGAGTTACATGTCTAGTTTGGATTGTGATAGGTTTCGTGAATCAAATCCCTCTCAGTTGGAGCGAGTTGATTCGGGAAGTTGCCTACCTGAACTGCACATGAAATAACAAGTTTTCCAGAATTTCCGATTTGATTCTCCCCGTTATGCAATTCCGGTGAGTTTCTGATCAAATTGCTCCGTTGTTGCCAATCGTAACTTCATTACCGGTCAAACCCACATGCCAATTTAGTCTATTACGGATTACAATAGGGGAATTTGTCAAATTCAAACTGAAACCAAAATACAAACCCTAACTTCGAACCCAGATTCGAAAATCTTCAATTCTGCATGATAATTGGGAATCGGTACCATTAGAACCGGATTTAATTTCGAATCGACAGGAACCGAATCTCGAATTTCATTCTGTAGATAGTGAGATATCAAGGGATTAGTACTCAGGTGCGATTTGGGAATTCCTGATGAACTCGCGAGTTGTAGGCCGTCCGATTGTGGTTAATTGAAATGGACGGCCGAGATTAGATCATGGGGGTTTAAGTTGTAATAAATTAATATGTTTTCCAGAATAAAGTCCTAACTTGCTAGATTTATTTAATGGCCTTCCCGAATGTATTTTGACTTGAAATTTGAACCATAGATTCCTTATAAAATCTAGTTTATTTTGATGTAAATTAAGTTATGATTTTTGCAAGTTACGAGTATTATGGAATTATTTGGATAATTTAAAAAGATATTTTTATGAAATAAAATTTTTAAAATATGTCTAAAATGTTATAGTTACTATATATTAAATTTGGGAATTTTTGGACAAGGAGAAATAGGTTTAAAAATTGTAATGCTAAGGTTTTTCATAAGTTATCTTATAATATAAGGTTTTTAATGTAACAAAATTAAAGTATAGTCTGTTAATAAACTTTTTAGGTTGGGAAAAGTATGAGAAGACTAAGTTAACATCTAATAGCAGAATGTAGATAAATATTTTGGGTATTAACTTTAAGTGAAGTAAAATGTTACATATCTTAGATATATATATATATATATATATATAATATAATTCTTATATGATGAGAAATAAAATAGAAACTTATGTTGAATCAAGGATTAAACTAAATTACATTTTATTAATATATAATATGGAGTTAATATGCATAATTAAAACTAGGAAAAATACTTTTTTATTAACCATATATCAGTTGTGGATATGTCTAAAAGATATTAAATATAATTAAACTCAATAAGGATTTCTTAAGAATGTTTTTGGATAAATCCTAAGGAAAATATATGTATATATATATCCATTAAAGTAGATAAGAAACACATACCTTATGGGAAACATAATAAAGGGAAAAATTAGGATAAACCTAACTCATACGTGAAAATGAAAATATTAAATGTGAATGTGACATCTAGGTGGACTATTAGGGGGAAATACATATCCTAAACCTTGAATAGGTATTAAAGTAAGTTAGCCAAGCGTAACTAAAGAGTTTAATTAAGCTAAACCTATATTCAGGAGTAGGTAAATGGAACAAGTTAAAATGTACATTAAAGATTTAATTACGAGATCTAGCTAGATCCTTAGGAGAGAGTAACTGTAAACCAAAACTATGGACTAGTAAGAATGAAAGATGTGTAGCATTATAGTTCCTTAACTAATCAATGCTTGGAATACTTTAATTATAGGTGAATAGTGGAAGTAGTTCGCATTTTCAAGTTTGGTTACTGCTTCTACATATACCAGGTACGATTTCTCGTACTCAAATACTTTTGGGTAACAAACTTTATGGAATTTTTTGTGAAACGCTAACTGAGCTTGAATGAATTTTGAAAGGAAACTGTTTGTGTGACTAACTTAGCTTGATGTGACTAACTGAGCCTTGAATGTGCAACTCATATCATTGGTTCCTCTTATATGGTTGTCCCATTAGATATTAACTGCTGAGGGTTTACGCCTCTGCACTCTGTAGGACTGAGTGTTTTGGTATTGCACTTGTGCAGTTATTAATCTAGTGGGAATTTGGGAATGTCAATCTTGGTAAATTCTTCTTTCGACTCTAGATATTGTTCAACCATGAGCTGAGTCTTTGTTGTGTTGTGCGCACATCTTCACGAGTAAACAGTGAGGGGTTTATCCCCAGTCCAATCGGACGTTGTAAACAGCGAGGGGCTGTATATCCTTTGTCCTATCGGACGTAGTTAACAGTGAGGGCTGTATATCCCCTTCCCAAAAAGGACGTAATTGGCAGCGAGCCACTCTTCCAATTAGTTTTTCATTCACTCTTGAGCTGTTGTTCTTGGATTTCTTCCTTTCTTTCCTAGTCCTGTCTACTTGGGTCTTTCTACTCTTAACTGGAGTTTAATCTATCTTAAGCATGGGATGTTCACTAACTCATGGTGTGGTTTTAAGTGACTAACTTTACTTTTCTATTGTCTATCTCTATTCTTTGTTTGTTACTTTAACTTGGTGATTTTGAAGTGCTTTGTTCCTCTGTTTTGTTTTTAAGACTTTCTTTCCAAGTTACTATATTGTTTAAAGATTATGTTTTAATTTCTGTTATGAGAATTGTACCAGTTCAATTTCAGGGAACTGACTAACCCCTTCCGGGGTGGGCTGCTTGGTTTTATCTTGCAGGTATGAGTTGTTATACAGGTGGTGAAATACCCCGACCTTAAATATGGCGATTAAATTATCCTAATAGGTATTTAGGAGCCTAATAATGCTTAAGTAATATTGGTAAGGAAAAGTAAATCCAAAAGAAATAAAGAAACGCTTAAAAAAAACGGGAAACGCTAGATAAGCGATAAATAACCATAGGAGGTATGAAACCTTGGTTAGCGTATTGTAAGGATTCTAAAGGCTTAAGTAAGTCTAAATAAATATTAGGGAACAAATCCCGAAGAAAACGGATCCTTAAAATGGATTAAAAAAACTAATGAACACTAGCGCGCGTTTTTCGAGGTAACCGGGAAAACGTGTCTTTAAGCGGTCAAATAGACTCGTAACATTTTGGTCAACTAAATAATCATTAATAAATATTAGTGAAGCTTTAGAACCAATAAAATCAATAAAACGAGAAATTAGTAAAACTGTCAAAAACGGGAACTTGTGGGGTAGAAAATATAAATACCACAAACTTATGTGTCCAATAATGTAAAAGAATTTTTCAAACCCATGTGGGTCTGTGGGCTGTCCGATTTTGACCCCTCTCTCACACTCACCTATCCTCTTATTAACTAAAGACAAAGCAATAAAAGAAACAAAAAGCAACTACATTACCCCACTCAACCTCTCTCTCCCTCTCCATTCTATCTTCACTCACGTAATACCCTCACCCCGCACCCCTCTCTTCTTCTTCTTCCCCAAGCATGCAACATTAATGGAGAAAGAAGCAAACAACACAAAACCTCTCTTCTCTCCTTTGTAACTCCCCTCAAATCTCTTCCAAAAATCTAAAAATCCACCATTGTATCCTCTCACCAGAGCTACGTTTCTATCTTTCCAAATTCGAAAACACACATTTTCTTTTTATGGGTATACCCCATTTGGAGCTTCAAGACCACCATTAGAGCTCACTTGTTCTCTTTTCTTTTGGAGGTAAAAACTCTTTAAACTCCATTGTTTTTCTAGCCTTAAAGGCAAACGAATCTGGAGGTAAACCCTTGTTTGCTTCTTTGAATGCTAGCCGATTTTGGCTTCTTTGGAGAGTGAGAAGTCTTGTTCTTGAACTATTCCAAACAGCTCTTGCACCTTGGAAGGTAATATAAATGCTAAACCCTAAAACCTATATTAAACTTATAATGGTTAGGGTTAATTGTGTTTAAAATGTATATGTGAATGGGATGTAGTTTTAGAATTCGGTTTACAACCGTGGGGAGAAGAAGGAAAGAGGAAGGAGGAGGATGGAAAGCTGTGAGATACAAGGTAATTATACTAACCTTGTGTGTCTTTAAATAAGTAAGTAACGGATTTTTAGTAACGAAAATATGTATTGTAAAAGGGTAGTGTGTTTAGTAGTGTAATGTATGATAGAACATAAATGTGTTAAACCTTTGTAAACAATTGAAAAAACTGTCACAAACATAAATGGGTGAGTGCAGGAATTTAGTGTTGTTGGTATTGGTAACTGTATATGGGAGCTTGTATATTGGTGTTGCTTATGAATAGGTGAGATGATGCTAATGTGTGTACAAACAATGTGGTGAGAGTATAAAAATATAGGGAGACTATGGCAAAATTTGCCTAGGATTAGAACACTTAGTGAATTAAAAACTAGGTGGAAAAACATCTTGTACAGATTGTTGTACACCCCTACCGCTAATACCGTCATTACCATCCAATCTCCTTATACAATACAGATCCACGCAGCGGATACTTACATACTCAACGGTGGGTGATACACTGCCGTTAGTCACCCACATGACCAACAAGCTACTACTACATACAGCATCGGTCTGATGGACCGGAATATCCGAGTACTCACAAATACAATAATACTCTCATTACTTGCTGCGTACTACAACTCCATTCGACACAATATCCATCCAATACAATACTCCATATTCAATACAAGATAATACACTACCATACCGAGTTTACTAAGTTCCCGATACAAACACGATGCTTCTTCCAAGTTCATACATACTCCTTAAAGCCTAACCACTACCCATTTCTCACAACTACATACTTGCATCTCACGTATAGTGTACCCCTTGGTACACTTCTACATTCCAGGCTACAAGTCTTATACCATTTACTGCAATCTACATTTCCTTCCTAGTAAACTAGGCACGTCCACCGGTCTCTTCTGTGACCAGTCTGCTTCGGGTACCTGCACACTAAAAATGTTCCCCGAGGGGGTCAGCTTTCGCTGAATATGATAACCGCATACCCGCGTACTAGCGAGGGTACGCCGACCATTTGGTCGAATACATGCATTTCATTTTGCAATACATACGCGTTCACACTTACATACATACATACTTACATAGATACATACATACATACATACATCCATACTTTCATTCACGATACTACAATACTACACAAGGTATACATACATACGTACGGTACAATACATGCTTGGAAGACATACAAGTCAACCAATACTTACTTACCATCTTTCAGAATACACATGCACAGTACATACTCATTACACACCCGATACGCAATACGGAGATACACTTCTCCAATTCACACAGAAGGTTGTTAGCTTCTTTACACACCCGGGTTAGTCGGGTGTTCAATACTCTTTTACTTCCGGTCAATGACTTACAATAGTCAAGACCAATACACATACATTACTTACTCCTTACATACTTTACTTCCAGTTAAGTCGGTATGACCTCCGGGCAGGGATTACTACATCCCACCACCGGCTTTAGGGTGGCCCACTAATCCAGGATGCTACCCATACAAAGGGAATTGGTCCAAGGAGAAGATTATGCCAGGATTCGGTTCCAACCTCTTGTGGTTCCTTATCCTCACGGTGGCCGAAACTATATCGGGCTTCTACTCATTCCATTTTACTCATTACTCATGTTGGAGTTAGGTTGTTAGGAATTAGTAGAAGTCCATACTCACTTCCATACATACATACATACACAAGTACTCATACTTACACATACACTTCATTCTCATTCATTCATTTCATGAATTATACAAACTAAATGTTCAAGAGCATAAAACAAGAACAATATAGTTCAAACACAATTAAGTGCAATATAAGTCCGATTCATGCTTTTATCTTATTAGTGATCACATAAGCACACAAATCGGGGTAACCAAGTTAGGATACAGGGCATGAAGAAATCATACCGTTCACCGTCGCATACGTACTACCGGTTCCTTTGGAGATCAACTATTTGATTCCTATACATACATGAAGTAGTATGATCAATGATCTATTATTGATCTGACTTACTCCTTCATTGTTACTTTCAATGTATACTTGCTACTTTATTACTTTCTTACTTGGTTATAAAACCATTCTTTTCTTTACTACTTCTTACACTTGTTTCCTTACTCATTTACTTACTTTCTTACCATTACTACTTCATTTATAATTCACTACCACATATATTGCATATAGGTATATAGGCATATATATGTATATATACATATACATATGATTGCTATAATCATATGATAAAAATACTCTTTTTTTTTTTTTTTTTTTTTTTTTTTTAAGACTCGACCGGACTTGCAAGTCCGGTCGCAAGTCCGGTCCAAGTCAGTAACTTGCCCTACGGGAATTTTTCTGGCCGACCGGACTTGCAAGTCCGGTCGCAAGTCCGGTCCATTCCAGTAGGTTGCATTACGGAAATTTTTCTGGCCGACCGACTTGCATGTCCGGTCGCAAGTCCGGTCAGTTCCAGTAAGTTACAGACGCGGGATTTTTCTGTCCGACCGGACTTGCAATCCGGTCGCAAGTCCGGTCGACTCCAGAAGCTTTCCCCCTTTTGTAAATCTGGGCCGACCGACCTTGCAAGTCCGGTCGCAGGTCCGGTCGGCCCCAGTACTGCAGTTTTAAAATTTGTTTTCAATTGCATTCTTTACCCATTGCTTCCCCAATCTTTACCAACATTTCCCCACATGATTTAGCACTAGTTAAGTACTCTAAATCACCTTAGTTCATCCCCCAAACTTACTACACAATACTTACACTCACTTACATAATTTCCAACACCTCATCTCAACACTTACATTGCTTTTCTTCACACTATTGCCACAGATTTTAGTTTCTTTCATTATGCTACAGATTTTCATCTCAACCCTTGCATTCCAATACTCCTTCAACTAATGCTATACCTAGCATCCAAAATGCATTGCCTTACACTCTAGTTTCATTCCATTTATAAACTCATTTCCAAATCTGTTACAAACTACTAAAACACTCCATTAAGACTCTCCAAGTACTTCCTCTCTTAACAATTCAAGTCCTCAAATTCCTAGATGAATTTTGACATAGTCTCCCCTATATTTCTAACATTCACCACACATTACTCCAGCTCACAGCCTGTTCATACAGCACATTATACTCACAATCCACACTACTACAACAACATAATTTCCCTGCACACCTACCCATTCAATACCCAATGTTTCCCCAAGTTTTAAGCATCATTTAAGACTTCAAAAACTGTTACATCCTTTCTCCAATACACCACTACATTACTACTACTATTACTCAAATACATTACTCATTTTACTTACTCAAAACTGTTACAATGCAATAC
>CM041781.1:284800352-284820194 GCA_023374045.1 Limonium bicolor
ATATAACTTAGGGAGTTAAACAATTAACTCTCTAATTAAGGGAACGCATTTAAGTCGTTCGTTATGTTTGAACTTTGATTGTTCATATTTGGTTTGTTGTTTACTGCACTTTCTATTATGTTGTGCATCTAATCAACCTCCATGCTATCGACAATTAGTCGTCGTAGCCACATTAGCTTGGGGGCCATGAGAGGATCGTACCAGCATTCGTGCTGACCCCCTTTGGGGGCTGTTTTTACTACACAGGTGAACATCAGGAGGCGGCCGTCGCGAGAGTAAGAAGGGGTACAAGTGTTGAAGGTTAAGTGTGGCCTACGAGTTGTGCATGTACACTCGTATGGCAATTGAGTTAGTAAGATGTATAGGATGTGAGGGGATTGTAAAAAGGAAATGTATTTGGTTAAGGTTGTTATGTACTAATGTTCGGTATATTTTGTAGTCAGACCGTGGCGAGGTCCTAGAGTGTAAAGAATTCCGCTGTGACATGTATATATATATGCTGTTAAGTTGCGAGATCACATTTGGATTGAGTTGGGGTGTTACAGTAAGTTTTTGCAAACAGTGAAAAAGAATATTTATATAAAAGCATGGAGAAGTTTGATTGCAAACACTGAACACAAATTAGCTTTGGACCTTCCACCTATTACTTTCCTTGAACCTGCGGATGACAAGGGGTGTGAAGTAATGCCTTATTCCGCAATACCTTTCAACACCACGCACTCATGATCAGAATAGGAAATTTCCAATAACAATCAACATCAAGAGCTTCCTTTTCTTTGCATAATTAATTTCTTATTTCGCATAATTGTTTCATCCCCCAGACTTTTCTTTTTATCCATGTAACGGTGTTGGGTCTTCTATCCCAGATTGTAAAACCTTAGGTAGATGGGTGATGAAGCACCCCAAGGACTTAATAACCAGAAAAAAGAGGCCTGTTTTGGTTCAGAAAATTCATGATCAGAGTACCTTGCCTTATCCTTTTCATCCAAACTTTCACATCATTCCCAAGGTCACCGAGCTAAACTAATTCAATCTTCACAATCAGCTAATCCACCAATTTTAGTGAAAATAACATTAATTTCAAGAAAAACTATACATACGAACAACTTTGAGCAAAAAGATTCTTGAGGTTGTCATCAGGCTCGATTTCAAACTTCCGCAAAATAATCACCCAAAAATTCAACATTTAATGGCACTAAAAGAAGCCTATCCATTACAGCAAGAGAACAATTAAAAGCTAGTGTGGCATTAAGTACAACTGACATATTTTCAGGGAAAGGTCTCCACTTCCTCACACTTGAGAGGCGCAATGTCCTCATTGTTCACAAAATAAAATCAAGAAAAAGACCTTTCAAAATATGCCAGACTCATGAAGGATCCATTCAAGACTCCACATACATTTAACATTAAAAGCATAATAGGATGAACAGGAGCAATAAAGATTGAGAAACTGAAACTCCCCTGATATCTTTAGATTGAGGAAGGTTCCCTTCCTCACACTTAAGCTCAAACAGCGGGGTAGAAACGTCCCTCACACTTGCGTCCAAGCAAGTGTCCACCCTTGGAGAGATAGGGAGATAAAAAGATTACACCTACACACACATTATAAAATACAAATAACGCTAAAAGCGTTGCATTAGTAGCACGAACACCATCACCACTTATGACTGAAATAAAACAAAAATAAACCTATAAACAAAATAAAATTAGAAAAATAAAAAAAACATAAACTTTACCACTGGGTTGCCTCCCAATCAGTTGCCCGTCTTTATAGTCTTTGGCTAGACTCTCGCTTTGTTATCCCAGATCAAAAATAAAAGTTGACAATGGTGTCAACGGGAATACAAAGTGGCCAATTATCAGAAATAAACCACCTGGATCAAAACAGAACGTTACCTCAACAAATAGAACAGGAAAATAAATACTCCACAAAACCTGGTGTTTGAAGAGGTATTGATGCTAACGGGTCTCAAATAGAAGACCAGGTGCTGATTGCTGTTCTTCCTCAAATTGAAGGATGTAAACATCCTCCTTCTGTGGTTGAGGCTCAAAGAGAACGTGATAATGGAAAAGAGGTGGAGACCCTTTCCTCTCATACTCTAGGATGTAAACATCCTCTTCATCGGGGTGAGGGTCAAGAAGGATTCCATGTGGACAGTCAATTGCAACAAAGACCTCTGCTGGAGCAGTGGGAACCAAAGGTAAGGAGAGAGGGTGACTTGAGACTTCAACATGATGCTCCACTGAATTGTTCAAGACTAAAGCCTGCTGTGGAAGAGCGATTTTTTGTAGGTAGTCTGGTTGGTCTTCTAACCACAGCTGCTCTTGAAATTCGAGACAATCATCGAGCTCATGAGGTCCCCCACAATACGAGCAATATATATCCTGTGAATAAAATGAATCATGTTCGAATTGCTCCTCAATCTTCCTCATCTCTTCAATTTCGGGGCAATCTTTGAATTCGTGATTTCCCCCACACTGCGAGCAACACAAATTAGAGGAAAACAAATCAAAAGAACCAGAAGACTCCTGCTCCATCCTTCTGTTGGCTAACTGTCTGTAAAGTTCAGATGTCTAATCGTGGGACCTTTTCAGTTCAACCAACAACCTGTGCAACTCAGTTGCCATTGCTTCATCGATTGTGATGTTTGCCATTGTTAGAAATAACTAAGAACAAAATAAACTAATAATAAAAATAGAACAAAACAAAAATACATTAAACCAAGAATATAATAAAATAGAATAGAATTAAAAAAAAAAGCAAAGAACAAAATAAACTAAGGATAAAACAGAATAGAATAAAATAAAAATAAAACAAAAAATATTAACTAAAATTAATTATATAAAAACAAAACAAGATAAACTATCAAAGGAAATAATAACAAAATAAACTAAGCATAAAATAGAATAAAATTAAAGAAAGCAACTAAAACAAAACTAGAAATAATAAATTAAATATAAACAAAACTAAGAAACACAAAATTAAAATTATAACTAAATTAAAAAAAGATAAAAATCAATTAATAAAAATAGCTAAATTTCTAAAAACAAAATAAACTAAAAATAAATAAAATAAGATAAAATAAAAATAAGAAAACAAAATAGAACAAAACAATTGACAACCCAAGCTAAGGACTAGACAAAGTCAAGTCCCCGGCAACGGCGCCAATTTGTAAATGAGATTTTTGATCTACTAAAAACTACGAAATTAATCCTAGAAATTAATAAATTAAATCCCTTCAGGTTGCAAAATACCCGGTCGCTATAGTAAATTAAGCAGAAAAACCGAGGTCGAATCCACGGGGACTAAGTGATTAAATCTAATCCTAAGAAAACAGCAAATGAAAGGGTTGTCGGTTGTTTTGTTTTGAGAATTTAAATAACTAGAAAACTAGTAAATAAGCGAGCAAATAAATTCAATGAAAACTCTATGTGAAATGGAACTCCGGTTCAGGTTATCTTTTTCGACTGTCAAAGTATGCAATTCCTGCAAGTTGATTGAGATGTCGATTGGCAAAATTCCTGCGAATTCTTAATTTTCTTTCAAGACTAAATCCTAGCCTTAGAACTCGCCTAGCAGAACATACTAGATCTAATCCAGATTTAACAAACACAATAGAAGAGACAGAATAGGCGCGAGAAATTACGTTTGCACTTGAGGGAAAATCTAACCTATCCAGTATAATTTTCCACAAGTTCACGTTAATTGACCTATCTATTTTCACAGATCTGATAAAATAGACTTCGAGAGCAATTCAACAAATTAGCAAGATTATTGAAAGCGCAAAGAATAAATTAATCTGTAACAATCGATAAACTTCTCAAACCAACGAGTAGCAGAAATTACAACATCAAAACAGTCAGATAACCATCCCCGGAGTCTAACCCTCTTAGCCGAGCATAATCAAAGAAGAAATACAAGAAGAGAGAGTAGAAATCATCTTGATATTAATTCTAAAATTTGCCAGATGAAAGGTTGAGCAGTTGAGTGAATCTGGAGCAGAAATTTTCTTCTCCGGTGTTGAAGTGGTGGCGGCAGGGCAAGGAGACTGAGAGAGGAGCGGTGAATGGTTTTGGATTTCAATTCAGAATTCTGGCTCTTGAAATCGAATTGTCAATGTTCTGGATCATGAATTGTGGATGAGTGGATGATTTTCTTTGCAAAAGTCCTCCATATTTATAGGTTAAATTCCAGGCTCTTCACTTAGCTCATTGATGATATTATTTTAATTCCCTTCAGTTTCTCGAAATAAATGAAGACCTTTCACATCTCAAACTATTGGAAACCTTTGGAGTTTCCTTCTTTTATATTTCCAATCTCCCCCCTTCTTCTTCTCAATCCTTTCACGGCAGTCTCGTAAATATATATATAAATATATTGCATCAGACACAACTTTGACAGGGTCTAAATTCTTCATATGAGCTCCGATTTGTTCTCCGTTTGCGGCGTTGGAAATCTTGTGAGGAGATCTATGCATTTTCACCATCATTTCCTGCTTTTAAAATATAAATTTGCATCAGATTTTACCCAAAGTAAGAGTCGTGAAAAGCATACGATAAGTGTGAGAAAGCGCATAAAAATGCTACATAAAATAAGAATTTAGCACCTATAAATCATATCAATTTCACGCTGACCTGGCCAATTATCTTGTTTCTGGGGTGGTACCTCATGACTTTTCCTATGCTCAAAAGAAGAAATTTTTATCTGACGCTAAGCATTATATCTAGGAAGACCCCTATCTCTTTTGAGTTTGTGCAGATGGTTTAATTCGTAGGTGTCTTCCAGATGATGAGGTTGCTAGTGTCATAGAGTTCTGTCACTCCAGAGAGGCGGGAGGTCACCATGGTTCCCACAGGACAGCTGCAAAGGTTTTGGAGTCCGGTTTCTATTGCCTACTCTTCATAAGGATTGCTGCTAACTGAGAATTTGTTAGGATAAATATATACAAAAAGAATAAAACAATAACTAATCCGACAACTCTACTACGGGTAGCAAAATAAAACCCGGTCGGAGTATAGTGTAAATATATTACGACCGAGAGTATCGAACCCAAGGGACTTATAGAAAACTAGTCCTAATCCGGGCAAAAGCCTATTCTATATGCGAGGTTTAGGACTAAACCACCCTAAGTACCAACATGATCACACAATGCAACTTCAAGACACGAACTTAACCAACCAACATGATTGCGCCGGATGTCCTGCCGGACATCAGATGCACGACATATTCAAATTCTTGAATGTGCCGGACAGGAGGCACCCGGCAGTGCATCCGGCACGCTCATATGGTGAAAACCACTCTCTTGCTTCGAACAAGAAACTCAAAACCCATTAACAAATCGAGCATATGTCATGCTACGAAATGAACAAGGAGATGAGGGAAGATGGATTAACTCGTAATCTTTAATGCTAACCCTAAATTATAGGTGAAAACATCAAGACCACTAAGATTTGTCTAACCTATCCTACTCTTGGGCTTTTCCCCCTCAAGTAGAGTTTGCATAAAAAGAATGAGTGATCAACTAATTCCCTTGCCATAAGAACCAGAATCTTAATGAACGCTTGAATTTGTATTGAAATACTCATATTGTTTACATAGAAGGAATTCATCCCTAGCCAAAGCCTAACAAGGATTCCTACTTCACCATCCACTCAAATAAAGAAGGAATACATGAGGGAGAAGGAGATTGGTTATAACCTTAACCCGAAAAGGAAATCTTCTCTTCTTCTTGTGGATGGATCCGTAGAAAAGCCTTGGACACCAACACTTGGAATGAGGCGGAAATGAAGCGTGGAATGGAGTGTAATATGATGTTGGAATGTGTGAAAGTGTATCCCTTCTCGTCCTATTTATAGGCAACAAAATCCATGTATGCCAAGTGGCGTGCCGGGTAGAAGTCATCCGGCACCTAATAAAACACGTGCCAACCGTTAACGGCCGAAACCGTCAAATCTATGCGAACCAACGCCTGTGCCGGACAAGAGATGTCCGGCACCATACCCGGTAGGGGCTGGAGTGGTAACGGTCATAACTGCTGTCGTTTGGTCAACCGTGATAACTTTTCCTTATGCCGGGTAGTTCCCACCCGGCATCGGATCCGGCAATAACATGTTTCTGCTCCGTACTTGTGCCATGCAAAGGACATCCGGCCTTATGTCCGGCATCTTGGTCAGATTTTATTTCCTTGTATGAAAAACATGTAAAAACAAAAATCTGAACAAATAATGGACTTTATACATAATATAACATAAATAACATATATATAACCTTATTTACACAAATATAATCCTAAATCTAGCACATAAAAATATGATAAGTCCACGGCTTATCAATTGCCAAGCCTTTGTAGCCAAGTGTGATAGTTGACAAAGGCTA
Source organism: Limonium bicolor (assembly GCA_023374045.1). NCBI lineage: Eukaryota > Viridiplantae > Streptophyta > Magnoliopsida > Caryophyllales > Plumbaginaceae > Limonium > Limonium bicolor. Next base: position 284,806,729 of record CM041781.1, read on the forward strand.
GGCAACACTTCTAGACGGAACGAGATGCCTCAGCACGATATTTTAGAAGTTGAATTATTTGATTGCTTGGGTATTGACTTTATGGGCCATTTTTCTTCTTCTCAGGGTTACCAGTATATTCTCGTGGCCGTTGACTACATGTCAAAGTGGGTAGAGGCTATTCCTTGCCAGCATGCTGACTCCAAGACGGTGGTTAAATTTCTGAAGAAGCACATCTTTACTCGCTTCGGGGTTCCAAGGGCGATCATTAGTGATGGAGGATCACATTTCTACAATTGTTCCTTCGATGCCCTGATGGCTAAGTATGGAGTGCGCCATAAGGTTGCTTTGCCCTACCATCCACAGACAAATGGACAAGCTGAAGTGTCCAATCGATAGCTCAAGTGGATTCTCCAAAAGACCGTCAGTTCTTCCAGGAAGGATTGGTCTCAGAAGCTCGATGACGCTCTATGGGCCTACAGAACTGCATTCAAGACTCCCATCGGGATGTCTCCTTTCAGGTTAGTTTATGGTAAGTCTTGTCATTTGCCTGTGGAGTTGGAGCATAAGGCATACTGGGCACTTAAGGCCCTTAACTTTGATATTCATGCGGCTGGTGAGAGGAGGAAGTTTCAGCTCTTAGAGCTAGAAGAGCTTAGGGATCAAGCTTATGATAGTGCAAAACTCTACAAAGAGCGTACCAAGAAGCACCATGATCAGATGATTCAGAGAAGGGACTTTAAAGTTGGAGATTGGGTGCTGCTCTACAATTCTAGATTGAAGCTTTTCCCTGGGAAGCTTAAGTCCCATTGGGCCGGTCCTTTCAAAGTTGTTGGTATCACTTCTTATGGAGCCTACGAGCTTAAGAATAAAAAGGGCGAAGTGTTTAAAGTCAATGGGGCTCGCTTGAAAAAGTACTTTGGTATAGTTGATGCTAGTCTTGATTTGCATGCAGTATCGTTTGTGCCAGATCAACCGGAGGCTCCAGATGCTTCAAGCCTCTCGAAGTCGACAGATAAAAAGAAGAAAATCCCTTGGAGACTTCGTCAAGCATTTAGGAAGCTTCAAAAGCTTGCTCTTGGAAGTTGTGGTAGTCCCAGCCACACTTCCTCTTCTTTTGATCACTAGCATGGGAAGTGTAGCCATAGGCTTTAAATCTGGGCAGCTTGGTGGGAGGCAACCCAGCGGTTTGTATCTCTTTTCATTTTCTTAGTTAATTGTTTGTTTTTTTTTCTTCTCTTCTCTTTTAGCTTGTGGTATGTTGACTGGTGCTATGCTTACTGCAAGAGCCTTGGCTCTTCTTATTTTGCTACTGATGGTTTTGTCTGGTTCCACTTGCGTTCTCCTGGCTTTGTAGATTATATTTCTCAGCTTGCTTACTTTGCCGCTTAGCTGAACTCAAGTGTGGGGTTGGACTAGCTACACACCCTGAGCGGACTCTGGGGAGTATTCTTACCTTTTCTTCTCTTAAAATGTTTTCATGCTCCCCTGTGATCTGCTGTGTGCGATTTTGTTTCCCTGTTGGATTGCTTGCATAATGTTAATTCTTCCTAAGCAATGAGGACATTGCTTCACTCTAAGTGTGGGGTGGGGTAAGCTCCTTCGCTGCTTGTTTTTTGTGCGTCTCTAAGCTCTTTTCTCTTGCATTTGTTAAAGTCTTGTTGTGATTGCTCAACTTGGAAGGAAGTCATAGAGGAAGTATAGTTTGTTAGCTGATCTTGGGGTGCAAAATTTTGAAATTTTTCTGGTTTTTAATTGCTGAATTGAAGTCTTTTTTCTAAAAATGCTTAAACAAACGAGAATATTCTCCATATGAACTTTGTTCTTAGCTTTGAGCCTTGGAATGAACTGGTTTGAAATGGTTGAAAAAGAATAAGACAAGGTACTCCGCTGATCCTAAGCATGCTAATTTTAATTCTGATAAAAAATCAGGCCTCGTCCACTTGGTTATTACGTTCTTTGGGGTGCTTCATCACCTAGCTACCTAAGGTCCTTGTGATTTGGGATAGTTGACCCAAAGCCGCTACATGGGTGGAGAGAAAAGTCTATGGTGAAAAAAATTGAAAGTGCTTTAATTGAAATATTTATGCACATGCTATGCTGAATTTAGATTATTTTTTTTATGGATCAAGAGTATGTGGCATTGAAAGGTACGATGGAATATGATCTTACTTCATGCCCCTTGTCGTTTCTATGGTTTGTGAAGGAAAAAGGTGGATTGGCTCAAGGTTAAAGACAAGGCTCTTATGGTTTTGTTTCTCATTTGTTAGCTTTGAATGACTTCATGTTTATGGAAAGAATGAATTGTTTTGAATAGTTTGAATTGCCCCCTTGATTGGTACAACTAGCAATTCCTTTCTTCTGTGCTCTTCCTTTCCTGTTGAGTTCCAATAGCTTGGCATTACTTGTGCTTGAGAGTTTTGCTTGAGGACAAGCAAAAGGCTAAGTGTGGGGTGATTTGATAAGTGTGAAATTGATATGATTTATAGGTGCTAAATTCTTATTTTATGTGGCATTTTTATGCGCTTTCTCACACTTATCGTATGCTTTTCATGACTCTTACTTTGGGTAAAATCTGATGCAAATTTATATTTTAAAAGCAGGAAATGATGGTGAAAATGCATAGATCTCCTCACAAGCTTTCCAACACCGCAAACGGGGAACAAATCGGAGCTCATATGAAGAATTTAGACCCTGTCAAAGTTGTGTCCGATGCAATATATTTATATATATATATTTACGAGACTGCCGTGAAAGGATTGAGAAGAAGAAGGGGGGAGATTGGAAATATAAAAGAAAGGAACTCCAAAGGTTTCCAAGAGTTTGAGATGTGAAAGGTCTTCATTTATTTCGAGAAACTGAAGGGAATTAATATAATATCATCAATGAGCTAAGTGAAGAGCTTGGAATTTAACCTATAACTATGGAGGACTTTTGCAAAGAAAATCATCCACTCATCCACAATTCACGATCCAGAACATTGACAATTTGATTTCAAGAGCCAGAATTCAGAATTGAAATCCAAAACCATTCACCGCTCCTCTCTCAGTCTCCTTTCCCTGCCGCCACCACTTCAACACCGGAGAAGAAGATTTCTGCTCCAGATTCACTCAACTGCTCAACCTTTCATCTGGAAAATTTCAGAATTAATATTAAGATGATTTCTACTCTCTCTTCTTGTATTTCTTCTTTGATTATGCTCGGCTAAGAGGGTTAGACTCCGGGGATGGTTATCTGACTGTTTTGATGTTGTAATTTCTGCTACTCGTTGGTTTGAGAAGTTTATCGATTGTTACAAATTAATTTATTCTTTGCGCTTTCAATAAATCTTGCTAATTTGTTGAATTGCTCTCGAAGTCTATTTTAATCAGATCCGTGATAAATAGATAGGTCAATTAACCTGTAAACTTGTGGAAAATTATACTGGATAGGTTAGATTTTCCCTCAAGTGCAAACATTAATTCCTCGCGTCTATTCCCTCTATTCATGTTGTGCTAAATCTGGATTAGATCTAGTATGTTCTGCAAGGCGAGTTCTTAAGGCTAGGATTTAGTCTTGAAAAGAAAATTAAAGAATTCGCAGGAATTTTGCTAATCGACATCTCAATCTAACTAGCAAGAATTGCATAATCTGACAGTCGAAAAAGATAACCTGACCCGGAGTTCCATTTCACATAGAGGTTTCATTGATTTCATTTGCTCGCTTATTTACTAGTTTTCTTGTTATTTAAATTCTTAAAACCAAAACAACCGACAACCCTTTCATTTGCTGTTTTCTTAGGATTAGATTTAATCACATAGTCCCCGTGGATTCGACCTCGGTTTCTTGCTTAATTTACTATAGCGACTGGGTATTTTGCAACCCGAAAGGATTTAATTTATTAATTTCTAGGATTAATTTCGTAGTTTTTAGTAGATCAAAAATCTCGTTTGCAAGGTTGCTGGAAGAAAGAAAGTTAAGTTGTGCATGTTACAGGTTATGAAATGAACCATTTTCTACCCTTGTTTCTATCTGGTGTGCAGGGTTGCAAATTGCCACTAGCGCAGAGTATGAAAGGCAAGGTCAGAGGCAAATAACATACTTTGTTCAGTTGCACCTTACCGTGACAACACAGAAGGGGAAGGAGACAACATAAATAAAACTGTTATTGCTACCATTAACAGATGGATTATACCCAAGTCTAGTTTCTGATTTTAAATCAGTGTGGACTCTGCTACTGCTTATCATGTAAATCAGTTGCTTCACTAGTGTGACAGAAAAGGAATCACCAGCTTCCAGTGTTATAATCAGCAGAGATGGAAGATGATTTAAGCATGTTACTGATTCTAGACCAACTGTTTTCAGCACTCCATAAATCTGATATACGGGATGCAGTACCAGTGATTTACCTCTTCAAGGCGCAGGTAAGAGGAGGTAAAGGAAGTTAAGTCACTGCTGTAAAACTCATACTCCAGCCTCTCTCTCTCTCTCTCTTTTTTTGATACAGCAGAGGCGATTTACTACTTCTATGCTTAATGTTATTTCACCATTCTTTTAGTACCATTTACCTGACATACACACTCAAAACTTCCCAGAACCAGACATACCCTTCAGCTTGATTTTATAAGATTTCCCACAATTAGAATCCACCCCTTTTATCTCGTTACTTATCCAGATTTTCCTCTGGTCATTTGTGAGATGATTTGTTAAGTTAGCTAGCATTATTTCCCCTGGAAACTTCACCCCCAAGGCTTCCAGAATACAACATACATTTAGGCAGCTAGAAACACCAAGTTCCAGTACTTATGCATTAGCCCCCTTGCGCTTTTAGCAAGTCAACTCCCAACCATTTTTTTTTGTTTCCAAGCAATTTACTAGCGTATTACCCATGAGTTTCTCTCACCAGTTCTTGGCAGATTAACTTCTTTAACTTGGTGTTTAACCTACTAAACGGCTTGTATATCAGATTGACACGCACAAGATTATTAACACCTTATTATCCCTAGAACTCCTCACTTGTTTCAGTATTAACCTTGCTTGACCTGAAGCATTTTAACCCATAGTTAACGTTACCAGTTCGCCAGTATATCACTCCCACAGCGCACACAAAATTTCTCAATTCATGGTTAACAGGTTTATCGAGAAACTTCAACCAGATTCTCACACTAAATTAAACATTGTTTTAGCTACAGTTTTGGATTACAACCTTTGCTCCTTTGGGGTTGTTTTACTGGATAGATCCTGGTGCTCCTGTAGTAGCTTTTAGCACCTAGACAAAACCAAGGGTCAAGGTGAGTTGTTGTTTCTTTTAGGACGGCTATCGGGAGTTGAAAAGCCCAATTCACGGTAGTTTTATTTACCTTAACTAGGCGCTGGATCCTACTTGAGATTTTCCTTCCATTTTGGTTGGGGTTTTGACTCGGGACTTTAGCTCTGTAACTGATCATGCGCAAGGGAAGGATTCCGGGTTAGAAGGTGTCTTCAGTGGTGCTTTAACCCGAAAACAGAAAGCAAAGAAACGTGACAGTTCATGGACTCACCTTGGGAACGTGTTCAAGACCGTTTTGGTTATGTTCCTTGCGGATCTTGGCACAACCAGAGGAGTTTTTCCTAGAGGAATACGCGCATGCAAGAAGTTGGACAGATGGGGAGGTCAATACTTAGTTGTTTTCGGACAAAACAGAACAAGGAAGGGAAACGAAAATAAGGAGGCATCAAACAGAGCCGGTAGTATCCTTACCAAAGAACGGTTCCTCAGACCGTTTTCTTTGGCTAACTTCAGGAGGAGTTTAGTGCACTTTCTTTCGAAAGTTCCTGGAGCCGATTCCTGCTCAAGGACCTTGGAGATTCGACCCACAGAGTTGCATGCAAGTTCTTGCGTGAGACATGCAGGAGATTAGCGGGATCTAGTAAGACGTTCTGACAGACCAGAACAAAGAAACAAAACAGAACCGATGAAGGTTTAATTTTTTGGACACTCGAAACAGAGAGCAGAAAAGAACACAGAACGACAAGTACAAACCGGTGGTGTTTACTTTGCACTAGGCTTGAGCAAGCATGGAGTGGATCCCTTGAGGGAACTTTCGGCACCCAACTCAACTTGCTGGTTGGACTTGTGTCGCCACAGATTTCCAAGACCGGTAACGCTCCAAGTTTGGGACATGCAAGAGGGAGGTTAAAGACACTGCTGGAAAAAAAAATAAACAACACTTAAATTTAGCATTTAAGAACGTTTATTTAGCGTTGTTTATTCGAGCGACGCAAATGCTAAAACATTTTAAATGACGCTTTCAAAGCGTTCCTTATACTATCTTTAAAGAACGCTTATTTGCAAAGCGTTCTTTATAATGCGAGAACGATGGGAACATAAAAAATGCTTTATCATAACAAGTGTTCTTTATGCTCAGTCAAAAATAACGCTTATCATATATAAGCGTTTCTTATGATGGTTGGCGGGAGAGTTTAAAAGAACGCTTATATGGATAAGCGTTCTTTATATATATTTTTTTTTGTTTTTTTCAGAAATCTCTGTTCCAACAAATGCTACAGATCGATATCATCACATCACAGATCAATTAATGCATTGTTGCATTTTCACACAGCAGAAGCCATCACAACGACTGTATAAAAAAGAAATTAAAATCTCTACCAATTAAATTTACAGCATTCCAGGCCAATTCCATGCAAAAAATCAGCTAGTATTAACAGAGAATGCCAGTATTAGTACCATAAACACATGCAGACAAAATTTAATTACAGTTAAATCCAAACACAGATGGAAGCTACTAAGTACTTATGTTGTAATTAAAGCAATCTGTAGAACTTTGGTAATGCAGGAAACGTGTACTTGACATATATAATGCAATAGACTACATTTTTGTAGGTGCAAATTGGTTGATCAGTCAGACATCTTCCAGTATTGCTTTCGTCCAGTAAGCGCACATGTGCTCCTTGACAAAATCTAGATCACCAGCTGAATAAGTACCTCCTTGTTTTTCAAAGAACCGAATAAGCTGCACCCAAGAATTATAAAAGCAATTAAGTAACTTTTTCAATCCCTGCAGAAACAGTTAAATTACCAATTCAAACACAAAACTTATAACACATACTCCAGATTCATTACTGATTTTGTCGATGTGGGACACGATGTCCAACATGTATCGCATCACAAAATAACCGCAACTGCTGCTATCCGGTTGCCTAGGACACTATTTTCAATAAAATTATATTATTATATATACACACTAATATATACAAAATATATTTAAGTGATATGCATATGAGTAAATAGAATGTTTTTTACCTTTTTAATATACTGTATTTCCAAAGGAAAATTCATCTGATTGGCATTGACAATACCAACTCTAAAACCACTGAAATTAATTTAAACAAGCATTAATTTTAGTGACAAGTCATCAACAAAGGTATAAAATTTTATTTTTTTGAAATGAAAATATGCACAATTTACATACTTTGTCAGCCGAACGAAAATGGAGATGTTTCTCCTAATTCCACCAATAGGGTCAATCACTATACTGGATGATGAGTAAGTACACACCACTAACAACAACCAATGATTGCTACAAGTTTCAAACAACAACAAATCAACTTCTGTAACACCCCTACTTTTAATACTGTCATTACCGTCCAATCTCCTCGTACTTCCAGATTCACGCAGCGGTACATACTTACATACGGTGGGTGATACAATGCCGTTAGTCACCCACGTGACTAACAAAGCTACTACTACTACATACAGCATCGGTCTGATGGACCGGAATCCCGAGTACTACACATCTACCATACATACTCCATTTATCAATCAAATACTACAATGCTCCATTCAATACTTTACTCCTTCATAATCCATACAATACAATATACATAACCGAGTTTACTAGGTTCCAAATACAAATACAACACTTCCTTCAATTTCATACATACTCATCACGAGTCTTTTTCTACCCATTCCTCACAAACAACTTACTTCCTAAGTACAAGGGTGTACCACTTAGTACACCTCTACATTCAACTTTTACTATCCGAGTGTAGCCACCGGTCTCTTACCTTGACCATATCCGCTTCGGGTACCTACACAACCGCATACCCCGCGTACTAGTGAGGGCACCCCGACCACTTGGTTGAATACATGCAATTCATTTTACAATACATACATGCATACATGCTTTCATACATAACATTACATTACGTTACGCAAGGAATACATACATACATTTCAATACATACAAGTAGTTCATACAAGCCAATTGGTACTTACTTACCTTCCCTGAAATGCGCATACACAATACATACTCAATACATCCACCATACATATTCCATACATACACAATACTTGTTAGCTCCTTTTTGTCCACCCGGGTTAATCGGGTGGAGATTACTCTTTTACTCGTTACTCCATACTTATGCATACATACTCATACTTTACTTACTTACTTACTCTTACTCGTGTTAAGTCGTCGGGACCTCCGGCCTGGGGACTACTCTGTCCCACCACCAGGATTTACTTGACTCACCAATCCGGGATGCTACCCATTTAAGGGGTTTGGGCCGCAGACCAGTTTAAGAGTCAGGAATCGGATCCAACCTCTTGTGTCTCCTCATCCTCACGTGTGGCCGAAGCTATATCAGACTTCTACTCATTCTAATTTACTTACGTTAGAAGTTAGGTAGTTAGGAATTAGTAGAAGTCAATCATTCGACCACATACACAAATACATTATTCAAATACACATTCATACAAAATACAATACAATATACAAGTACACTACGAGATACCCATACACTTCATCATCATTCATATATTTCGTGAATTATACAAACTATTGTTCAAGACAAATATCAAGAACAATGTAAACAAGCACAAGTAAGTGCAATATAATCCGATTCATGCACTTATCCTATTAGGTGATCAAATAAGCACACAAATCGGGGTAACCAGATTACGATACAGGGCATGAAGAAATCATACCTTTTTACCGGAATTCACTTTACCGGGTGTTCCCTTGTTCCTTTGGTTCACTCTCGTTCCTCGATCTTTACTCTCGAACCAATGACTACATGCCAAATGATTCTATTAATACTAAGCATTACACTACATACATAGTTACTACTCCCGTACTTACCCCGTTATCCTGTTGTTTCGGTTTAACTTAATGTTCTTAAACTTATAACTTTCTTAATTGCTTCTCAAACTTGTTTACTCTACTTAGGGCCTTTAAAGGTCACCAAACAAGGCCTTAACAACTTCTAAAACCATTACCAATCAATCCCCCATGTTTAGAACCCTTAAAAACACTCTCTGCTGAATTCTAGGGGTGGTCCGGGACTTGGTTCGGAACCTAAGTCCCGGACCAACACTTAACTTGACTTACGGCCTATTTTTACACCTGACCCTGGACTTGGTCCTGGACTTAGTCCTGGACCAATTCCTGCATTCACTCTCGGGCCTTTTTTTGAAGCGGTCCGGGACTTGGTACATATCCTAAGTCCCGGACCCTGCTAAAAACAGCTATTAAGGTCATTTTTCAACCCCAAATCAACCCTTAATCCACCTCCAATCATTCCATAATCTTTCCACATGTTTTGTACATATTTAAACACACTTAAACACTCACTAAAACTCTTTAAATCCATGGTCCGATACTTCTCGACTTCTTGCTCAAATTCTACAAATTTCCGTTCTCATTTTCACAATTTGCACCCTTGTGCATTCCTACACTTCTCTTTCCATTTAGCACTTTGTTCTAACTTCATTTTACCATTCCAATTCATTTCCAAGCAATACACTATCAATTCCCAAGTCCAACACTCCTTTCACTAAATCTTGCACACTATTTCCTCCTAACTTCTCCAATGCAATTTAACACTCTTTGCTACAGATTTTACATCCTTTAATTCACATACTACAACTACTACTCCATAGTTACTAAACATCTCTACTAACTCCAATACACACCTTGGTTCTCCCATTCACCAAGTCTTCCAATAATGCACAATTCCTACCAAAATTTTGCCATAGTTCACCTACAATTTCCACTTATCCACATACATACTTTCTTGCCAAAATCATCCCTATTCTAGCCACACCCATATAAGGGTCCTACCAGCAATCATAATAATCTCAATACATCAATACTCCATCAATCAACAATTCCAATACTCATACACAAATTATTTGGCTCTAAGGCCTACAATCCACATACTTGCTCACAAATACTCAAACTTCCACAACTACAATACTAATACAAGATTTGGGTTCTTTAAATTAGTTTACCCATTCCCATTACTCTAATGCATTAAAATTTAGCATTTAAGAAGGAGCTCTTACCTTAAGCTTATATTTCCTTCTTTTCTTTTCCAATTCTCCTCCTTCTCTCTTCCTTGCACAAATCGGCCATATGAGGAATGGAGTTGCCAAACTCCATTCCCATCACCCAAAGCACACAAAACAAGTGTAATTTAAATACTAACCCTTAGATTTATACTAATTCATTGAAGTGTTTAAAGCACAATTTCTAGGGTTTACCTTTGGAGTGTTTTAGGAGGGGTTTTAGCCCTTGGTTCAAGAAGGTGATCCCACCACCATTGGAAGGTTGGAATATTGCTCAAAGGAGAGAGAAAAACAGAGCATTACAATGGGGGTAAAAATCGGCTACACTAAGTAATGAAGGAGAAGGTGGAATTTTGTGATTTTTCTTACCTTAAGACAATAAGGAGACTCCAAGCTTCAATTTGATACCATTTCCTCTTCAAATGCCCAAAACCCATGGAGGTCAAACTCCTCCATTTGAAATTTCGAAAAGATAGAAATGTTGCCCTTGGTGAGAGGAAGAAGAATATGCAATTTATTTTCGATTTGGGGCTTAAATGAGCTTGGACAAGCAAGAGAAGAGAGGAAGCCATTGTTGGCTTTTGTTGAGCTTCAAAATCGCCTGGGCAGAAGGGAGGATGGGAGCTCACGGTGGGGAAGGCAGCAAGGGAAGGAGAGAGAACAGAGAAGGTGAGTGGTGAGAGAGTATTTTTTTACTTTATGTACTTTTCTTTTTCTACTTTTGACTTTTCAACCCATTAAAGTATTAATTAGTCTTGTGTGTGTGAGAGAGTGTCTCACACTCATAAAAACAGGCCACCACAATAAATTAGGCTGGGGCGTTTTCCGTCTTTTACAGAAAACGCTCGTTAATTTACCCGGTTTTGGTACTATTCACTAACCGGGCCCGTTTTCCGGAATTTTCTCGTTTCTTTAATTTTATTAGTTATTAAGCTTCCATTAATGCTTAACTATAGTTATTTAATGAACTATAATTTTTACGGGTTCGTTTGACCACTTAAAGTCACGTTTTCGGGTTTTCTCGAAAAACGTGCGCTAAAGCTCTATTAACGTTTTAATACATTATTTGGATCCGTTTTCTTCGGGAGTTGTTCCCATATATTATTTAGGCCTTATTAAACCTTTAGAGTCCGTATAATACGCTAACCTAGGTATCATACCTCCTATGGTTATTTAACGCTTATTTAGCGTTTTTTGCTTTTTAAGCGTTTCTTTATTTCTTTGGATTTTTTTTCCTTACCAATATTACTTAGGCACAATTAAGCCCTTAAATACTTATTAGGATAATTTTAATCACTACATTTAAGGTCAGGGTATTTCAATCTACCCCCTTAAGAACTTTGTCCTCAAAGTTGTTCGAGGTTATAGGTTTACAATGCTTACTCATTCTTACATGTCTAATACTAAGGTCACACATTCTTCCTCCTTACAATTCCCAAATTCGTTACTCAAGGTTTCTCCTTTCCATATCATACCAATGTACAATAATTACTCCCATCCATATTACTATCAACCATCCGGTTCCTCATTACAAAATTTATACATACATACAGTGCAAAGCTATCCCCAATGCAATGCAATACACATTACAATCCCGCAGACACTCAGGTCATCTTGACACAGGACTCCTCTATGTCCCACTGCCCTTGGAATAATACAATACGCTATACTATGATCTTCTCCGGTATAAGCTTCTAACAGATCCTCATTCTCTAGTCTAAGGAAAATCCTTCCCAATAGCTAATTAGAAATCTTTCTAAAGCATACAATTCCAAATTTCAATTTATATTCACTACTTCTATTCTAAGGGTGATTCTCGTGACCACTTGAGGGGAGCTTCAAGAATCGTTCGACCCTAGTGTGATCAGCATCAGTGTTGAACTATCTTTCCACCCCAATTTGTGTTCGGTTTCCCTTGATCTGATCAGGATCAAGTTTGACTTCCCACATCAGTTTCAAACAAACAAACAATTTAAGTGTTTTCATTTTCTTTCTTTTTACCCCTTTCTAGTCGTGATTTTGTATTCATACATCCCCAAAGGATGGAAACAGTCCATCAATTATCCTCACACTACTTCCCAAATACTTTACTCCGTGGTTCAATACCTAAATGCTCATTTCATCAGCCTTCACTACTTCCATCCATTACTTTCCATCATTTCAATTATTCTAACTAGGGATTGCCATACTTGTAAAATTTAGTTGTCCCCAATTCACTTCCAATAATTTACTTAGGTATACCCTACACCTAGACTTCATTCATCTACTACTCTCATTCATTACGTACTACTTCTTCAAAGGCTACAATACTTGTGGAGCTCCGTCCACTACTCATTACTTTTCTTTTACTAATACTCTTACATGGTGTTACGAGGTAGGTATATCCATCCTATGGTATTTGCATCTCTCATGCCTAATTACCACAATTTCAATATGAATGAATACTTATGTTTATTTAACATAGTACCAATCATCCAATCAATTCTCATTTGTGCTATGCACATTATAGTTTATGTTTTTTATTCATAAAATTCATGTTATGCGGTTTTCGCTCTACCCCCCTTAAAAGGGATTACGCCCACGTAATCTACCATATGTTATTATTTAAACATTGGTTTACTCAATTTGGGCCAATCTGAAGCGTTTTAGCTTCTTTACGATTTGTTACAAAATATACCCTTGTCTAAGGGTCCTAATCATAACAATGGTTTAGTCTTTGAACTAAGGATTCCTATATGAGTATATCTAACTCATAATTAATTCGGTTCCAGCCTATTAGGCTTCAGGCATAATAGCCATTTACATACTAACTAGGGTATATGTTCCTAGCTAGGGCCCTAATAGCTTCTGCTGCGCGACCCTGATAACTCGGGTGCTTACCCTTCGTGTTGATCATTAATGGCTATACATCACCTTTTTATCCGTCTATATGGGAATAAGGTTTACAAACAAGGCGGTATTCTTTACCGTGTTTGACTCAATTAGTTTTAGATTTTAACCAGTCTCTGGTAATTACTGTACATGCTATTCGTGCTTCCACGATTATTCTTAAAGTTCCTCCGACTATTGGCGGGCAAGGTTAAGTCACTACTTAGTTGTAGTGTTCTCTGGTGTCAATAGTTTCTGAATCATACCAGTTCTGGTTCAATACAAGGTT